>ML664070.1:2453366-2828652 GCA_007570785.1 Antilocapra americana | reverse complement strand
CCGAGCGCGGCGGCGGCCGCAGCGCGGACCCCGCCCGCCCGCGGGGAGTGGTGGTGCTGCAGCTCGCCCGAGCGCCGGGAGCCCTCTCCGTGCGCAGCGTGCCGCCGCCGCCGCCCGTCTGGGAGGAGGCGAGGCGAAGCGCGGAGACCCGCCGCGGCCGCCGCCGCCTCAGCGCCACGGGGCGAGGGGCGCCCCCAGCGGCCGCGGCCGGCAGCGCACCGCCGGGCGGAAGTGGGGAGGGCGGGCGAGGAAGCTCGGGGCGGGCGGGCGCTTCGCCGGGAAACCGACCCGCGACGGCAGTTAGGGAGTCACGCCTCTCTGGGGTTTGAAAAAAAAAACCAAGTCCTACCAAAAAGGAACTCCCTTCTACAGCTTCCTCTCGGCCTTTCTTTCAGATATTTTGCTCCGCCTCCTTTCTCCCCCTCCCCCTCCAGCGATATTTTTTCCCCTTGGATTTGAGAGTCATGGGTTAATAGAGTACATCAGAATCTCCACGACGTTCTTTTCGTCCATTTGAAATCCTGAAACTAAAATTCACGAGCCTCCTCATATGAAATGAGGAAGGAAGAAGGATTAAAATGTGCTGAGGACTCAGGCACTGACTGCTACAGACATTTTCGTCTTGTTTAATTCTTTAATTCCTGTCATCCAGGATAAAAGAGTACAGAGAAGATTAAAATAATGCCTTTCTTTCTAAAATTTAGTCTGTCCAAACCTAGACTGAAAAGCCTAAAAAATAAAGTGTCCATAGATGCATAGCAACTACCTGCCCTCTGTAGACATATGTATCTTGTTGCAATGTGTCTGGCCTGCTTACTTACATAATATTCCTGTTTTCAGTCTAAGTTATATCCCTCGCAGTAGTCTCTCTGAAAGGCTGCAACTGAAAAGATCCTTGTTCCCAGTTCACTTATTTATCCATACATTCATTCACATAAAAATATTTTTAATCACCTAAAATGTTGGTCACTATCAAGACCCAATGATTTATTTAAAAAAATAACAACAACAAAACATAAAACCACATAAAAACCCTGACCTCAACGGTTTTATGATTTAGTGAGATATATATATATATATATATATATATATATATATATAAACCGGTCGTTAAAAAAGAAAACCTACTACGTGTGTTTGCTTAGCATGAAGACTCAGCTTGTCTCGAACTCAGAAGGAAAAGCAATTAAAGTAATTGATATTAATCAATGTTCTGAATTTCAGAGAATGAACAGAATTTGGGACAAAGTGGACTGTGGGAATAGAGTGTGTTCCAGGCAGAGGAAATGAAGGTAAAGACCCAGGGGCAGAGTTTATGAGTCTGGGGTTGGGAGTTGGTAGTGAATATAGCTGGTTGGCCATCAGTACAAGGAAAAGGCAGTGGGAAGAGTTAAAGGGAACTTTGCAGTCTGTAATTTGGAAAACTAGATGGAAGCAGGAGAGGGCAGATTGGGAATGGAAGAGATAATGAATCTTTAAGCTGTGAGATACCAGGGAGAGAAGGGCAGCCTTAGCTCACAGGGAAAGACGAAACCATGTATTTGGGAATTAGAGTATGCCTTGATGGCTGAAGCCCCAAGAATGGATAAAAATGAGTTACTCTGAAGAATATTTAATGGGTAGATGGAGGAAGAGGAGCTCGTGAAGGCACCTGAGGACAAAGAGGAGATCAAGGAAGATAAATGGCCTGGAAGCCAAAGAAGAGTTTTAATTATTTAACATTCATATTTATTAAGACCTACTGTGTGCCAGACACTGTGCTGGGGACTAGAGATACAAATGAACAAGGCACAGAGGGGCTTATAATATAGATGTGCAAGCAGATAAGTTAGAGAGAGGGAAGAGGGAGGTAGGTCTATGATCTACGGAGAGCGGAGGAGAGGAGTCTGCATTGCTGCAGAGCAATCCCGAAGGATTTGGACTGAAAAGAAGCTATTAAACTGCAGTTCTAGGAATTTATTGGTAATCTTGGCAAGTGAAGCCTCCATAAAAGGCCATGGCAAAGTAAGATTAAAATGGTCTTATAAGCAGATAGGGTAGGGAGTCCCTAGAGAAAGAGAATCGGGCGTTGTTTTCTTCACATAAGAGAAGCCTTTTTTGGCCTAAGTCATTTTGGGATCTAAGCCTGGTGACTATACTTGCCCTTGAACAGATGTCAGTAATTAATGATATTAAGGGAAGTGAGGGAATGCAAGAAGAAAGGGAAAGCAGTCAAGAAACAATACTTCAGCAATAAGAGAGTCCCGGTTCCTCCTCAAGGGATGTATGTTACAATCTAATACACATTTTTGAGTTGAGCAGGATAAAAGCCACACACACACCCCTGCCCCCCCGCAACCAGGTGGAGGACAATAACTACATGCTGGGACCCCCAGACTGATCAGAACCTAAGGAATGATGACATAGACTTTTTCTGACTTCAACCAACTAAAGCCTGGACTCTGATCACCTTTGCCCCAATTCTACACTAAATTCTCTTCTGCTCAAGCCCCTTCATGAATATGCATATACCCTTAGCTTAAAACTTCCTCAGATTTGCTATTGGGGGGATACTGCTTCAGGAAAGATCCCCAGTGTTTTCCTTACTTGTTGCAAATAATAAATCCTTCCCTCTCTTTGTGTCTTTTGGCTTGACACTTCCAAGAAGCAAACCCAATTTTTGGGTAGCAGTCTGGGAAGTGAGTGCTAAGTAGTAATAAGGAATGAGTGACAAATCTTTTTCCTAGTTTTTGCCAGTGAACGAAAAAAGAGAAGACAGTAGTAGCTAGGAGAGGAAGATTCAAACTTCTTCAATGACATTCTGGCACTATCCAACATTTGTCAAGTGCTTAATATGTGCCAAGCACCTTTATAAGTAAGTCCTAGCTATCTAAGAGGCAGTTTCTATTCCAAATCTTAGGGTCTCCTGGAGGACACAGGTAAGTAAGCAGGCTGTGGCAGTACAATGTAATATTGAATCGGTCTTCCTATGATGGTAGGTATGAATAGAGTCTTCTGTGGGAATGTTGTTGTTCAGTTGTCAAGTTGTGTCTGACTGTGGGAATACAGTACCTCCAGCTAGGATAAGTAGGGTTGTGGAAAACTTTCTAGGGTAAGTGACATTCGAGCTTCTGTCAGAATGGTGAGAATGGGGGAGGAGAGCAGTTTCCAGGGAGAAGGTACTGCATGTGCAAAGGCTCAGAGGAAGAGAGACCATGTTACAGGAGGAACTGAAAGCAGTTCAGTCTGGCTATAACTTAGAGTGGGGTGTGGTGACAGCGATATAATAGGGAGCCTCTGAAGTTTTAAAATGGGAAAGATATACTGGAATTTGAAGTATATAAAGATCTCCAGCTTCAGTAAAACAGAAGGAAGGAAGAGGGTCTAGTATTCTTATTTAGACTTGATTATTAAACACTGTGAGTGAGTCAAGGTCCAGACAAGAAACAGACATCATACTTAAAGTTTAAATGAGGAAATTTTAATGAATGGATTCTTAACAGAACTGCAGAGTAAGGAAACCACAGACTGGTGGGGTGTTGAAAGGAGGGGGATTAAATATCCTGACCTCTTTCATCTCCTGCTTTCTGATCTCTTGCTGCTTACTTCCCATGATCCAAAACCAACTGAAGTGAGAGGGCAAAGAAACCTGGAAGATGCAGTTGGTAGCAGATGGCCTCCCGAGGCACAGAGGAAGGCACCAAGGGTGGAGAGAGATGGAGGTTAGGGGATAGAAAGCTATCAGTGCACCCCTGGGTCAGCCAGGGTTCACTGTAGAAACCTGAAACAGACAGCTATCGGTCAGGCAATTCAGAGTCCTTGGAAGGGCTGGTGGAGTAGAAGTTAACAGACTATTGAATTAATTTGTGGCAAACATTATCAGATGCCACTATTATCTGGTCTTTTTTTACTTCTTGGGCATATGGGAGTTTACATTTCCCAATCCCCTTGCAGTTCAGGAGGGCCACGTGACTAGCTCTAGCCAGTAAGATGTGAGAAGTAATGCATCATTTCCAGGATGAGACAGTGACAAGCTTTTGAGCAATTCTCTAGCCTTCCTCTGCCCTGCTACAATTGTCATGGAGGAAACCTTGTGCTCAGCCGCAGTAGCCACTATATTGAAGCAGCCCAGATCGTTGAGTCGGCACCTGGAGAACAGCAGCTGCCCACGTTTGCAATAAACTTTTGCCCTTCAGTTTTAGTGAGATAGAATCAATATGTAACATTGTGTTAGTTCAGGATGTACAACATAATATTTGATAGAGGTATATATTGTGAAATGATTACCATCATAAGTGTATTTAACATCAGTCGCCTCATATAATTACACTTTTTTGTGTGTTTTTAATGAGAACTTTTAAGATCTACTTCTTAGCAACTTTCAAATACACAATATAGGGTTGTTAATATTGATATTAACATGATATAATCATGATATTGCACACTACATCCCCAGAACTTATTTACAAGTGGAAGTTTGTGCATTCTGACCCTCTTTATCCATTTTCCCAGCCCTCCAAACCTTTCCTCTGTCAGCTACCAATCTGTTCTCTGTATCTATAAATTTGTTTTTTTCCAGGTTCCACATATAAGTCTTTTGCTCTTTGACTTATTCACTTATGATGAATAAGTGAATTCACACCTCGATGTTCATCCATGTTGCTTCAAAAGGCAAAGTGTCCTTCTTTTATATGACTGAATATACATTAATATACATATATGTATGTGTGTATGTGTATGTGTGTGTAAGACGTTTGGCTTCCCAGGCAGTGCTAATGGTACAGAATCTGCCTGCCAATACAGGAGATGCAAGAGATGTGGGTTCGATCCCTGGGTTGGAAAGATCCCTTGGAGTAAGAAATAGCAACCCCATTCTAGCAGTCTTGCCTCAAAAATTCCATGGACAGAAGAGCCTGGTGGATTACAGTCCATGGGGCTGCAAAGAGTTGGACTGGGCATGTTTTTGTTTGTTTGTTTTCTTTATCTGTTCATCCATTAACGGACACTTAGTTTGTTTCCATGAGTTGGCTATTATAAATAACGCTGCAATGAATACATGGGTGCAGATATCTCTTCAGGATGGTGATTTTCTTTCCTTCAAAAACAGACCCACAAGTGGGTTCACTAGATCATATGGGAGATTTATTTTTAATTTTTTGAGGAACTTTCTTGCTGTTTTCCATAATAGCTGAATCAATTTACCTTCCCATCAACTGTGTACAAAGGTTCCCTTTTCTCGACATCCTTGTTAGCACTTGTTAATTCTTGTCTTATAATAGCTATTCTAAGTGTGAGGTGATATCTCATTGTGCTTTTGATGTGTATTTCCCTGATGATTAATGATGTTGAGTACCTTTCCACGTAACTATTGGCCATCTGTATGTCTTCTTTGGAAAAATGTCTATTTGATTCCTCTGCCCATTTTGTTTTGTTTGTTTCATTTTGTTGTTTGCTATTGAGTTGCATGAGCTCTTCATATATTTTGGATATTGACTCCAAATCAGATATGTGATTTGCAAATCTCCCATTCTATAGGTTGCCTTCTCATTTTGTTGATGGTTTTCTTTGCTTTGCATGCAGTTAACTTTTGTCAGTGAGAAAGAAATTTTTATTGTATTTAGTCACTGAGATTTGGGGAATTGCTTGTTACTACAGCATTAGGCTAGCCAATTCTGAGTAATTTGCAATGGAGCTGGAATGAGAAGCTGACAATAGGACACACTATTGCTGCTGCCACCTCTGTGGAGCCCATGTGAAGTGTCTAGATGCTGCAAACACATTATCATACCTTGCTTGCAAATGGCCACAGTAGCAGGAGGATAGCCTCCAATTCACTTGCACCTATTTTTTTCATAAGTGCATCTGTTGGGCAGACCTTATTTGCACCTAGAATTCAAGTGATAAAGAAGTCTTAGGAATTTAAGTTTTAGCTTTTCAACTTCTTTGAATAAAATAATGAGATGAACATTGAAGCAGCAGATGTAAGTATCTACCCAATACCTATAATAAATTTCCTCAAAGGCAGGAATGGTTTGTTAATCATCTTTGCATCTCTTCTGTCTAGCTGGATACCTGGCATTAGTTGGTATTCAATAAGTATTTCTTGAAATGATATGAATTTCATTTCTGGTGATTCAGATGGTAAAGAATCTGCCTGCAATGCAAGAGATCCACGTTTGATCCCTGGGTCTGGGAGATCCCCTGGAGAAGGGAATGTCTACCCACTCCAGTATTCTTGCCTAGAGAAATCCATGGATAGACGTGCCTGCTGGGTTACAGTCTGTGGGGTCACAAAGAGTTGGACATAACTGAGCAACTAACACTTTCACACTTTCAAATGCTTCACTTCTTAGGTAAAACAATAAAGGTGCTAGACATGTGCTAAGACTACTTGTGTCAGAGATTTGACAGATCTTGTAATATCCTCTACTATGAGAAGGGAGTATTAGTAGTCTCCAACTAAAAGGAGTGGGCAGAAGAAAAAGTAACCATACCAAATAGTTAAAGAATAGGTATGTAAGTTAAAGTTAGGTTCAGCCTCCAAATAAAAGAAAACTTAAAACAACAGATGCTTAAATATGACAGCTCATTTCTCTCTTAACTAAGTAAGGACAGGAGATTAAAGTCCAGAGCTGGTAGAAGAGCTCCATGATCATCAGGAACCCAACTTCTGTTGCTCCATTGTCTGTCACGTGTGGTTTTCACCCTGTGGTCTAAGATGGCTACTCAAGCTCTAGTCACCTCTCAGTTCCAGCCAGCAAGAAGACAGAAGGAAGAAAGGTGTGCTCAGAAGGAAGAAAGGTAGTAAGGTATGCTTCCTCCCTCTTGAGAACACTTCCTGGAATATGTACACTCTACTTTTACTTAATCCCATCAGCCAATGGAATGTGATCAGAAGTGATGGCACCAATTCCAGGTCTGGCCCATAAAACCTCCCCACATACGATTCTCCCTCTTTTCTGGCATCCGCTTTTGGAATTTGATGTCAAGGGAAACTTCTGAAGTTATGTGTTGAAGATAACAGAGCTTGTATAAGAGCTTGTATAAGCCTATGTCCCTAGGTGACTATATTGCAAAGATTTATTCTCTTGCTCCTCCACCACTAAACAGGAGCACTAACATTGAATTGTTATGTGACCAAGAAGCAAACTTTTGTGACCTTTGAGGTATGTTTGCCACAACAGCTAGCTTTACCTTAATTCAGAAATTGTTACAGAAGTAGAGCCCTATCATTTAAAATTAGTCAGGCAGTGGGCAACAAGGAAACTATGGTTAGGAGCTGGAAAATGGGAACCCATGGCAAAACATTTGGTGAAAGAGTTTGCCTGTGATAATTCAGAAGGCAAATAAGGTTGATACAAAGTCCATAGTTCTAGAAGAGGTTGGAAAATGAAATGTTTGTAGGTTAGGTTTGAACCAGCTGGGCAGAGCTCAGCCTAAAGAATCTGCCTGCAATGCAGGAGCCACAGGAGATGCGGATTTGATCCCTGGATTGGGAAGATCCCCTGGAGAAGGAAATGGCAACCCACTCCAGTATTCTTGCCTGGAGAATCCCATGGACAGAGGAGCCTGGCAGGTTATTGTCCATGGAGTCGCAAGAGTCGGACACGACTGAAGCGACTTAGCACACACAGGCAGAGGTTATGTTTACTGGCTGCATTTAGCAAGATATTAGAAAGTGAGACATGCTCATGCAATAATAAACAGGTTTGCGAGCATAACTGAGGAGGAATATAGAGAGTAAAGCCATTTGGAGGCTCAAGGGATTAGAAAAGTCTACTACTCTGTACTTCAAAGAATAGGAAATAAGACTAAAAAAGCTTTTGAGCAACAAGGGCCCATTAAAACTCAGCCATGCAGCAAAGATTAGATTTAGGGTGTGGCCTCCACATTTAGATCTGATGGCCTCTCATGTTGAGAGGAAGAGAAGCATGGGGTGAAAAAGCAAGGACATCAATTAGGATAAAAAATTATCTCTAGGAAAGAACTTCAGTGTTGGTGGCATTATGAAACTGACTGAATGCAAACAGATCAGAAAATCTTTTCATTTTTGAGGGATTGTATTGCTAAAGAAATCATGAGCCTGTATTAAAAGCTGTAATTTCCACAAGGAAGTCATAATTCTGGACAGCTGCGTCACATGTGGCCTTAGAAGAGAAACTTCAGAGGGCAGAGTCTATGATCAAAGAGGACAATGCATGAGGGGAAGTGGGCTCCTTGCAGAAAAGAGTAATATGGGCCAACCTAGAAGTTTACCCACTGCCAGTTCAGGGCCATCACAAAGGCTTCTTGTAGAATTTCATCTCTATCAATGGGCCAGTGCCTCCCCTTCTTTCCTTTTCCACCTGGAAGTATTTACTGCAATACATTTGTTCCATCATTATATACTGGATGTGACTGGGGAAGATATCTTATTATTCTGTAGGTCACAGTGAGTTTCTCATCACTATTGACATGTTGGACCAGACAGTTGTAGGGTGGGAGTGGTGCTACCCTGTGTATTGTACAATTTTAGTAGCATCCCTGGCCTTCACCCACAACATGCCAGTAGCACCTTCCTCCTTCCCAGCTGTGACAATCAAAAATTTCTCTAGAACTTGCCTAATGTTTCCTGGGGGACAAAATCACCCATGGGTGAGAATCACTAGGCACAACATGATGTGGAGTTACATCCAGACCTGATGGAGAAGCCTGTGTGGTTACCTGGAGATCCTGTACTTTGAACTTGATGAAGTAACCAGGTGAGATTTGAAATTATCTCTCTTGGAGATTATCTATTTGGGGAAAAAGGATGAAATGGATATCTTATGACCAAGTGGTAGGGCTATGGCCTAGAGGGCTTGGTCATCACCAAACCTGTTTTCTCTTCTTCCTGAGTATTTTCCAGCCTCCTTTGCAACTAAACGCTGCTGCAGACTGACTCCCAGCCAATGAAATGAGTGCATCTTCCAGACCTGGTCCATACAAATCTCCTGAATGTGATTCTTTCACTCTTAACCCATCTGATGGCTGGTTGTTGATTTAAGCTAGCCTTGGAAGCCAAGGGTTGAAAATGAGAAAGCCTCTATCAGCCTGGGCATTTCTATTAGCAGCTTATAGCAGAGTCCCTCACTCACTCTCCCAAACCCACTGACCAGGATACTGGTTTGTGAGGTGTGAGAATTTAACATCTAATTTGTGTGTGTGTGTTTTTAAAAAACTATATTTAAACATTGTGGTAAAATACATATAACATAACATTTACCATCTTAAGTATACAGCCCAGTGATATGAAGCACATTCAAATTGTTGTAAAACCATCACCGCCATTCACCTACAGAACTTTTCTGTCATCCCAAACTGGAGCTCTTTACCCATTAAACAATATCTCCTTATGTTTCTGTCCCCTAGTCCCTGGCCACCACCATTCTACTTCCTGTATGAATTTGACTCTTCTAGGTATCTCATGTGAATGGACTCTTTTGGTATTTGTCCTTGGGTGAGTGGCTTATTTCACTACATTTAATTTATAAAACCGCTGAAATTTGGGGTACGCTTGTTGTATCAGCTAATATTATATACTCTGTGTCTGGAACAGAGAAGATCCTCAAATAAATGTTTCCTGAATGAATATTCAACTATTGTCATTAATTTGAGACTTTGTTTAGCATATTATGATGCATTTAATTTGTAAATTATGTTGTTTTATAGTTATATAAGGTTACAAGATCTACTTTTATGTTTAAACTACATTTATAAAATCTTTTAATTGTAGTAATTTAGATTACCATTGAGAGTTCATGACATTTTTTTTCTGTATGTTATCCATTTCGGGGAAGCACTCCTATACTGGGTTGTTTGCAAAAGCATATATTCTAAGAATGGTAAATCAAATACTTGCCTTAATTTTTCATTGTCTAAAACCAAATTATGCTAGCATTACTGAGGAGTGATTATAGGAGAGTATGACACAGGAGTTTGGATAATAACATTCCTGGCCAAGCAAAATGGTTTTAATTTCACATCAAAAGAAATATGACAATAAAAATACATCCTCCTTTTTTTGGTTCTGTGGTTAAATAAGGTCATTATTGATACCTAAGAACTGACATTTGACTGTCTTGACTACTGGTCTGCCTGATGAAAGGATAAAAGCTTTCAGTGAAAGAACCAGGTTACTTTCTGAAGTGCCTCATTTAATTCTAAAACATGATCCCATCAGTAGTTCTTTTTACCTTTTTTCGAGTTTCTATGGAAAGATAGCAAGTTGCGTTTGTGGTTCTTTTATTTTTTTTTTCAATATGTAATTCTTTTATTATTCTGTAAAAGGTAACAAAATATACAGAATGAAACTTTCCCTTTTTTAAACTAATGTTACAAACCCACGTTATCGCTTACATATAAATACTATACTCTATAGCTGATCATTATTTAGGTGTGTAAGTCCAACAATGTAGCCCTCTACCTGTTAAGCAAAAAAAAAAAAAAAAAATTATCCAGCGTACAGTATCCAGCATTATTTATCCTGAGGGATCGAATGATCACAGGATTTCGTCAACTGAACTGAAGGCCTGGAGGAAGGAAATGGTGAGTCACACTTTTCACCCTTCTAAAAACAATATACAGAGGTGGATCCTTCATAGAAATCAAAATCAATTTTGGCTAATTTCAGATAGAAAAAAAGTATGGCACAGAATATAAGCCACGATGTGGTTTTAATTATACTGAATCTTTTGTATCACACATGCCAGCATGGAGGAGTTAGTTTGTGGTTCTTTTAAAAACAAGTGTTTGATTGTACATTTTTTTTTATCAGAAACTATAATGTTTGTTCAAAAGCTCCTTTCCAATCAAGACATAACTAGAGTGGATTGAGAAGGGTTCTTTAATTGAGCGAGTGTGATAAGTCTAAGTGTCCTAAACTTATAGCATCTGGGGACTCCTTAAATTTTCATTTGGTCCTTCTTTTCCTTGTCGCCTTGCTAGCCTATTGTTAAGGTAACCACATGAATGATTATTTCCTCACCTCTTTATAATTATTCCTACTGGGTAGAACTAGATTTCTCTTTCCAGAGAACACTAAATACTAATTTTACAAATAAATACATTATGGAAGTTATGGAAAATAAAGTTCTTTCCCTAACAGCATTTTAGAAATTACTGATGCTCTCAAAACAGATGAGAAAGTCTTCTCAAAATTCAAGCCAAATCAAGTTTGAATCTTAAATATGAGCAAACTTTATTAATTTGTTGATTTAGATCCCAGTAATTTTTATAAATTAGTAAATCAAAGAGGAATGCTTTAAAGAAATGAAACCAAAAAGCAAACATTAAACCAGAGCCTATTCTATGCATTTTCTAATTAAATTGGCGTGGGACCAGAATATTGTATTTTTTTGGTAGGCACCCAGAAAACATTTAAAAAATTGGTGTTATTTTCTCCTTTATGTCAGAGGTATGTAGAACTTCCAGGTACAGTTTTGTTTATAAAACCTGCAAATTGGTCAATTACAATACAAAAATCTAATAACTTCTATGACAACCATAAGTTAAAGATTATGCTTGCCATATCACTGGCCCTAAGTTAGAATGGATCACAGTTATGACTTAACGACAATGAACAATGATTTAGGAGTTTCAGATTTTCATCCCAGTTCTGTTTCTGATGGTTTAACTTCCCTGAGCTGGTTTTGTTCTGCAAAATGAGGGAAATAGTCTGGACCAACATAGTTCAATAGAACTTTCTGCAATGATGGAAATTTCTCTGTTCTATTCAATAATGGTAGTCACTAACCACATGTGGTAATTGAACACTTGACATATGGCTGGGATGATTAAAGAACTGAATTTTAAATTTTATTTAAGTATAGGTAATTTAAATAGCCACATGTGGCTAATCTCTGCCATGTTGGGTGTCAGAGATCTAGATTCACTCTTATTCACTCAGCAAGTATCTGAGTGCCTACAACCTGCCAAGCATCAGGCTACCTAGGGAAGGTGGGTCATCCCAAGGTCTTTGCCTTCAAGGAGTTAACATGGAGAAAAGCTAAATAAATACTTGCTAACACTGTGCTTCAATCAACTATGCAAAAAACACTGGGGCACATAGAGGAAAGAGCAATTAACAGAAAGCAGATCATCTCCAAGACCCTCTCCAGCTCTAAAATTATATTAAGTGAGTGAGTGACTACATGAAATTCAATCAATCGTGTCCAACTCTTTGAGACCCCATGGATTGTAACCTGACAGGCTGCTCTGTCCTTGAAATTCTCCAGGCAGGAATACTGGCATGGGTAGCTTTTCCCTTCTCCAGGGGATCTTCCTAACCCAGGTCTCCCACATTACAGGTGGATGCTTTACCATCTGAGCCACCAGGGAAGCACAGGAATACTGGAGTGGGTAGTATATCCCTTCTCCAGGGGATCTTCCCAACCCAGGAATTGAACCAGGGTCTCCTGCATTGCAGGCGGATTCTTTACCAGCTGAGCTACCAGGGAAGCTCCCATATTAATTAAACTCAACAGATATTTACAGAGCAGCTATTTTCTGTCCAGCTTATTATTGACTTGATTTCCAAGTATAGCATTATCACTCAGAGTTAGTAGCTGACAAATAATATTAGCACTCTAATTTTGAAGATTCATTCATTCAATATTTAGCAAGTGTTTCTCTATGTATTAAGCTCTTTTCTGGGCATGTGAGGAAAAAAGGGAATCTGATGATGTTTTAAAGGTGATCTCAAATGTGTACAGTAAAACAAAAACAGACTTTGACTCTATTTTTCAGGAAATAAATCACCAAGTGATGGGTTTGGTTATATTTGGATTGATAGTATTTCAAGTCAGTTCAATTCAATGTTGTGCTTATAGGTCTCAATATGAATTCATGATGTTTCAGATGTTAATTCAACTACCTAGAGCCAAATCAGCAGTGCTGGTTAGTATTCATAATAAAGAAAGTATAGACGTGAAGAATTAGGCATGGTTGTTCATTAAAAATGCCTCATAAATTTTGCATCAGTTAGAATAAATACTTTGAGGAGATATTTCTTAGAAAAGATTACTTTATATCATTGCCTAGATACAATTTTGTTAAAAGACTTATTTATTTTTATGTTTTTTGGCTGTGATGGGTCTTCCTTGCTGTGCTCAGGCTTTCTCTACTTGCGGTGAGCAGGGGCTTCTCTTGATTGTGGTGTGCAGGCTTCTCCTTGCAATGACTTCTTTTGTTGAAGAGCACCAGTTCTAGGGCATGCATGCTTCAGTAGTTGTGGTACCTGGGCTCAGTAGTTGTGGTGCTGGGCTTAGTTGCTCCATGACATGTGGGATCTTCTCAGATCAGGGATCAAACGGATTCCCTTGCAGTGCAAGGTGG
The DNA here is from genome assembly GCA_007570785.1 of Antilocapra americana. Lineage (NCBI taxonomy): Eukaryota > Metazoa > Chordata > Mammalia > Artiodactyla > Antilocapridae > Antilocapra > Antilocapra americana. The sequence goes on along the minus strand of ML664070.1, from coordinate 2,815,320 downwards.
ATTCTTAACCATTGGGGATCACCAGGGAAACCCTAGATATAAATGTTTATTCCTTTTCAATGTGTTTTTTTTTATTGGCATCTAGCTATAATATCGTCCAGTGTTTTGCTATGCATTAGCTCATGTGTTCTTTTACATGAAACTCGTGCTTGTCTTAAATATGTCTTTTTTTATTGGATATGTATATATATTTTTTTCTTCAATTCTTATTTGTTTAGTTGATCAATGTGCAGCTATTCAATTGGAGGATTAAAAAAGCAAATAAGAATTGGATCGTCTCAAGGAGTTAAGAGTAGGCAAAATTAAAAAAGAACAAAGTTGAGAAAGAGGCATTTTCATACCTACCAGTGTACCTCAGAGAAAGCAATCACTTCCAGATGAGACATTAAGAGAAGGTTTTGTGGAGGATGTGGCAATGAGCTAGACCTTGAGCCTTGAAGGAAACGTAGGACCTGCAGATGCAGAGGAGGAAGGAAAGGCATTTCCGACAAGCCAATGGAGAGAGGAAGGGAAGCACCAAGTTAGGGAGTAGAAAAGTCTGAGCTGAGACACATGAAAAAGTAGCTATGAAAAGGAATAGGGGGAAAAAATGGGTTGAAAACACAAGACTGTGGCCAGAACCTGGTTTTAAGTGCTAGGCTGGGTAGTCTACACTTCACTTTGTAGATTGTGATGCATTTGAAAGAGGGTAGGAAAAATCAGAGTTGTTCATTAGGAACATTAAGCTGACAGGCACATATAAGATAGATTGGAGTAGGGAGTGGCTAATGCAGGGGCCAGTAGAAGTCTAGTTACTATAACAGTGTGGACAATCGGTTATGAGGCTCTGAGTTAGGATATCAGCAGAGTCGTTAGAGAAGAGAAGACTCACGAGAGGTTATTGTAAAGCTAGAATCAGTAGGACCTGGCAACTCATTGTGTATGGTGATGGAATAGGGAAAGAAGTAAAAAAAAAAAAAAGACTCAGTTGTTATAAACCTCCTTGACAGAGAGGATGGTGATACTTTAAGGAAATTTAGGGAAGGAAGGAATAAGATTGATATAAAAAATATGTAGGGAAGAAATATATTTATACTATATTCTAAAAATTTATATATTCAATTCACTTTAACTGAGGCTAGTGATGAAAATGTGAAGTACACTGGGGGACACCTTGAATTTTGCATTATGGTAATGATGAGTGTATAGGTTACTTATATTCAATGTTGTTTCCTTTATTACTTAAGTATATTTATGTTCTCAGATTGATGAGTTGGATAAATGTCTCTTGTAACTTTAACCTGACCTTCTTGGTTAGCCAAGTGCCTGAGGTGTATAGATTTTTCACTGTGTTCAAAATCTTTAACCAAGGAGATTCTTAAAATAGCACAGAAGATTTTTATCTTTAACAACAAAAGAAGCACCCATCTGTGGATGGACTGGACATAGATTTTAGCTTAAATATTCTTTGAACACTTAAACTCAGGGGCTTTCTAGACTAAATGTCATGTAGTTAATATATTTCAAATAAATAGCCCCCAAACAACTATGTCATTGTCATGACTAACAGGATACAATATAATTTCCCAGTTGGAAAGTGTAATTTTTATTTGTACAATCTAAGAAGGAATATTCAGGTTTCAATATAATTGTTTAAAATGAAAAAATATTTTTAAAGGTTTTAACAATTGTTTTACCAGGGTACCTCGGAAGAATGTGGATAAGGAAGATCCATCATGAAAAGTGCATCTATTTATAGCACAAATTGTTCTAAGCCAAACCTTACTCCCTACCTGGTTTTTCACTTTAAAACTGAAAAGAATTATAGCAGGAATATGCAGTGGGCCTATTTAGTCTGATATTTTAAAGTTATATTTATCTTTACTCATTTAAAATTCTCTTTTAAATCCTAAAAGCTATCTTTATAAAAAGCCCCTCTTTTTTTTTTTTGAGGGGGGAGCCAAGAGTTAAGATACATTGAGACACACAGTATCATTTCCTTGCTTTGGCACAATGCAAAATACTAGCTAAGAGAAGATGGGAAGTTGCATTGTAGCAACAAGACCCGCTGCATACATGACAAATCAATTTGGCCAAAGGATATTGTGTCAAAATCTCACCCAGATGGTTTTACTATGAAGCAAGCAAAACAAAACAAAACCAACCCCTCCCTCAAACAAACCCATCATAATACTGTGGATAATAAAAAATAGAAGAAAAAATTTTTTTTGCAATAACATGAAAGAAAGGAAACTGAGGTGAATGCACAAACAACTGATTTAAAAGCAAGTTTTATCAAAATTATCCATCGATTTGCTTCAGACTTTGGCTCTATCTCTAGAGCAGATGATTTCTTTCTTAACATATATCTTAACTAATCAAGCACCTGCAGTTGTGGAAACCCTGTTTTGGGTCAAATATATCAGCTATGCACTAGTTTGATAAGCCTGGGCTACAGTAAGAATGATGGTGCTGATTCCCAGATAGAAGTTGTCAGTAGAAGGGGGATATTGTGATTATGTATAGAGGGGTAGGGGCAGGAGGGAAGGGCTCCCATCTGTCTTTGCTGATTAGAGGTGCTTTGGTATTGAAAAACACAGATGTGCTTTAACTTCACCCTGATGTATTCTTGAAAAGGGGTATATAAACTGACTTTTGGGCTATCAATCAAATCTGAATGGCTATGTTATATTTTCAGAGTTCTTTTACTTTCATTTCTGATTAATCTTTGATTGGCAAAGCTTTCTAAGACTTTAATTCTAAGTTTCTGTGCTGTTTCTTACCTCTTACATAGTCAAATCTGTGTTTATTGGTTATGATTTTTAAAGTTCCTTTATAATGTGAAAAATATCTGTTTTCTCTACCTTATCAATTTAAGGCTGGTGAACCTGTCTCTTATTCCATATATTTGTGGATGTTATTAGTTATTCTATAATAGTAAAATTACATTATAACAATAATATCAGCATTTATCGAGCACTTACTATGTACTAGTCATTGTTCTAGTCTAAGCACCTTCATTCATTCACTTATTTAAACTTTACAGATGAAGAGAGTGAGGCACAGAGAGATTAAGCAACTTTCTCAAGGTTACACAGTCAGTAAGTGGCAGAATCCCTGTCAACCCAGGTTTCCTAGATGAGGTTCACAACTGTAATTGATTCAAACTTGGAAGGCTTTCAGGCCTAGAAGTGGTCTTTTTCTGCCAACATTCTACTGGCTAGAACTTAGTCACTTGGTTGCATCTAACTGCAGGGGAGGCTGGGGAATGCAGTCCAATTGTATGCCCAGGAGGAAAATGGAAATGCTTGGTAGGCAGGTAAGCAGTCTCTGGCCATATAGCCACAAAGCAGTACACACAATTATACTATGCCATCAGATTCAGAGACAGAAAGTGAGGTTGAGTTTGGGGTGGGGGTGGAAGTGTCCAGCTAAGATGGAGGCTTTGCCTTGCTTCAAGGAAGCTATGGTCAGAAGAACCCACAGGGGTATATCCAAGGTGCTCACAAAAAACAACCATGAGAGCAAGAGTCAATTTTAAATACCTGCTGCAGCCCGAGTATACCAACACTAGGTTACATCTGTACCTGTCAAATAAGGAATTTCCTTATCTCCCTTTTCTGGCTCCGCCACCCCTAGCTGGCCCAAGGCCTGCTGAGAGAATGAGAAGGAAAAGGGCAAGAAGAGAGGAGCTGACCCCCTCTCTTCAACAACCCCCTAGCCCCACATAAGCCCCCAGACTAAGCAGTTTGGGTGGATTGTGGGAGGAAGCATTGACTGTAGTGAAATTCAAATTTTGACAAACACACTGGACTGGGTATTTTTATTATTGAAATGAGACTATTTTGTGACTAAAAAGAAGAATTTTTATTAATTGAGAGCACCAAAAAATGTCAAGGGATTTCTCCTAGGTACTAAGAAAAAATCTGTCCTCCAGAGCTGGTTTGATCAGGCTTTTGGGAAGAAAAGAATAAAACTTTTCTCTGTTCTCACCTTAAGAGAATTTCCGATTCTGGTCAGGGTTAAGTGTTTCAGACAATCACACAGGCTGCTAAGTGGACGTGAGCTCAGAGGATGACAGGTGTGAACGTGGAGTGTGAGTTAGGAGGTGATTGCTGGCTTCTCCACTTTGCAGATGTGTGACTTTGGGCAAGTCACTTATTTTCTGTGCATGTTTCCTCATCTTGCTGCTGCTGCTGCTGCTGCTAAGTCGCTTCAGTCGTGTCTGACTCTGTGCGACCCCATAGACCACAGCCCACCAGGCTCCCCCGTCCCTGGGATTCTCCAGGCAAGAGTACAGGACTGGCTTGCCATTGCCTTCTACATTCCTCATCCTAAAGTAGTAATATACTGGAATGCCTTATAGGGTTGTGAGAGGAACAAATGAGCTAATATAATATATGAAAGTACTCAGAGGAGTGCCTGACCCACAGTAAGTATTATGAAGTGTTTGTAACTATTTTCACTTTAAAAGTAGCAGCCTGGTTGAGATATAGGAATACGTGTAACTAGGGAGTGTGAAAAGGTTCATGATGTATTTTAGAATTATAGTCTAGGACTTTCTAGAGGATGATTGGGTAGGGAGAGTGAGGGAGAGGGAGAGGGCAAGTCTTTGGGGCTCTATGAGAGTGGGAAGAAGCAGATTGTTCCCTGAGACTGTGGTGTCCAAAGTGACACCATCCACTGGGCTGGGCCTCATCCTGGTTTAATGACTACAGTATTTCTGTTCTAACATTCTTTTATGTGAAAGTAATAAATCTCCTACTGTTGAGTTACAGATACTTGGTTTGGCTTTTGCTTTCGGCAAACCCACAAAGGGGCAACGCCAACCCACATGATCCAGAAAGGAGAAAATAAGGCAAATGCTAAAGTATTGGAGTAATTTCTCTAGCAATGGACAGGTGCATGTGAGAGGAAGCCTTTGATTTCAAAGAAGAGACTATTTGAGATAATAGAGGAACATTTGGAAATCCATACGTGTATATATTAAAAACTTAAAATGATTAAAACCAAATGTTTAGCGTTATTTCATCTCATTTTATTTTTTCTGACCATGGTGATCAATTGGTAACACCCATCTTGGCCAGGATGCTGTTTGGGGAATCTGTTGGGTATTTTTGTCCATGTGCTGGAGTGAAACTAGAACTGTTTATTCTTTTCCTTCTTTTTTTACAAAAATTAATTTTCTCTTTCAGTTTTATCACAGTAATACATGTACATGACAAAAATAAAATATTATTGAAGAATTTATACGGAAAAACAACAGCTGTCTGCCCCACTTCTCAATCTCAACTTCCAGAGGCAAACAACTTTCCATTAACAGGTTTAAAATCATTATAAATAATTACTGATTTTTACCCTTCCATTACTTTTAATTTTATTATATACCCCTTTGTTTTCTGAGAAGTAACAATGGCAAGTTATCTGGTATGTAGCCTTCAAGTCTTTGTTTCTGTGTTTTATATATATATAGTACACACACACACACACACGGACACACAGACACAGACACACACACACATGGAAGTAGCAGCCACTTCTTAGGAACTTTGTCTTCTTAGTATTCTATTAATTGTCTCCAAGCTTTCTATTTATATGCTGTTGCTGCCATTTCTTAGTTTCTCCATTTAAAAGACACTATCTATTCACTATCCATAATAAAAATAAGAATTTAGCTATCCCTTCTGGGTTTTGATAGTTACTATTATAGCTTTATTTTTGGTTGCTTTTATATTTCTGAATAACATACTTATGGCTTTAGGTTTTGTCCCATCAGTCTCATGATGCCTAGTCTATATTTACTCATTTCACGATTACTTACTGAATACCTACTATGGTGACAGGCACTATTCTAAGTGCTCAGTGAACAAACAAAGATCTCGGCCTCACTGGCACTTACGGTCATCTGAGGAGCTGGATGTTGAGACACTTAGGTTATACTAGAGCCAGTGATAAATTCAGTGAACAAGAAAAGTAGAACAAGGTAAAAGGGATCAGGTGTCAGACAGGTAGAAGTAACAATTTTAAACAATGTGGTCAGATTTGGCCTCACTGAGAGGTGTGTGTGTACATGCTAAGTCACTTCATTCATGTCTAACTCTACAACCCTTTGGACTGTAGTCTGTCCATGGAATTCTCCAAGTAAGAATACTAAAGTGGGTTGCCATGTCCTCCTCCAAGGAATCTTCCCAACTCAGGGATCAAACTGTTTCTTATATCTACATTGGCAGGTGAGTTCTTTACCACCAGCACCATATGACATCTGAGCAAAGACTAAAAGGCAGGGAGGGAGTTTTGCAAGTGAATTATTTTAGGGAAGAGCACTCCGGGCAGAGGAAATAGCAAAAGCCACCCAAAAGCTGGAATGTGTCTGGCACATTCAAGGATTGGAATGGGAGGCTAGCATAGCTGAAATGGAGTGTGTAGAGGACAAGGTGACAGACAATGAGGTCTGGGAGATGACAGAGGATGAGATGATGTAGGGCCATATCGACCAATAGAAGGACCTTCACTGTACTCTGGGCGCAATGGGAAGCCATTGCAGGGTTTTGAGCAGAGAAGTAACCATGGTCTGACTTGTTGAGAATAAGTTTAGGAAGATGTTGGAAGCAGGGAGACTAGTTGGGGAGGCTCAAAAATCACTGCAGATGCTGACCATAGCCATGAAATTAAAAGATGCTTGCTCTTTGGAAGAAAAACTGTGACAAACCTAGGTAGCCTATTGAAAAGCAGAGACACCACTTTGCAGACAAAGATCTATACAGTCAAAGTGAAAAGTGAAAATGGAAGTCCCTCAGTGGTGCCCGACTCTTTGTGACCTCATGGACTATACAGGCCATGGGATTCTCTAGGCCAGAATACCGGCGTGGGTAGCTTTTCCCTTCTCTAGGGGATCTTTCCAACCCAGGGATTGAATCCAGATCTCCTGCATTGCAGGCAGATTCTTTACCAGCTGAGCCACAAGGGAAGACCAAGGATATTACAGTGGGTAGCCTATCCCTTCTCCAGCAGATTTTCCCAGCCTAGGAATCATCTCCTGTATTGCAGGCGGATTCTTTACCAACCTAGCTATCAGGGAAGCCCATGTTAGTCAAAGCTATAGTTTTTCTAGTAGTCATGTACAGTGAGATCATAAAGAAGGCTGAGCATTGAAAAATTGATGCTTTTGAACTGTGGTGTTGGAGAAGATGCTTGAGAGTCCCTTGGACAGCAAGCATATCAAACCAGTCAATTCTTAAGGAAATCAACCTGAATGTTCATTGGAAGGACTGGTGCTGAAGCTGAAGCTCCAATACTTTGGCCACCTGATGGAAAGAGCCAACTCATCGGAGAAGACCAAGATGCTGGGAAAGATTGAGGAGGAGCAGGGGACAACAGAGGATGAGATGGTTGGATGGCATTACTGACTCAATGGATGTGAGTTTGAGAAAGCTCCAGGAGCGAAGTCATGTTCAACTCTTCGCAACCCCGTGGACTATAGCCCACAAGGCTCCTCTGTCCATGGGATTTTCCAGGCAAAAATACTGAAGTGGATTGCCATTTCCTTCTCCAAGGGATTTTCCCCACTGGAATCAAATGAATTTTCCCCATGCAGGGATCGAACCTGTGTCTCCTGCACCATCTCCAGTTTTGCAGGTGGATTCTTTACCACTGAGCCTCCAGGGAAACCTTCTTCCTCTCTAAAGGCTTTTAAAAATCTCCTCTCTCATGTTCACTGTAGCATTATTCATGATAACCAAGATGTGGAAAGATCTTAATGTCCATTAATGGACTAAAAATATAATAATACAATGGAATATTATTTATCAGTAAAAGAAGGAAATTCTGCCAAATGTAACAACATGAATGAATCTTGAGAACATTATGCTAAGGGAAATAAGCCAGTCACAAAAGGACAAATGCTGCAAGATTCCACTTACATTAGGTATCTGCTGCTGCTAAGTCGCATCAGTCGTGTCCGACTCTGTGCGACCCCATAGACAACAGCCCACCAGGCTCCATCATCCCTGGGATTCTCCAGGCAAGAACACTGGAGTGGGTTGTCATTTCCTTCTCCAATGCATGAAAGTGAAAAGTGAAAGTGAAGTCACTCAGTCGTGTCCAACTCTTAGCGACCCCATGGACTGCAGCCCACCAGGCTCCTCTGTCCATGGGATTCTCCAGGCAAAAGTATTGGAGTGGGTTACCATTGCCTTCTCCATAGTAGGTATCTAAAATAGTTAAATTCATAGAAGCAGAGAGTAGGATGTTGGTTACCAGAGGCTAGACGGAGGGGAAAATGGGGAGCTGCTGTTCAATGGATATAAAGTTTCAGTTTTGCAAGATGAATGAATTCTAGAGATCTGCTCTATAACAGTGTGTCTGTAAGTTAATGATTTGCTAAAAAGGTAGATCTTGTGTTATGTGTTCTTACCACAATAAAACCATTAATTAATTAATTAATTTTAATTAATTTGGAAAGTTTTATGATGTTGTGTCTGGATGGTCTTTTTTTCATTCATTTTGTTTGGCAATCATTTCTCTTCTTTACTAGGAATATTTATGATCTTATGATTTTCTTTAACTCTGGAGGATATATACGTGTGTATCCATGCTCAGTCATGTCTGACTCTTTGCAACCCTATGGAATATAACCTGCCAGGCTCCGTCTGACCATGGGATTCTCCAGGCAAGAGTACTGGAGTGGGATGCCTTGTCCTTCTCCAGGGGATCTTCCCAACCCAGGGATTGAAACCACGTCTCTTATGCCTCCTGCATCAACAGGTGGGTTCTTTAGCATCACCTGGGAAGCCCAGATATATATATATATATAATTAAAATTTCATATATACATATATATGGAAATATACTCACATATATGTATAAGCAAAACTTTGATTTTGCTCAAAACTTTAATTTTGCTTAAAAAAATAAGTTTTGCTTACACATATATATATAAGCAAAACTTAAATTATATACAGCATATGCTGTGAAGAGCTAAAAATTTGACTACTTGTTTTCTATTTTTTTCTTAATAAAGTGGGATTCACTGCATTGAATATTTGATATTATGTGATCATCTAAGAGTTTTTTAAAAATTAGAATGAAATCTAGTGTGATCATGGTTATTGAGGGATTTGTTTTGAAAGTTATATTTTATTTGTATTTTTAAAAAATCAGAGTGGTTATGAACTTGACTGGTTTATTCAACTTTTCATTATGTTGTTTGTTATAGTTATAATAATTGTGACCCATAGAGACTTATATTGACTAATATGATAAATTCCACATGTGTTTTATTTTCAGGTGAATTGTGTAAATTTTATCCTTATTGCAGCTTGTATGTTAAATCAATGTTATAGCCTCATACCACTTCTTGAGAAGGAAGTTCCAATTTGAAATTGTATTTCCTTTAAATGAAGCACAGTTCTTAGCTAAATAAAAGACTGATGACGTCTTTTGAGCCATTTCCTCTTTACTATGTCTTGTTAAAATAAAATCTGTTAAGTACTTTTGAAGAACTCAATGAGGGGTTCCAATAAACCATCTAGTTAGCAGAATTAATTAATATATTTTTCTCCTGCCATTTTTGATCCAAATCCAAGCTACTCAGCCTATCTGTAATTTTTCTGAGAATATTAGTATGTATCATCTTTACGTTGCTCAGTAAACATTCTAATAAGTTCTTTTAGTGACTGAAAGCCCTCCTTGCATTCACTGGGTGAGAACTAATCATCTATTGCTTTTAGACAAATATATATACTAATATATATATTAATATATATATTAATTCTCCTTTTTCTTGAACTTCTATTTGCCAGATATTGGACCTTCTGGATTTTGTTTCATCTTTTTTCTAACGTTTTCTTGCATTTTGTCTCTTGCTTTGTGTTCTAGGAGAGGTCCTAAACTTTCAAGTCTCTACTGATTTTTAAAACTTCAGCAATCATATGCTTAATTTCCAAGAAGTCTTTCTCCTTTTGGATTTTTATTCTGGTGTGTGGGAGATATCAGTATGAAAGGTCAGAGCATTCAATTCTAACTTTTTGGAAGCAGTATCTTTTCAAATCTCTCTGATAAAGCTAATTTAAAATTTTTAAAGTTTCTATGTCTCTACTCCATAGATAGTCTGTGCTTTTCTGTTAAGAGCAGTACTATTTATGTTGGTCTTTCTCTTTTTAAAAATTGTTTTATGTGGACCATTTTTAAGCCTTTATTGAATTTGTTATAATGTTACTTTTATGTTTTGGTGTTTTGGCTGCAAGGCATGTGGAATCTTAACTTCTTAACCAGGGATCAAACCCACAACCCCTGCATTGGAAGGAAAAGTCTCAACCACTAGCACGCCAGGGGAGTCCCCTGGTCTTTCTCCTTTAATGTTGTTTGTTTTCTTTCTTGTGATCTTGGGATCTTTAGTCGCCCATCATATTTATAAGTGGAACTGTTCTAGATAGCTTTGGGAGTTTCTCACTGTTGTATATATAGGTGTGTCTTCCTACGGGATAAGCTCTGTGCATATAGAAGGGATAACTGATTATTGCATTACCCATAATCATTATTGGTTTGTGCAATATATGTTCGTTTCTCCTCTGTCACACAGTCCAATGCAAGTTTTTCTTATTGGAAGGTGGCTTTCTTCCTTGTGGTGATTCAGAGTCCCAGGCTTCTTCCACTAGTATGCCAGCATCACCTTGGGTCCTGGTGGCTTCTGCTTCCTGTTGCAGAAGGTTAAACAGGAAACTGAAAGGGCACACCTGCTCTCTTAAAAGCTCTGGCCTGGAAGTGACACACATCCCTCAGTTAGGGGACTACACCTGAGTCCAAGAGAGCCTGTAAAATGAAGTCTGGCTGGGCGGTGTCTTCCCAGAGGAAGTATCACACTAAGGAATGAGGAGCGCAAATTCTTGGTTGGCAGCCAGCTGCTGCCTCTATAAATAGACTTAGCCACTGGTTGCCTTCATTTTAGGGTAAGAATGCTGGAGTCTTTTAGCTTTTGCGGGGGAGATTTGGCACTCCAAAATGCAAGAACGGGGAGAGCTTTACTTGTGGCACTGGCATCCAGCTTTAGCATTCCTAATTTGCCGCAGTTTATTCAATTTTTCAAGATAAGAAATGTTTTTGTTTTTTTTTTTGGTGTTTGGGGGCCGAAGTCAAATGCTAGTTGGTATTCCATGCATTTAGGAATGGTAGAAGAGGTGAGGGAGTGTGGGCAGGTGTCTGGCACAGTCTCGTACTATGTACTAGACACATTTTCAAGCAGTCCTGCTGGTGTAGCCCCGACTCTGCCTCCTGTCCCCGAGGTACCCACCACTCCACCTGAAGCGTCTGTGGGTTTCTGCTGTGGAGACTGACCCCCTCTTCCACTGACATTCCCTTCCTGCATATTCTGTGCTTCCCACTTTTTCTTATCTAACCACAGGCTTCTAGGCTTTTTCCATCTTCCACATATTTGTTTTAACCCCTCATCCACTAGCAGCTTTTCTGTTCTCTTTATCACTCCAGGTTTGTTCCTGTGTTATCATTAAGTCTCAGAAGGTAGGGAGGTAGAGATGATAAAGGTTTTCGCTGGATTTACTGTACTGAACCTGAAGCCCCAAGAACTGTTTCTTGAGGAAAATCCAGAGTTTCCCTGCAGGAACCATTGGAGTATTTGTCCTGGTTTCTATTTCAAGTCTCTAATTTTCTTAAAAAATCTAACCTCACTATCTGCTCACTTGTTTTTAAAACATGTATAGATCCAGCGACTCAGGATATTAGTTTTCTGTATTCTCATCAGTGAAACATAAGCTGGGAGACTGCCATCCCCTATCTACTTAATGGCCAGGAGGGAGGGTGGTATTTGGGGAGGCAGATTTGAAAGACATCTGTTTCAATTTCTCTTCTGTTTAACGTCTTTCCATGGAGTAAGCCGAAAGAGCCAACCACTGTGCTTGTGTTGAGTTAGGTCAGTGTTCTGGCCTTCACTGTAACAAAACGAGTGACGAGAAGCAGGCTTTCCTGTTATTGCAATTACTTTAGGAATTTTCAAAGGACATTATCTTCTCCATTTACTCAGTGAGACATGTTGTTAAACAACGCACTGGTACAAAACACTTGGGTTCTCCAGAGAAGCTGGTGTATTTTTTCCCTTCTGATAATGAGAATGGCGCAAGGGACCATACTTCCCTTTTATCATCTGTGTTTCAGCATTCTCTGATCTTGATTTTCTATTCTATCTTAAAAATGTGACAGTCTCTGAGATAATGCAAGTTCAGACAGAACTCAGTTGACAGTTGGTTCCCATCCCCCACCCAGCTGCAGTTCTCAGCTAGGGATCAGCAGTATCTTCTGAGGGGTGGGTCAGAAAAGGACTGCTTTGTGATTATTTGGGGCTTTCTCAGTTCAGTGTATGGTGAGCAGTTCCTAATAGTTGGTTTATTTCTTACACGTCTCATGTTGTTCAATCGCTCCGACATGTCTGACTCTTTTGTGACCCAATGGACTGTAGCCCACCAGATTTCCTCTGTCCATGGGATTTCCCAGGCAAGAATACTGGTGAAGTGAATGAAGTTGCTCAGTCGTGTCCCACTCTTTGTGATCCCGTGGACTGAGGCCCACCAGACTCCTCTGTTCATGGAATTTTCCAGGCAAGAGTACTGGGGTGGGTTGCCATTTCCTTCTCCAGAGGACCTTCCTGACTCAGGGATCAAACCTGAGTCTCCTGCATTGGCAGGCAGATTCTTTAATGCTGAGCCACTAGGGAAGCCAACTAGGCTATACCCAGACACACACATCCCATAGACAAAGATGAATAAAACACACAGTAAGTGGAAAATGAATTGAAGAGAGATGTCTTCTTTAACACTGCAATAATCTGACTATGAATTTTCTATGATGGAACTTTTTGGATTCCACTTATAGAGAGGGTTTTTCTATATGTTCCTTTATCACTAAATCTCTGACTCTATTGGGTCTCAATAAAAAGAATACATTGTTTATTAACAGTGAGACACATGTATTTTATGTTGTGCACATTAGTAATTAATTTATTTTAGTTATAAGACAGCTGAAAACCATTACAGAGCAAGGCAACGTATAAATACATGAATATGAAGAAATGTAAAAGTAAAATATAATGAAAGTAAAGTAAATTAAAAAGACTCAGTTGAGTGTACTTTGGGGTATGTCTATTTTTTTTCTTTTTGGCTGGGTGGCTTGCAAGATCTTAATTCCTTGACTGGGGATAGAACCCAGGCCCCCTGCAGTGGAAGTCAGGAATCCTAGCCATAGAACTGCCAGGGAATTCCCAAGGGATGTGTCTACTTTGATTACAATATATTCATTTTCCATAACAGAAAGCCATATTATTTTTCATGTCTATTCAGAATGTGATCTTACTGGAAACAGGGTCTTTGTAGATGTAATTATTTAAAATAAGGTCATACTCTATTAGGATGGGCCCTAAATCTAATGTCTGGTATCATGATAAGAAGGCTATGTGTGAAAACTCAGAGAGGCCATAGAGGAGAAGGTCATGTGAAGGCAGAGGCACCCACTGGAGCAATATAGCTACAAGTCAAGGATTGCTGGCAAGCTCCAGAAACTAGGAGAGAGACAAGGCAAGGATTTTCCCTCAGGGCCTCCAGAGGAAGCCAACCTTGTTTACACCTTGATTTCAGACTTCTGGCCTCCTGAATTGTGAGAGAGTGATTTTCTGTTGTTTAAGCTGCCCAGTTTTTGGTAATTTGTTAGTTTGTTATGGCACATAAATTGAGCAGCTAATGAGTGCTCCATAAATAACTTCCAGCTGATATCCTTCAACAGGGAGAATGAAATTCTGTAATAATATAAGCAAGAGAGGGACTTCCACAATAATTTTAAACAAAACACTTTCTGATGAAGAAAACTTTTCTTTTGGGGGAGAAAACACATTGATATAAAATGCTTTATTATAGTTGTATTTTGAAAAGTTTTGATCTCATTATATTACATATATGAATTATAGCCAAAGAAACTGACTTACATGAAAAGAATAAAATTTCTTGCTTTAAAATGATGTTGCTAGCAGATAACACAAAGACTTTATCATTTATCTTCTTTCAATAGCCACAGCTGGCTTGCTATGACCATTGCATTGGGTTTCATTAACTTGACCATTCTTGGAAAGATACTAAGGCAGACTTTATTTTCAACACTTATGAGACAAAAAAAAGCTGATGCAGTACATTTTTTCAGTTGATGAGCTTTCATGATATTATAGGACATAGAAGAAAAAAAATAAAAAAGAATGAGAAATAAAACATAAGTGAAAATTATTATTTATTTCACCATTTTTTCCCCAAATACTAATATATTTGATTCAGAATGACTTTATATGCCTTGTATATTCATAGCAAAGTATGTCAATGAGTCTGGGGAAAAGTGTTTAATTGAATAAATTCTAGAAAAATGCCTACAACATGGTCCATAAAGGCATTTTAAGCTGTTATTCTGTTGTTCTATCACCCTCTACTGAACAGTGAGCCAAATTACATTTAGCCTTTATCCACTTCCAAAGTGGATTTCTTCTCCGAAGACAAAATTGTGTTCACTGCTAAATCTACAAAATCTGTTCACTAATTTAAGAAAAAATATTGAAACTAAATATATTAAATATCATTTGTTTGTGTCTTTATCATCAGTCTGTGACCTCCTCCAGGAAAGTCAAAGACTCATTATCTTTATATTCCTAGTAGTTAGTATACTACTTAGCACAGTATATACACTCGGTAAATGTTGGCTAAATGGTATGTTGAGGCAATTTGCACAGTTATAGCAATCTTCATTTATCATTATTTTATAAAGTTGTTTTATAATTAACATTATTGTCTAAATAGTGTCTAACTAGTCAGCATATTAAAAAGCAGAGACATTACTTTGTCAGCAAAGGTGTGTCTAGTCAAGGGTATGGTTTTTCCAGTGGTCATGTATGGATGTGAGAGTTGGACTATAAAGAAAGCTGAGCCCTGAAGAACTGATGCTTTTGAACTGTGGTGCTGGAGAATCTTGAGAGTCCCTTGGACTGCAAGGAGATCCAACCAGTCCATCCTAAAGGAAATCAGTCCTGAGTGTTCACTGGAAGGACTGATGCTGAGGTTGAAACTCCAATACTTTGGCCACCTGATGCGAAGAGCTGACTCATTTGAAAAGGCCCTGATGCTGGGAAAGATTGAGGGTAGGAGGAGAAGGGGATGACAGAAGATGAGATGGTTGGATGGCATCATCCAACTCATGTCAGACTCAATGGACATGAGTTTGGGTAAACTCTGGGAGTTGGTGATGGACAGGGAGGCCTGTCATGATGCAGTTCATGGGGCCGCAAGGAGTCAGATATGACTGAGCGACTGAACTGAACTGAACTGAGTGCATGTGTGCCCTGTCGTGCCCGACTCTTTGCGACTCTATGGACTGTAGCCTGCCAGGCTCCTCTGCCCATGGGATTCTCCATGCAAGAATACTGGAGTGGGTTGCCATTTCCTCCTTTAGGGGACCTTCCTGACCCAAGGATCGAATCTGCATATCTGGCATTTCCTGCATTGCAGGCGATTCTTTACCACTGATCCGCCCAGGAAGCCCAAATATCATCATTACGTGGATTTATATAACATTAGTAAAACCTTTTCCAACCCACTGATTTCATTTAAAGTGCTTAAGTTGTTTTAACTTCAATATATTTTAACAGTTTTAAACCTGTGTTCATCATTTTGATTGTGATTTAACCTGGACATTTTTCTGGTTAACTGTTATTTTTATTCGTTTTATATTATTGAAGATTTTGTTGTTGTCAGAATTGGCTGTGGGGGACAGAGGGCTGAAATGACAGATGGCTGAAGGGCTGAGTTTATTTCCATTTCACATAAATATAGATAGTCCAGGGCTGACATGATGGCTCCAAGATCCTGGTTCCTTTTGTCATACTGCTCACTCATGTATAAGCATGCATTAGCTGTGTCTATTAAGCAGAATAAATAGGTGCAGAGCCTTTTGGAGAGTAGACTAAAACTCCAAGGCATAGCAAAGTGGAGGCTGATATTTTAATAGTTCTGATCAAAGATGCTGATCTAATGGGCTGGGTCCATTACAACTATGATGAGACTGGCGCCAGCTCTGGGCTACATGATATGCACATTAAGTTTCACAAGTGATATTCCATAAATTCATGACCACGAATTGGTACTCAAAATGCCCCCAGATTTTACCTACTTTCTCTTGTAACACAGCCTTCCCATGCTCTACAATAATTATCATCTTCCATCTCTTCAAACTTCTGGCCCTCACATCCTCTTTTTCTGACTCTCTCTCTCACATATTTTTTCTTAAGTGGTAAAGATAGAGTTCCCCCAATTTTATGATATAATTGGCTTATAACTGCATAAAATTAAGGTGTACAAGCATAATGACTTAACTTTCATATATTGTGAAATGATTACCACACTAAGTTTAGTTAACATCCACCATCTCTTGGATTAATAAAAAACAGAAAAAGAAGAAAAAAATATACTTTTATTCCTTGTGATGGGACTTATTGGAATCTTTCAAATGTACCAATACAGCAGTATTAACTATAGCCATCATGTTATACACTTCCCTTACATCTTAACATCCTCATTGTTACCATTCCTTCATTCATTCATTGAAGAAATGGAAGTCATTCTTCAAAGAGCCTGGGCTTCCGTCATCTTTCCATCATCGTTTCTACAAACTCTCAACAGAACTTGCACTTTTTCTTGTTGTTGTTGCTGCACTGGAGGAAGGGCATCACAGCTGTAGTCAGCCACAGATAAGGGGTGAAGCTGCAGGCAACGTGGAGAGCTGAATTTGCTCAAGGTTATGGTTTTGCCAGATAGTAAGGCAGCAGAAAAGGGACCAAAAATTTAAAGGGACATAAAAGGTATTGACCAAGATGATAGATTACAGGATCTAAATGTAAGTAAAGAAAGGAATGACACGATGGGGTGAGGACACTGGCAAGGTGAAAATATTAATAGATTGTAGGTCTCAGTGTGATTCCCTGTTCATTTTATTTGTTCATTTATTAGACTGTCTTTTTCATATTGATTTACAGGATTTCTTACATACCCTGAATACTATTTTTTGTCGTTTGTAAGCTTATATTTTCTATCTGTAACTCTTTTTTTTTTTTTACATTTTAGGTGATGAATTCTGATGCACAGATGTTTTCAATTTTGTCAAATTTGTGCTTTATGGTTTATAATTTTTATGTCTTGTTTTGAAACTCCTTTTCTACACTGAGATCACAATGATATTCTTCCAGATTTTCTTCACAACATTTTCAGATTTCACATTTTACTTTTGTATCTACTTCACCTGGAATTTATTTTTGTGCATATTATGATGAGATGCTAGCGGTAGAGAACCCACCTGCCAGTGCCGGAGACATAAGAGACATGGGTTCAATCCTTGGATTGGGAAGTTCCCCTGGAGGAAGGCATGGCAACCCACTCCAGTATTCTTGCCTGGAGAATCCCATGGAAAGAGAAGCCTGGTGGGCTACAGTCTATAGAGTTGCAAAAGAGTCAGACACACCAAAGCGACTTAGCACACACACACACACACACACACACACACACACACACACACACGCACGCACGAGGTAACGATCCATCCGTCTAGTCTTTAACTCTCCCCAATCTGGTTTGTGCCCCTCCAATTCACTAAAAATGCTGGTACATTTCTTGCCAAATCTGAAAGATATTTTCCAGTCCCAGCTTTTAATTTGATTCAGTTTTCCAGTAGCATTTGACATTTTTGGCAGCTCTCTTTTTCTAAAAACAGTCTCTTCTTACAGTTTCTTTAATGCTTGCCTGTTTCCCCTATGTCTCTGAAGGCTCTTTCTCAGTCTCCTTTAACATAAAAATAACAACTGTCATTTATAAAGTGCTTTTTTATGTGCTAGGCCCCATGTTCAGTTTTTTTTTTTCTACTTAATCCTACAACAGACTGTTGACACAGACCTGGTACTGATGAGGAAACTGAGGCTCAGAGAAATGATGTAACTTGCTCCAGATGACTCAAATGCAGGCAGCTTGAATTTGAGCCTCAACTTTGTACTTCTATGACATGCTGGCTCTGTGGCCTACGCTTGACATCTACATTTTAGTTTCCCAGAGCTCAATCTAGGGCCTTCTTCTTACTCCATACTTTCTAAGTGATGTTCTTCTTTCCTATATCTTTAAAAACTGTCTGTATACCAATGACTTAGAAATTTATATTGATATTTCTAGCCTAAACTTCTTTTCTGAGCTGTGCATGCAATTTTGACACTTGTTTGATTCACAGTTATCTTAAACTTAGCATGTCTGAGATTGAACTCTTGATCTTATCCCCAAACAATCTCCTTCACCTCAGAGATCGACAATTCCATCTACATGGTGTCTCATGTCAGAAACCTAAAGGTTTTTGGTATTGTTTTTGGTACTGTCTCAGCCTGTGAGAGCTGCTGTAACAGAATGTCATCGACTGGGTGTCTTATAAACCAAGATGGAAAGTCTAAGATTAAGGTCCTGGCAGATTCAGTGTCTAGTGAGGGCCTACTTCCTGGCTCATAGATGCTATCTTCTAGCTGTGTCCTCACAAGGAGGAAGTAGCAAGGGATCTCTCCATAATCTTTTTTATAAGGGCACCAAACCCAGGGGATCAAACCTAGGTCTCCTGCATTGCAGGTGGATTCTTAACTAGCTGAGCCACCAAGGAAGTCCTACTAATGGGATAAAGATTTCTAAATCTCAGCTCATGTTAAATTCAGATATGTACAGAAAATGTACTTTATTTGCCTAAACTGGTCTTTCTCCTGACCCCACCTGTTAGATAATGGGGTGAAAAGTTAACCAAATATCTAATTTGTTTTAAAGCTTAGACTCAGAATTAGCCCCTTTAGATCCATGGTCCCCAACATTTTTGGCACCAGGGACCAGTTTTGTGGAAGACTTTTTCTCCGGGACTGGGGCTGGGGGATGGTTTCTGTGTGATTCAAGTGCATTACATTTATTGTGGATTTTATTTCTACTATTATTACATCAGTTCCACCTCAGATCTTCAGGCATTAGATCCTGGAGGCTGGGGATTCTGCTTTAGATAGTATCTATCTCCTTTTGGATGAAAAGTATTCACTAATTCTCTCCCTAAGAGTGCATCTGGGGGTCTGAGGGAGGAATGTGGCTTACTTGTGAAGGTTTCAAGTGTTGCCAAATGAGCTTTAACCATTGTTCTCCCCTTCCTCATGCCCCACCCCCCCAGCACAAAGTTACATTATATCCTTCAGGGCTTAAATAGATGACTGAGTCACTGAAAAATCATTCATAGGAATCATAAAGTTCCTGACTCCAAAGGAAACTTATTTTGTTATTGATGGAAGGATGTTGATGTAATAGATTGTTTTGCAATATATAAAATATTTTTTAAGTAAATATGTTACACTAAAAAAAACTAACATAATGGGTTTTAATATAAAGCATTCCTTTAGTTTTATTGGAGCACATAGTTAATGAAGATGGACAGAGAATATTTTTTAAAAAAGAAAAAAATGTTATACCCAGGTTTTAAATAATATTTTAGTTCTGTACTTTTTTGTTGTTGTATTTTAGAAATCCATAACTATATTGATGATTAAAAAAAATAAAGAGCTACTAATCTTCCTTCTTTCCTTTATTCTGCTGCCTGCCTGCATTTCCCTGTTTTTACTATATATCCTAAAGCTGTTCTTTATCTGTAAGTTGGAGCACCCTCTGCTGAGTTGGTAGCAACACTACATTGTGGCCATTTTTTCAATAGTGGATCCTTTACCTTCAGAAGGAAAATAACACTTTGAAAATGTACAAAAAAGATGGACTTTCTGCAAATTGAATTGCTCTCAAACTATATCAAACTTGTTACAAAGAAACAGGTTCAGTCACATTACTACAAAGAAACAACCGATCATGAGTTTGAAGGTCTTATGAAGATACAAGCAAAACAATGTAAAAGACATTTAGTTTTTGAGTATCCATAGCAAAAATATATGAAAGAAATATAGCAAAAAGCCTCATTTTAAATATGAGTAATGAATCCTTTGAAATAAAAAAATGTGCATTTGAAATTTCTCTATGCACTGCGAAACTGTTAAAATGAATGTTAGAAGAGCAAATTTTTCTTTATTTTTATTGAAGTATAGTTGAGTTACAATGTTATTAATCCCTATTGCACAGCAAAGTCTTTCCATTATACATATATATTCTTTTTAAAATATTATTTTCCATTATGGTTTATCATAGGCTTTTTTTAAAAATTGGAGGATAATTGCTTTACAATATTGTATTAGTTTCTGCTGTACAAAAGCAAATTTTTATTGTTTTGTAGATTCTTAGTTTTGTATTGTTTTGTAGATTCTTAGTCAGACTGAACTGACAAAGGAAGGCAATGCCAAAGAATGCTCAAACTACCACAGTATTGCACTCATCTCACACGCTAGTAAAGTCATGCTCAAAATTCTCCAAGCCAGGCTTCAAAAGTATATGAACTATGAACTTCCAGATGTTCAAGATGGTTTTAGAAAAGGCAGAGGAACCAGAGATCAAATTTCCAACATCTGTTGGATCATTGAAAATGCAAGAGAGTTCCAGAAAAACATCTATTTCTGCTTCATTGACTATCCCAAAACCTTTGGCTGCATGAATCACAACAAACTGTGGAAAATTGTTAAAGAGATGGAAATACCAGCCCACCTGACCTGTCTCTTGAGAAACCTGTATACAGATCAGGAAGCAACAGTTAGAACTGGACATGGAACAAAAGACTGGTTCCAAATTGGGAAAGGAGTACGTCAAGGCTGTATATTGTCACCCTGCTCATTTAACTTATATGGAGAGTACATCATGAGAAATGCTGGGCTGGATGAAGCACAGGCTTGAATCAAGATTTCTGGGAGAAATATCAATAACCTCAGACATGCAGATGACACCATGCTTATGGCAGAAAGTGAAGAAGAACTAAAGAGCCTCTTGAAAAGTGAAAGTGAAAGAGGAGAGTGACAAAGTTGGCTTAAAACTCAACATTCAGAAAACTAAGATAATGGTAACTGGTCTCATCACTTCATTGCAAATAGATGGGGAAACAGTGACAGAGTTTATTTTAGGGGGCTCCAAAATCACTAGTAGATGGTGACTGCAGCCATGAAATTAAAAGATGCTTACTCCTTGGAAGAAACATTATAACCATCCTAGATAGCATATTAAAAAGCAGAGATATTACTCTGCCAATAAAGATCCATGTAGCCAAGGCTATGGTTTTTCCTGTAGTCATGTATGAATGTGATAGTTGGACTATAAAGAAAGCTGAGCACCGAAGAATTGATGCTTTTTAACTGGTGTTGGAGAAGACTCTTGAGAGTCCCTTGGACGGCAAGGAGATCCAATCAGTCCATCCTAAAGTAAATCAGTCCTGAGTATTCACTGGAAGGACTGATGTTGAAGCCTTAATTCCATTTTGTCCACCTGATGGGAAGAACTGACTTATTTGAAAAGACCCTGATTCTGGGAAAGATTGAAGGCAGGAGGAGAAGTGGATGACAGGATGAGATGGTTGGATGGCATCACCGACTCGATGGACATGAGTTTGAGTAAACTCTAGGAGTTGGTGATGGACAAGGAGGCCTGGTATGCTACAGTCCATGGGGTCACAAAGAGTCGGACATGACTGAGCGACTGATGAACTGGGGTAGTGGTGGAAACGGTCATGCGGAGATTCTGTATACCTAATTAGCTCTCAAGTGATACTGTTGCCATTGGTCTGCAACCACACTTTTGTGTAACAAGTCTTGAAGTTTATGTACTTCCTGAGCTATTTAGATCTTTCACACTGATCTTTTGAGCTAAGAATTATTAATCCACTTATTTAAAAAAGTCAAATGTATTGAAGTATGTTTTCACAGAGTAAAATTAAACCATTTTAGTACATAGTGCTGTGCATTTTAATAAGCTCATACAGTTGTGTAAACACCACTGTAATCAAAACATAGACCAGTTTCATCACTCCCCCCAGCTCCTCAGCACCTGACAGCCACTGATCTGTTTCCTGTCACTATAGTTTTCCCTTTTCTAGGATGTCATGTAATGTATGACTGCATGCATCAGTTCATTCCTTTTTATTGCTGAGTAGTATTCCATTGTATGAATGCAACATAGGTTGCTTATCTAACATTCACCCACTTAAGAACATTTTGCTTATTGTTCTGATAATTATGAAGAAAACAGCTATGAACATTCTTGTACAAGTTTTGTGCAAACTTAAGTTTGTCAGTTAAATTTTTTATATTATTTGTTTTAATTGGCGGATAATTACTCCAGTACATTGTGATGGCCTCTGGTATACCTCACCATGAGTCAGCCATAGGCATCCATGTGTTCCCTCCCTCCTGAACCCCCTTCCCACATCCCTCCCCACTCCATCCCTCCAGGTTGCCACAGAGCACTGACTTTGGGTTCCCTGCATCACATATCGAACTCCCACTGTCTGTCTATTTTACACGTGGCAATGTATATGTTTCAATGCTGTTCTGTCAAATCATCCCGCCCTCTGCTTCTCCCACTGTGTCCAAAATTCTGTTCTTTATGTCTGTGTCTCCTTTGCTGCTCTGCATGTAGGATGATTGGTTCTGTCTTTTGAGATTCCATATATATGCATTAATGTACAGTATTTGTCTTTGCCAGTCAAAATATTGACAAGTAATTTCTCTATTTACTACAAAAAAAAAGAGAAGAAGAAGAAAAGAAAAAGGAGAAGGAAAAGAAAAAAAAATACATTAGAGTCTGAGATGACCCTTTCAAGGAGCTTCTCTTCAAGTACAGAGTGTTCATAGTAGAGATTAAAAGAGATTTTTCAAGGATGGGTAGAAAATTTGATGATGTTTGAGGACCTTTCCAAAGGAAGAGGATAATTCTTAACAAGACTGGAAATTGGGAATAAAAAAAAAAAAGCAAATAAATGGGTTTCAAGATGATTGTAACTAAACAGGCAGCCCTCAGTTCACAAACTTTAGATTTGCATATGTCTTAAATATACAAAATAGTATGAGGGGAAGTAAATTCAAGGTCTGAGTTTCTAGGATTTTTTAAGTAATTAATTAGTCTGGACTAATTAACTAGCTGGAACTAGTCTTTGTTTAATAATTCAAAAGATGTGGGCAGATCCTTATTTACAAGTACAGACCTGTATCTCCTGCAGATAATAGGAACCCAGTGATAGTTTCTATAAGCAGCTGGATGAACAGAGCATTACTACAATTAATATTTCACCTGCTTGGTACTTGAGAGTATTAGGACCTTTCACATATAGTATACAACCCTGTTAAGGGGCAGATACTCATACTCTCAGTTTATTGATGAGAGGCTACGCAGGGAGGTTATGCCACATCTCCGAGTTTACACAGCTGAAAGCTTTAGGAACCTGCCTGGTATTTTCTCTGTAAGTCCACTGTTCCTTCGCTTATCCCATGTTATGCAGTAAGAGGTCTGAATTTCCTGGGCAGTAATCCCAAGTCTCGTAGCAGCATCCATCTTGAGGAGGAGCGGCCTGAAGTTTTTCTGATATGTGCTAAGATGCTAAAACTCATCGGGCAGATCACACTAAGCTGTACATCGAAGTAATCCCATCCACCTGGATGGATGCTGACTTTTTCCGCCAGTCTCCTCCACCCGCACGCCCACTTTTATTGAGCTACAATTATACAACACTATTAGTTTTAGGTGTTCCTTTTCATTTTTAAAATTGCTTTCAGATTTAACTCCTCTGTGTTGTTTTTTTATTTTATTTTATTTTTTTTTATTGTTTTTGCCATACAATGTCATGATATCACCATGGGTTTACATATGCTTCCCCTCCAGAACCCCCCTCCCTCCTCCCTCCCCCCGGGGAAATCTCGATGCACCAGCCCCGAGCATCAATCCTGGGCTGGAGATTGATTAGACATATGATAATTAACTTGTTTCAATGCCCTTCTCCCACATCATCCCACCCTTACCCTCATCCACAAAGTCCACGAGTCTATTCTATACATCTGCATTCCTTTTGCTGTCTCGCATGTTGGGTTCTCGTTACCGTCTTTCTAAATTCCATATATATGTGTTAATATACTGTATTGTTGTTTTTGCTTCTGGCTTACTTCACTCTGGATAATGGGTTCCAGTTTCGTCCATCTGAGTAGAATTGCTTCAAATGAATTTTTTTTAATGCTGAGTAATATTCCATTGTGTATATGTACCACAGCTTTCTTATCCATTCATCAGTTGATGGGCATCTAGGTTGCTTCCATGTCCTGGCTATTGTAAACAATGCAGCGATGAACATTGGGATACACGTGTCTCTTTCAATTCTGGTTTCCTCGGTGTATATGCCCAGCAGTGGGATTGCTGGGTCATATGGCAGGACTATTTGCAGCTTTTTAAGGAACCTCCACACTGTTTTCCATAGTGGCTGTACTAGTTTGCATTCCCACCAACAGTGTAAGAGGGTTCCCTTTTCTCCACATCCTCTCCAGCATTTATTGCTTGTAGACTTTTGGATGGCACCTCTGTGTTTTAAAGCTTAATTCCCATCCCAGGTTGTGTAGCCACCCAACTCTCTCATTTCTGTGAATGGAAAACAGACTCAGAGACTGGATCGGTGGAGTTGCAGGAAAAAAAGAGATGTGTGCGAAATAAAGCCCGAGAAGGTCCAATTTCCCTGCGGAGAGAACTATTTCTGGGCAGTTCATCAGGGCTATAAACCGAAAGGGAGGGAGGGCTTGAAGTTAAGTAACCTGAGCTTCAGGCTGCTCCCCTCGACCCGACACACGTACACACCCTCGCCCCTCTTTAACGCGCTGACGCCGAATCCCACAGTCTCTGGGGCTTCCTTCTCGTACTGCGTCTCCGACAGCTCCGCTCTGATGGAGCAGCCCTCACTCCCCAGGTCCCAGCGCCCCTCCCGGCCCCACCCCGCAGCCTTTGCACTTCCTGCCCATCCCAGGCGGGGAGGCCGGCGCCGGCGAGCTCCTCCCAGAGCCGCAGCGAGAGCGGCCACTCCCTGTGCGCCGAGGCGGCTCGTCGGCCTGCCGGGAGCAGTCCCTTAGCCGCCAGGCCTTGGCCCCCGTGAGCTCCCTCGGCTGGGCCGGCCCGCGCCTCCGGGATCATGCTGCGCTGGCTGCGGGGCTTCGTGCTGCCCATGGCGGCCTGCCAGGACGCGGAGCCGCCGACGCGCTACGAGACCCTGTTTCAGAAACTGGACCGCAACGGGGACGGCGTGGTGGACATCCGCGAGCTGCAGGAGGGGCTCAAGAGCTTGGGCATCCCCCTGGGCCAGGACGCCGAGGAGGTGGGTCGCTGCGGGTCGCGCGGCCCGAGGGCCGGGAGGGCTGCGGGGACTCTGCGCGCTCCAGGACGAGGGCGGCGGCCGCGGCTCTGCAGGAAGAGGCCGGGCTTGAGGCGGCCAGCCCGCGAGAAGCTCAGGGATGGGGACCGCGGCCAGGTACCCCGGAACGGATGCTCGTCGAGAGCTGAAAGGCTACTGGTGTTTTTCCAGGGAAATGAGTGCGGCGGATACTCTAGCTCGTTCTTAACAATTAAAAATCCTGTACCCAGTACTTTTGGTAATCCCCTCCCACCCCTTTTTGTAGCTCTTAGCCTCTGCAAACATTTAATGATTTTTTTTTTTTTTTTAGCTCTCACACTTCAGTGGCCCCAAGTTGTGTAAAAAGGCCCACATTTTGTATCTCTTTTCGAAGCTGCTTTCTTACATCACGAGGTAGTTTGCTGTTTTAGAACCGTTTGAAAACCCATCTTATTTTCCCCCCAACTTCCCGTTGAGGAGGAGAGGCAACATGCCATTGTTTAAGACATTCTTAACACCCAAAGTCCACAAGTTGACCTGAAGGGTTGGCCCGTCCTCTGAGCAATTTCGGCTTCTCTGAGTCATAATTGTGTCACTGAGAGCAGCTCCTAATGGCAGGGCGGAGATACCTGGAACCTTTCCAGCCCCTCTGAAACGTAAGAGGACACTTCGGCATTCTCTATCCCGAGAGGGAAAGTGAATACGCTGTAAGAGCAGACAACTCTTTTATAGTAGTTGTATTTTAAGCTACTCATTCAATGCCTGTAGTAGTTACAGGCCTCTTCAAGTTGCTGTTTCTTCTTGAGTCAGATTTAGTAAGCTACAACTTTTAGGAAATTGCCCATTTTGTCCAAGGTTTATAATACTTATATTCACTTACAATTTTAAAAAAGTTCTGACTGTATCTGTAGTTGTTTCTTTCCCCGCCACCCCCCACCGACTTCAGTCTCACCAAATCTTTTTTTTTTCTCCCTTTCGTGTCCCCCCCCCCCCCCCCCCCCCCCCGCATCTATACTATTCATATACTGAGTATTTGGTATTTTTTGGTGATTGTTCTGATTTTTAAATTTTTTTCGATTAGCTTTTGTTTATTTCTTTCTACTTTCTCTAGGTTTACTCATTTGACCCTTTTCTGATTTCTTCAGTTGAATGTTTGATTCATTAACTGACTCTTTGTGACCCCATGGACTATAGCCCGCCAGGCTCCTCTGTCCATGGAATTCTCCAAGCAAGAATACTGGAGTGGGTTGCTATTCCCTTCTGCAGGGAATCGTCCTGACCTAGGGATCAAACTTGGGTCTCCTGCATTGCAGGCAGATTCTTTACCATCTGAGCCACCAGGGAAGCCCATTTTGATCCACCGTATCCTTTTGATCACTTTTTTCATCTCATCCCTTAAGTTTGTATTTTTGTTGTAACTTAGCTCCCAGTATTTTCTAATGTCCAATATGATTTCATCCTTGACCAATGAATTATTTAAATGTGTGCTTTAAATTTCAAAATATATGCTTTCTTTGTTGGTTCTTTGAATGTATGAATAAAATAGATAAACCTCTGGCAAGACTGCTTAAGAAAAAGAGAACTCAGGAAAAAAAATGTCTTCAGTTTTCCAAAATTTATATAAGAATATATTATATAATAAGTTGTATAAAACTATGTGTATGCAAACATATAGAACAGGATGGCATATATTTGTCACATACCTAATATATGTATCTTACACATATACATAAAATATATTTTACACACACATACATATATATATACTATCACTGTCTGTGCTCATGCCAGGTATTATTAACTATTCTCAGTACTCTTTTTTGATTCTTCAATAAAAGTTTAGTAATGATTGCTTTTGGATGGTAGGCGTTAAATTACCTTTTCACTTTCTGCTTCATAATTTTTGTATCATTTCAGTTTTTAAAAATGATCATACAGTATTATTTTTATGATTAGGAAAAAATAGAGTATTAAAAAAATTTAAATATCATCTCTCTGGGATGAGCTTTTCTGGACCACCCTCTATAGACAAGTTCATCACACCTTATTTGTAGGTCTCTGTCTCATGTATCACTATTGCTATCATTTCCAAAAGGTATTTTTATTTGTTGACTGTGTCCTCCTCTAATACCAAACATCCTGAAGATGAGGATCATGTCTCATGATCTAAGCACAGTAATACAAAGATTTAAGGCTTGTGATTTGAAATAACCTAAACAAGGCAGTGGCTCATTTGAAATAATTAAAAGTTGGTTATTAAAAATTTAATTTTTTAATTTTTTATGTTTTTTATTATTTTCTTCTTTTTATTTTTTTTGGTTATTAAAAATTAATCAATTAAAAATACAATTGCAAAGCAGTTGTTAATGGTTTTATTTCCAGCATATGTAGGACAGAAACCCAAAAGTTCTCCTGTTGTAAGATACCCAGAAATGCTGTCTAAAATAAGATAAATATGTAAAAGTATTTTATAGAGCATTTTTTGTTTACAACGAAATTGAGAGGAAGGTACAGAGATTTCCCATACGCTCTCTGCCCCTAGACATCACATACATAAGCCTCCCACACTATCAACATCATTCAACAGAATGATACTTTTTTTTTAACCAAGGATGAACCTGCATTGACACATCATTATCACTTTAAGTTCATAGCTTACTTTAGGGTTCATTTTTGGTATTGTATATTCTATGGGTGTGGACAAATGTATAATGACATGAATTCATTATTATAATATCATATAGAATGCTATTACTGCCGTAAAAGTCCTCTGTGCTCTGCCTATTCGTTCCCACCCCTGACCACTGATCTTTTGCTTCCATAATTTTGCCAGATAAACATCTTTTTACACACATAGATGAACTTATAAGAAAAGTCTAGCCAAAGTATCTGGGTTTAAATCGTGATTGTGCTACTTACTTGATAACTTTAGGGCAAATTTTAAAATCTCTCTAGCCTCAGTTTCCACATCTGTGACAGAGGTGATATTAGTACTTAATTCATAGAGTTATTGTGAAGTATAAATGAATTAAAAATATGTTAAATACTTAGAATAATACCTGGTGCCTAATAAACAATCAACTAATTGTAGGCTTTAAATTATCTAATACTGTTATTATAGTCACTATTAAAGAGAAGTGTCAAAATCTCTATAATTGTAGATTTGCCAACTTTATAATTTTGTCAGTTTTCCCCTATTATATTTTAAAAATAGACTATATAGTGGACTGTACTACTGGTGAATTCAGATTTAGCATTGTTATATCTTCTTGGTGAATTGCTCCTTTTATCTTTATGGTTTCTTGCCTACCCTTGTAGCATGGTTCCCCCTTTATTTGGCAAATGCCCAAATCATTGCACTGACCAGGGTGTTTCCCACAAACAGGTTGATTCCCCAGGTCACCACAGGAAAATCTTCAGTATTTGGGCTCCCGCCACGTCCAGGGCATCACCCTAGCCCCACATTCCACTCAGGGCCCTTTGCCTTCTGGGTGGTGAATGAACCATTTCCCAAACCCCATCTTCCCACCTCTTGTCTAGGCCTAACTGTGGTGCCAACTGCAACTGCATCACTTCTGGTCTTCCCTGGAGCAGAAACCAAGATGGGATTGCGTGTGCAAAAGAAGGGTAAGGGAGAGGGGACAGGGATGAACTGAGGGGAGTCTTCAGACCACAGTGCACGTTTAACCCCTACTAGAAGAGTGCAAGAAAGGAGGTTTAGGAGGAACTTCAGACCCAAGCATAGTTCTTATAAAGTCTCAGCTAGGCTAAGGAGAGTGGCTGAGGAAAGGTAATCTGTTAGGAGAGCCCTCTGGTGGCTGCCCCTTCTGTGCTAGTTATCGGGTAGAACAACCCAGGGGGCCTTGGCAGGAGTGCTCAGGGGTCCAGAGGTCCAAGTATGGCAAGTAGACTGTCAGTTACCTCTGCTCCTATAGCAGGTCCCCTTGTAGGCATTCTGACATGGTGTCCACAGGCCACTCCTTGGCCCCCGTGGGTCTGCTTCTCAGTGTAGGTTTGGGGGGCACACCTCATTGTTCTTGGCCTGTCTTCCTCGGGGAGGATAGTGGGACAAACTGCAGTCCCCATTGCTTCACTTGGTCGCAGCTGCCACTGCCGATTTCTCTTCCTGACTGTCTATTTTAAATACCACTCACACTCAGCGGGAAACTGCAGGTCTTTGTAACTTTGCTGGTGGTGTGACCCGAACTTTCCTTCCTGTGGGGCCTGAGTTTCTCAGGCCACTGTGATTGCCTGTGCCCATTCACAGTGCTAAGTGGGCCAGGGAGTATTCGGTGGCATTCCTGGTGTCCATGTGGGTCATCTGAATTCCATAAATATTCCTCTCTGTCTCTGTGGTGTAGAAGCAGCCCTGCCTCCTGCTGATCAAGGCCAAGTTACACCTATTCAGAGGGTGACTTCTTTTCTTGCCTGTTGTCCCTGAACACAAAATCCAAATGTCTAGATGGAAGTTATAGCTTGTAGTTCAGTGGAATCCGTATTGTGTTCCCTGACAGGAGTATAACTATCCTGTTTGAGGACCAGAAGCTATCCCGGCAAAGCCCAGAGCTATGGGCACAGGAAGCAAAAAGTCCCCAGTGAGTCACTGGAAGGGATAGAAGGTGGAATTGCTGCTGCTTCCCCCTCTTAGTTCCTGGACTCAGGTATTCTTCCTTTAGGGGGCACAGAGTCACGTTGTAGGCCTCTGATTCAGGGTACATACTGCATCCCAAAGGGTGGCAGCCTAGTTTTGCCAAATGACTGTGTCCTAGGGGTTGATTTGACTCTGCTTTCAGTAGGCCATTCCAGCATTCTATGAGGTTGGCTGCTTCCGGATGGTGTGGTGTGTGAAATGTCTGGTGGATCCCATGGTCTCGGGCCCACTTCTACACCTTTTCCACTGTGAAGGGATCCCCTGGTCAGTTGCTGTGTTAGGTAGCAATTTATGCTTGTGGATTAGGCATTTCACCATCACCCAGGTAGTGGTGCTATCTGAACTGTTGTGAGCAGGAAGGGGAAACCCCTACCTTCCTTCTTCCATGAAGACACACTGTCCCTTCCATGACAGGCAGCACCCAATATAACCGACTTTCCACTGAGTGACCCATTGGTTTTCTTGAGGAATAGTGTCATATCTGGGCCAGGCAAGCGTCAGATCATAAAAGGCATTGAGGACCTGCTGGATGGTTTGGATTTTTATCATGAGTGATGGGAGCACTTTGGAGGTTTCAAGCAAGAGGAGACACAAGCAGATTTATGATTTAGGAAGAGCATGCTGGTGGCGGTGCGGAAAGCAGATGGAAAAAGAGAGGGGTGTGGAGGCAAGCCTGGGCCACAGCAGTCAATCAAATACTTAGGATTACATGGTCAGTCTTTATGGAGGAGAATTTCAGAGGCATACATCAAAGGTCTGTATAATGTCACAGCCTGGAGACATTATCCATTTGAGCATCTAGAAATGAGAATTATGGGGTGACTCTTCAAGGGACAGGTCTCAAGATAATTTGCATCTATCACAAATACTCAACCTGAAGTGAAATCTCTATAAATTTCCATCTAACTTGATCTCTTCTCCATATTGCCAAGCTTTTCTGATGTAGAAGCATGTAGAAGAGAGCAGACTTCTATAAGTTCCTTCAAGCCTTAGATGGAAAGACTGTGAAATGTAAGAGTGTAGGATATAGAAAATAGATATAAGGAATATGATAATTTAGGAATATTTTAAGGAATACAATAACTAATCATTACTACATGTTCCAGAAGTATCCAGGGAGAGGAAAAGACCTCAAGGCAAGTCCTGGGACAGAAGTGAAGTTGGGCTTCCCAGGTGGCACAGTGGCAAAGAACCCATCTGCAGTGCCGAAGACATGAGAGACTCGGGTTTGATCCCTGGTTTGGGGAAGATCTCCTGGAGAAGGAAATGGCAACCCACTCCAGTACTCTTGCCTGGGAAATCCTGTGGATAGACGAGCCTGGTGGGCTACGGTTCTTGGGGGTCACACTATGGGGTCACAGAGTTGGACATGACTGAGCCACTGAGCATTCTGCAGGCACAGTGCCTGACACATAGGACAGAGATGAATGCACTCCAGTTTCTTCTGAATGAATGACCCTACTTTTACATGTTTCCAAATTGCCTCATTATGAAATTAGTGTTTTAGAAGAGATAAAATTCAGATTAGGTTCTTCTAGGACTCAGGAATTGTTTGTAGAAGGTAGTATGAGAAACAAGGAAATATAGTAGTTATAACTAATATTCCCATAAGAATCTAGTAATCCTGTCTACTTTTCTTTTTTTCTTAGATTATCCCCCTTCCCCTCTCCTCCTCCCTCTCCTCTTCCTCCTCCACCTCGTTTTTCATCAAAGGCCACGTTAGAACATTCTAAAAGGATATTAATATTTGGATATCATTTGAGATACTCTGAGGAAAAAAGTTTCAGAATATCAAAGAGGAGAAGAAATAATCTGAATTTTAATTTGCTGAAATGGAAATCAGAAAAATAAACTGATGAAGAGTCAGCAATTTTAGCTGGAAGTTCTTATTTTGATTCAATTTAGGCTTGGAAGACTTTGTAATAGTATAGGACCAAAACCAAAAAAATCTAGATATAGAATGAATAAGGCAATAAATTGAAAAAAGGAAGATCTTGACTTTTTTAATACAGATTTTAACAGATTTTTTTTATTTCTCCTCAAGTTGTGGCACCATTTAGTAGTAATTCTTTTATTAATAGGTGGAGGAAAAATGGGGCAGACTGTGTAGCATATAAAGGTATTCCTGTACCCATGTTCACAGCTAACTGATGGAGCAGTTGTATTCAGCTGGCCTCTGAAATCATGGACAGTTTTAAAACTTAAGTTGTCTGACATGTATTCATAGACACAAACTCTTACTGTAACTTTCTTAGAAGAGACTTAGAATTATAAGAGCCATAGGACTCTTACAGCTGAGAGGATTACTGAGAGCTAGAAGGAAGCAGCTCAAAGAATTTCATATTTGTTATGGAGCCACTGTGGAAACCCAGTGAAGATAATGACCTGGTGTATGGGCGCGAGGGTGATCACAGAAGGAAAGGCCCAGGCTGGCAGATTTTCATTCAGGTTCCAAGCATCATTACAATGAACCCTAAGTTCCTTAACCTCAACAGACGAATGGATAAGAAAGCTGTGGTACATATACACAATGGAATATTACTCAGCCATTAAAAAGAATACAGTTGAATCAGTTCTACTGAGGTGGATGAAACTGGAGCCTACTATACAGAGTGAAGTAAGCCAGAAGGAAAAACAACAATACAGTATACTAACGCATATATATGGAATTTAGAAAGATGGTAACGAGAACCCTGTATGTGAGACAGCAAAAGAGACACAAATGTATGGAACAGTCTTTTGGGCTCTATGGGAGAGGGCAAGGGTGGGATGATATGGGAGAATGGCACTGAAACATGTAAATTATTATATGTGAAATCAATCGCCAGTCCAGGTTCGATGCTTGATACAGGGAGCTCAGGACTGGTGCACCGGGATGACCCAGAGAGATGGAACCGGGAGGGAGGTGGGAGGGGGTTCTGGAAGGGGAACACATGTATACCCATGGCAGATTCATGTCAAGGTATGGCAAAACCAACACGATAATGTAAAGAAAATAAATAAATAAAAATTAAAAAAAAAGAAGTCTTAGAAAGGTGTGACTAAACAACTTCAAAAAAAAAAAAGTTGGACCAACACCACTAGTCATTACGACTCCACAGTCCATGTCTCAGAATTCCCCTACCCACTTGTGTCTAAAAAGAAGTTCTACCTTTAGTGACAGACCTGTGCAGAAGTCTTTCAAGAAGCTTCTAGAGAAAAGACTCTTCCTAGACTGAGGTGGAAACAGGCTTTCTGATTGGATGATTAGGGAGTGAGGCGGGAACTCTGCAGCCTCGCACGCCAGACCTGGCTGCCCAACATCGGTGCTGTGCAGCGTGTGCCTCTGCTCTGGAGCCGTTACCTGCGCGGTCGCCTTCCTGTTCTGTACTTGGCAGAAGGGCTTTGGCTTTGGTAGCAGAGAGACAGCTGCTACTTCAGTCTCTTCTAACTCGGCCTGCGGTGGGCAGAGATCACCATCTTGCCTTTCACATCTGCCTCGAGACTCATGGGGTCACAGCGTGGATCACTCGAGTTGCTTCTGCCTCCAGAGACATCTCAGATGGACTCCTCCTATGAAAAACTGTTTTCTCACCTAGACCATAATGAAGACGGGACCCTGGACATCTTTGAGTTTCAGGAAGGCCTGCAGAGTGTAGGGGTCATTCAGGATGGAGGGAAGGTGGGCTTCAGAGGGGCTGTGATCGGAGAGATGTTGGGGCTGAGAATTCTGGAGGAGCCTTGGGCAGAGAAGCCTACAATCAAACTTACAGATTCCTAAATTTGATCTGGGCTGCCATTTTAATTTTCTGGTCAAATACCAACGTTACTAAAGGAAAAATAATAATGTTACTAATAGTCTTCTCATGGGTTTTTCTCAGTTTTCCCCCTGACTCTAATATGATAATTTAGGAATATAGTGAGGAATACAATAACCAGTCATTACTAAGTGTTCCAAAAGTATCCAGGGAAGGAAAAAGACATCAAGGCAAGTCCTGAGACAAAATAACTAACTAGAGATGAACTCTGGCTTCTGAATTCAAATTGCTCTCAAGATAGTGGATACAAACTGGTTTTTGGAGTCCCCTTGTTCAAGGTACTCACGTGTTACTAGTAGCCTATGAGTATCAACCCCAGGAATGCACCCTCCCCTCTCTAGGGAACTGGCATAATCACTATGTGTGTGTTTTGACAGTTGTGTGATAGTTGAAACTTCTCTAATATTGGATTTTGAAGGAGGGAAATCAGTCTGAATGGCTTGTAGTCTTGGTGTCTCACCCAAGCTAATATGTCCTTATAACTTGCTTTAATCATCAGACTTTTAAAAATGAGCTTGGGCATTGTTTGCTTTGCAGATCTTTCCCCCAGCAACCTAGGTTAGAGGATCCTCCTCAGTATGTGATGCCTCATGCATTTCTGTTGGTGTATTTCCAAGTAATTTTATGTTTGGAAGTTATTATTGAGTATAATTATTGTTTTCCAATTATATTTGCTCTTTGGATGTTTAGCTCAGAAGACTGGAAGATCCACGAGAGGTAAAGATTGGCAAATTCATTTGAAAAATTGGCACTTCATGCTCAAAACTTGTTAGTTGAGTTCTGTCATGTTAAGATTTGGTAAAACTCTTCTTCTAATAAGCTGTGTGAACTTTGGAAGTCTGTATTTTAATCATCCATTCAGTCATTGATCATTGTATTTTGAGCACGTTTTATATGCTGAACATAGTGTTTTGGTTTCTTCATTTGTAACATCAGAGGCCTGGACTGGATATTGTCTACAGACCAAGCCAGTCCAAAATATTCTCTCTATAAATTTCACTTGGATTTTTAAGTTGTGTTTTTCTCTTTAAACCTATTGCTCTTCATGCTATTTTAAAGCTTCTCTTGTACTTAGATTTTCAAGTGTGGCTTTTATTTATTTATTAGGAATAAACTAACCTTTCATAAGAAATTCTAGATTATGCCATAAAAAAATTCAGTCTTTGAGACACGTTACTTCTTTATCAAAGCAAAATTTTTTCCATACTGTTGTTCTTGGTAATAGACAATGTGAGCCATATAAAAAGGCTTTTTGTGACTAATGAGGGCTTATGTATCAAAACTTGAGTGGACTCTGAAATAACCACATCCGATCAGTTCAGTTCAGTCACTCAGTCATGTCCGACTCTTAGTGACCCTATGGTCTGCAGCATGCCAGGCCTCCCTGTCCATCCCCAACTCCTGGAGTTTACTCAAACTCACATCCATTGAGTCAGTGATGCCATCCAACCATCTCATCCTCTGTTGTCCCCTTCTCCTTTCACCTTCAATCTTTCCCAGCATCAGGGTCTTTTCAAATGCGTCAGTTCTTCGAATCAGGTGGACAAAGTATTGGAGCTTCAGCTTCAGCATCAGTCCTTCCAATGAACACCCAGAACTGATTTCCTTTAGGATGGCCTGATTGGATCTCCTTGCAGTCCAAGGGACTCTCAAGAGTCTTCTCCAACACCTCAGTTCAAAAGCATCAATTCTTCAGCACTCAGCTTTCTTTATAGTCCAACTCTCATATCCATACATGACTACTGGAAAAACCATAGCCTTGACTAGATGAACCTTTGTTGAGAAAGTAATGTCTCTGCTTTTTAATATGCTGTCTAGGTTGGTCATAACTTTTCTTCCAAGGAGCAAGCATCTTTTAATTTTTTTAGTCACCATCTGCAGTGATTTGGAGCCCCCCAACATAAAGTCTGCCACTGTTTCCACTGTTTCTCCATCTATGTGCCATGACATGATGGCATGATCTTAGTTTTCTGAATGTTGAGCTTTAAGCCAACTTTTTTTTGCTCTCCTCTTTCACTTTCATCAAGAGGCTTTTTAGTTCTTCTTCGCTTTCTGCCATTAGGGTGGTGTCATCTGCATAACTGAGGTTATTGATATTTCTCTTAGCAATTATGATTCCAGCTTGTGCTTCTTCCAGCCCAGCGTTTCTCATGATGTACTCTGCATATAAGTTAAGTTAGCATGGTGACAATATACAGCCTTGACATACTTCTTTTCCTATTTGGAACCAGTCCATTCTTCCATATCCAGTTCTAACTGTTGCTTCTTGTGCTTCATACAGATTTCTCAAGAGGTAGGTCAGGTGATCTGGTATTCCCATCTTCTTTCAGAATTTTCCTCAGTTTAGTGTGATCCACATAGTCAAAGTCTTTGGCATAGTCAATGAAGCGGAAATAGATGTTTTTTTCTGGAACTCTCTTGCTTTTTTGATAATCCAATGGATGTTGGAAATTTGATCTCTGGTTCCTCTGCCTTTTCTAAATCCAGCTTGAACATCTGGAAGTTCATGGTTCACATATTGTTGAAGCCTGGCTTGGAGAATTTTGAGCATTACTTTATTAGTGTGTGGGATGTGTGCAATACTGTGGTAGTTTGAACATTCTTTGGCATTGCCTTTCTTTGGGATTGGAATGAAAACTGGACCTTTTCTAGTCCTGTGGCCACTGCTGAGTTTTCCAAGTTTTCTGGCATATTAATAGAGTGCAGCACTTTCACAGCATCATCTTTTAGGATTTGAAACAGCTCACCTGGAATTCCATCATCTACACTAGCTTTGTTCATAGCGATGCTTCCTAAGGCCCACTTGACTTCACATTCCAGGGTTTCTGGCTCTCGGTGAGTGATCACACCATCATGATTATCTGGGTCATGAATATCTTTTTTGTACAGTTCATCTGTGTATTCTTGTCACCTCTTCTTAATATCTTCTGCTTCTGTTAGGTCCCTCCGACTTCTGTCCTTTATTGAGCCCATCTTTGCATGAAATGTTCCCTTGGTATCTATAATTTTCTTGAAGAGATCTCTAGTCTTTCCCATTCTGTTATTTTCCTGTTTCTTTTCAGTGATCACTGAGGAAGGTTTTCTTATCTCTCCTTGCTATTCTTTGGAATTCTGCATTCAAATGGGTATATCTTTCCTTTTCTCCTTTGGTTTTTGCTTCTCTTCATTTCACAGCTATTTGTAAGGTCTCTTCAGATAGCCATTTTGCTTTTCTGCATTTCTTTTTCTTGGGAATGGTCTTGCTCTCTGTCTCCTGTACAATGTCACGAACCTCTGTCCATAGTTCATCAGGCACTCTGTCTATCAGATCTAGTCCCTTAAATCTATTTCTCTCTTCCACTGTATAACCATTATGGATTTGGTTTAGGTTATACCTGAATGGTCTAGTGGTTTTCCCCACTTCAATTTAAGTCTGAATTTGGCAATCAGGAATTTATGATCTGAGCCACAGCCACAGTCAGCTCCCGGTCATGTTTTTGCTGACTGTATAGAGCTTCTCCTTCTTTGGCTGTGAAGAATATAATGTATCGGATTTCAGTGTTGACCGTCTGGTGATGTCCATGGGAAGAGTCTGCTCTTGTGTTGTTAGAAGAGGGCGTTTGCTATGACCAGTGCATTCTCTTGGCAGAACTCTATTAGCCTTTGCCCTGCTTCATTCTGTACTCTAAGGCCAAATTTGCCTGTTACTCTAGGTGTTTCTTGACTTCCTATGTTTGCATTCTGGTCCCCTATAATGAAAAGGACATCTTTTTTTGGTTTTAATTCTAGAAGGTCTTGTAGGCCTTCATAGAACCATTCAACTTCAGCTTCTTCAGCATTATTGGTCAGGGCATAGACTTGGATTACCGTAATACTGAATGGTTTGCCTTGGAAACAAACAGAGACCATTCTGGCATTTTGGAGACTGCATCCAAATACTGCATTTCAGACTCTTTTGTTGACCATGATGGCTACTCCATTTCTTCTAGGGGATTCTTGCCCACAGTAGTAGATACAATGGTCATCTGAGTTAAATTCACCAATTCCAGTCCATTTTAGTTTGCTGATTCCTAAAATGTCGATGTTCACACTTGCCATCTCTTGTTTGACCATTTCCAATTTGCCTTCATTAGTGGACCTAACATTCCATCACATAATTTTGATGTGAGTTTTCTTTCACATGTTTCCATCTTTCCTAGTCAAAAGTTTGTCTATACAGATTGAGAATTCATTTAATTTTTTAGATATAGAAGTGATACTTATGTGGTGCTAAGAAAGAAAATATACAACTTTTTATTCTGGTAACCAACAGATTTTTTGAATGATAATTTATTTGGTTTGTTTGTTTTTTTTTTTTTTTTTTGCTATGAAAAGTGAGAGACTGAATATGCAAATAGTGGTTGGACCATATTTAAAATTGAACTTTGTATTTCATAATATATGCAAGTGTGAAGTCACTGTGCTGTAACCTGAAGCTAACATAATACTGCAGGCCTTTAAAAAGAATTCATTTGAATCAGTTCTACTCAGGTGGACGAAACTGGAGCCTATTATATAGAGTGAAGTAAGCCAGAAGGAAAAACAAAAATACAGTATACTAACACATATAGATGGAATTTAGAAAGATGGTAATGAGAACCCTGTATGCGAGACAGCAAAAGAAACGCAGATGTATAGAACAGTCTTGTGGACTCTGTGGAAGAAGGCAAGGGTGGGATGATATGGGAGAACGGCACTGAAACATGTTAATTATCATATGTGAAATCAATTGCCAGCCCAGGTTTGATGCTCAGGGCTGGTGCACCGGGATGACCCAGATAGAGGGAATCAGGAAGGAGGAGGGAGGGGGGTTCTGGAAGGGGAACATATGTATACCCATGGCAGATTCATGTCAATGTATGGCAAAACCAACACAATA
This sequence comes from Antilocapra americana, assembly GCA_007570785.1. Lineage (NCBI taxonomy): Eukaryota > Metazoa > Chordata > Mammalia > Artiodactyla > Antilocapridae > Antilocapra > Antilocapra americana. The sequence continues at coordinate 2,776,640 of ML664070.1, read as the reverse complement.
AAGTAAAGAAAATTAAAAAAAAATACTGTAGGTCAACTATATTTCAATTTGAAAAAATTTGAACTTTGTCCCATGACCTGCTGAGAAGACAACCCTTCGTCTATGATAAACAATCCATGAAGCCAACCTACTCTAAGTCAGATTTTACTGAAGGCCAGAATGCCATCTCTGGTGAAAGTCCAAGAAGCTACATAATAACTTCTGTAACAGCCCCAAATGGCTAGGAATTGATTGACAGTTTCCCCAGTTTTTGTCCCTACTACCAACTTAGGACCAACAAGAGAGAGCTATATATGTCCCCCAACTAATCACACAGGATGACCCACTTAAATCTGGAAGTTTTCCCAGGCCAGCAGTCTCCAGTCAGGGCACACTGGAAAACTTCTTTTTTCCTACTATACCTTTTCTCACTCTCCTTCCTGTCTTTGAGCCAAGACACTAGTGACATTGGCTGACTTTCTTGCTATAGTAAGCCCAGAATAAATACTGTTTCCTTTTCTCCTTTGATTTGTCTTTATTTTCACAGAATAGGCAAGAAAACTCAGAACTCAGAGTCAATAGACAGTTGTAACTCAGGGAACCTTTATTTACTGTGTGTAAATAATCTGTATTTACTGTGCATGCATCCTTAGTCACTCAGTTTTTTTTGACTCTTTTCTACCCTTTGGATTATAGCCTGGCTCTTTTGTCCATGGAATTATCCAGGCAAGAATACTGGGGTGGGTTGCCATTTCTTTGCCATTTCCAAGGAATCTTCCTGACCCAGGGATCAAACCTTCATCTCCTGTTTCTCCTGCATTGCAGGTGGATTCTTTACAGAAAGGTTAATGAAATAATCAAAGCTATTGTTTTTTCCAGTAGTCATGTACAGTTGTGAGAGTTGGACTATAAAGAAGGCTGAGTGCTGAAGAACTGGATATGGAACAGTAGACTGGTTCCAAATTGGGAACGGAGTATGTCAAGGCTATGTATTGTCTCCCTGCTTGTTTAACTTATATGCAGAGTATATCATGAGAAATGCTAGGCTGGGTGACGCACAAGCTGGAATCAAGATTGCTGGGAGAAATATCAATAACCTCAGATATGCAGATGACACCACACTTCTGGCAGAAAGCAAAGAACTAAAGAGCCTCTTGATGAAAATGAAAGAGGAGAGTGAAAAAGTTGGCTTAAAGCTCAACATTCAGAAAACTAAGATTATGGCATCCAGTTGCATCACTTCATGGCAAATAGATGAGGGAACAATGGAAACAGGGAGAGACTTTATTTTGGGGGGTTCCAAAATCACTGCAGATAGTGACTGCAGCCATGAAATTAAAAGATGCTCCTTGGAAGAAAAGCTATGACCAACCTAGACAGTGTATTAAAAAGCAGAGACATTACATTGCTGACAAAAGCCCATCTAGTCAAAGGTATGGTTTTTCCAGTAGTCATGTACGGATGGATGTGAGAGTCGGATTATAAAGAAAGATGAACTCTGAAGAATTGATGCTTTTGAACTGTGGTCTTGGAAAAGACTCTTGAAAGTCCCTTAAGCTGCAAGGAGATTCAACCAGTCAATCTTAAAGGAAATCAGTCCTGAATATTCATTGGAAGGACTGATGCTGAAGCTGAAATTCCAATAATTTGTCCACCTGATGTGAACAACTGGCTCATTGGAAAAGACTCTGATGCTGGGAAAGATTGAGAGTAGGAGGAGAAGGGGACGACAGAGGATAAGATGGTTGGATGGCATCACCGACTCAATGGACATGAGTTTGAGTAAGCTCTTGGAGTTGGTGATGGACAGGGAGGCTTGGTGCGCTGCAGTCCACGGAGTTGCAAAGAGTCATACGCGACTGTGACTGAACTGAACTGAGTACCAAAGAACTGATCTTTCAAACTGTGTTGCTGGAGAAGACTGTTGAGAGTCCCCTGGACTACAAGGATGTCAAACCAGTTAATCCTAAAGGAAATCAACTCTGAATATCCATTGGAAGGTCTGATACTGAAGCTCCAATACTTTGGCCACCTGATATGAAGAGCCAGCTCTTGGAGAAGACTCTAATGCTGGGAAAGATTAAGGACAGAAGGAGAAGAGGGCAGCAGAGGATGAGATGGTTAGATAGCATCACTGACTCAATGGACATGAATTTGAGCAAACTCAGGCATACAGTGAAGGACAAAGAAGCCTAGCATGCTGCAATTCATGGGCTTACAGAGTCAGACATGACTGAGCAACAATAACAAATGAAATATGGGTAAAAAGAAAAATCAAGCTGTTTAAAGAATGGGTTAGAGATGTCCTTCAGTTTTTAATTTCTAAAATGATAGTTGTTCATTGTTAGTTTCAATGATCAAAATATAAGCTTCTTAGATGAAATTTTAGAACTTAAATGGGGCCCCAGAATGTTGTGACATTTTCTCATGGATTATACAAATCTCAGTGTATGTGTTGAGTAATCAGAAAATAATTTCTAGATGAAAATCATCCTCAATCTAATTTTGAAAGTAATAAAAGAGCAATAATTATTTTTCAGTGACAAATTTATTTGCTTTTAAAATGTAATGATTGGTGGCATTTGAATCAAGACTATTTAGGTTGCAGATAAGAGAATTCTACTGATACTAGTTTAAACAAAAAAGGCCAGAATTCTTTGAGGAAGCACCACTCAGAGTTTTTAATTTGCTCAGAATTTAAATTTTTCCACATTTACTAGGGTGATCATGTGACTTTTTTATTCTGTTACTGTGGTAAATTATAAGATTAAAAAAACCGTGTTAACCTAACCTGACATTACTGGTATACATTTATCTTTTGTATATATGTGTGTCCATATATAGTGTTATGTATATACATCTTATGTATGATATATATAGTATTATATGTGAATATATAGTATCCATTTTATGTTGTATTCATATAATTATATACATAGTATATATATTATACTATTGTATCATATATATTATATATATTTAGTGTGTGTATGTATATTATTGTTTGTGAAATAATATTTCTCAAAACAAATGATTTTTCTTGATAGAGATAGACAATTTGATATGACAGCTTTTTATAAGGATCATCTTTAGGAACAGGTCATGTAATTTTGGAAATTTAAAGGGAAAAAGACTATTTTAAACATTCAAATTTAGGTCAAGATTTTGTCTTCTATCTTGGAATTTACAAGGAAAATAGTCAATTTCCTTAAAGTCTTCATACAAAAAATTCAGTATTTTTGACCCATATACATTATCTCTAATTTTTTTCTCTTTTATAGAAAATTTTCACTACTGGTGATGTCAACAAAGATGGGAAGCTGGATTTTGAAGAATTTATGAAGTACCTTAAAGACCATGAGAAAAAAATGAAATTGGCATTTAAGAGTTTGGACAAAAATAATGATGGTTTGTCTTTCTTTTTTGTTTATCAACAGCTATGAAGAAACACTTCTCATGTTTCCAAAAGTCTAAAAGAATGTGTATTTTAGTCTGTCTTTTTTCGATGATAATTATTACTTGTGGTAATATTTGTTTTTCTTAGTATATGATTTTTATATAGAATATCTTTAGTGAGGAAAAGTTATATGTAGCTTTGTCCAATGAATCATAAACTGTGAGTAGGGCCTTTTGTAAAATATTAATTATGGAACCTTATACTGATTTGATTTGAAGTTATGGTTTAAAAATAATAATTATGTTTTCTTGCTGTCTGAGAAAGAGAGATTTATTTTTATTCATACTAAGCACAAGTTTTTTATATTCTAGACTTTAAACAACTTTCAGATTATCTTATATTTGATAAGTCTTTTTGAAAGAATTAACTGTGATCAGAGAAGATACTCTCTGGTTATGAAAGTTAGAAAAGAAAATAGCAGATATTTATTGACATATATACCTTCTGATTGGGATTATGGTTTCTCTATTTATTAACAGCTTGGAGTTAGTCCCAGTCATGCAGAGCAAAAAAGCAAGGGCCATAGTAGAAGAAAGGAAGAGCTATCAACCCTTATCACCAGAGGCAACCTTTGATAAGAAGAGGGAATTTATTTTAAAAATGTGTAATGTAGCCTCAGACCCCTCCCTATGCATAAGTGGTTGAGACCATTCCATTCACAGATTTATTATTCAAGAAACAAGTTAAACAAATAAACAGAAAATATGGGTCATACCAGGGTAGGCAAACTTTTTCTTTTAAATAAAAGGCCAGATAGGAAATGTTTAGCTTAGTGAGCCATGTGATCTCGATTGCAGGTACTATCTATGCTGTCAGCCTGCAGAAACAGCCTTAGGTAATATGTAAATGAGTGGGTATGGCTGTGTACCAATAAAACTTTATTTGTAAAAGCAGGCACCTGGCCTTATTTGGCCAGGGGGTTATAGTTTGCTGAAAAGTGAAAGTCGCTCAGTTGTGTCCGACTCTTTGCAACCCAATCGACTATACAGCCCATGGAATTCTCCAGGCCAGAATACTGGAGTGAGTAGCTCCAGGATCTTCCCAACCCAGGGATCGAACCTAGGTCTCCCACATTGCAGGCGGATTCTTTACCAGCTAAGCCACCAGGGAAGCCCGAAGTGAAATTCGATTCTTTGTGACCCCCTGGACTATAGAGTCCATGGAATTCTCCAGGTCAGAATAATGGAGAGGGTAGCTGTTCCCTTTTCCAGGGGCCTTCCAAACCCAGGGATCGAATCTAGGTCTCCTGCATTGCAGGCAGATTCTTTGCCAGCTGAGCCACAACGGAAGTCCAAGAATACTGGAGTGGGTAGCCTATTTCTTTTCCAGCAGATCTTCCCCACCCAGGAATTGAACCAGGGTCTCCTGCATTGCAAGTGGATTCTTTACCAACTGAGGTATCAGCAAAGCCCTGGTTTATACTGAATCTTAACTTTAGTTAGATTCAAGGCAAGTTACTTCAAACAAACAACTAAATCCTTTGAATGGTTTTGATGATTGTTCAAATCTGTGACTCTCAGCTAGGAAGAGATGAGTTTGTGGTGTAAAGTAGTACTGTTAGAACATTTATTAGCACCCATAAACCTTGCATTGTATGCCCCAAGTCTACCTTATTCTAATCTTATAGCAAAATTCAGTTCTTACAGTCATCTTAGTTTCTTCCCACAAACTTTCATCCCACCCTGAACTCTCTGCATAGAAGTGTCTATATAGTGTTAGGGCAGGCAGTTGCTGGGAGATGGAGCTAACTAAGGATCATCTCCGGATAAGAAGAGGCTGATCATCCGGTATGTATGGTGTGCACATATCAATGGTTAATTTCAGAAAGTTCTAAATGAACCAGAAGAAATAAAGGTGAAGTCTTTCTGTTTTATTTTTTAAATGAAGTAGAGTTGACTTACAATGTTGTATTAAAGGTGAAACTTATGATACATTTGTAGTAGATCAAACAGTTTCCTCTCAGTTTATCTTGTTTGTATATTTAAAAGCACTTTCTCATTATAGGTTCATATTTTTGATTATTAGACTTTCATAAAGGAAACTGGGACTTCCCTGGTGGCTCAGTGATAAAGAATCTGCCTGCCAATACAGGAGACACGAGTTTTATCCCTGGGTTGGGAAGATTCCCTAGAGAAGGAAGTGGCAACCCACTCCAGTATTCTTGCCTGGGAAATCCCATGGACAGAGAAATCTGGAAGGCTATACTCCATTGGCTTGCAAAAGATTTAGACACAACTTAGCAATTAACCAACAACAAAAGGAAGCATATATAATCTATCCTAATTATTCATGAATTCTTTATTTGAGAATTTGTCTACTTGATAAAATTTAACTCCAGAAGTAACCCCCAAATTGTACTCACAGTACTTTTGCAGTCATTCATGGATTTGCATAGAGAAGCCACAAGCTTCATTTGCTTGGTGAGCACATTTCTTATTCTGACACAGAATAAGGTGACTCTCTGCTTCCCTGTTGTAGCTTTTGTACTGTAAATAAGTCCTTCTGCAGCCTACTTGGTGCCATGTCTTTTGCATTTTTGTGTATTTTGTTGATGATTTCACTACTTACAATGGCTCCCAAGAGCAGTACTGAAATGTTGGTGTGCATTCCTAAATGTGGAAAGGCTGTGAAATGTCTTTGGAGAAAAATATGTGTCAAAACACTTTACTCAGACAAGAGTTATTGTGCTGTTGACCATGAGTTCACTGTTGATGAGTCAACATTAACATATATATATAACAAGGTGTATTTAAACAGAAACACACAGCAAACAAACTTTTGTATTGATCAGTTGATGAGAAAATTGATGAGAAAACCAGAGGAACCTAACCCCATATTTCCCTTAGGAATAACGGTTCCATTTCCTTTAATTCTGTGTTCACAGTGACCTTATAGAAAGTAACCAGTGTGAATAATTAAAATTAACTGTATTTCTTTGAGAGGGCAATTATAAAGGTGATTATTCAGAGTGGTGTTTGAAGACTTTCATTGCTGAAAAGTCTGGCTGTTTCTGAAAGCCTCTAGCTATTATTACACTGTCCAGATTCTTATGCTGCTCCTTTCTTCTCCCTAGAAAGTTCTCTCCCAATCCTGTCATCCCTTCAAAGTTCTTCTCTTGAATGCAGTCTTTTCCTCTCACCACTAACAGTAATTTTTGTCTTCCTCCTTTCCTGGAGCACTTTGCTATTAATCCTGGTTTGGCATCAGACTCTCTCTTATTTTATTTTGTTTCATCCTTTTCTGTTCATACTAGTCTTAGGATCATAATGAGTCTGTGAACTGCTTCAGGGAAATGCAGTCTTACAATGTATTGCTTGTATTTTCTCTTTCTTCTTCTCTGTTTCTTCTCCTTTCCACAGCATGCTCTAATTGCTCTCATCATAATAATTTTCCTTCTTCTATCATCCTGCTATTTCTGCTTTCTTCATTTTTATTGCCAGATCTCTCAAAAGAATATTCCACACTCTTTGGCTTCACTTAGTCATTTTTCTAGTTTCTTTTAACTCAGTGCAGTACATCTTTATGCATAATAAATGCTTCATCATTTAGTAAATACATACTTTATATTTAAGAGATCCTACCTTAACTGAATTTACTTCAAAATTTGAGTGTCTTGATTTGTACCTCAGTTCTGTTGCTTCTTAATGTACTTTCTTTGTAGGGCCATGTAAGCTCAATCTCTTCTTTAGATGGAATATCATTATTTCCCTACAAGTGATTTTTGAATGAAATAATATATGTGTACTTGTTTAATATATTTGTTAAAATTTGAGTTGGTGTTGCAGTATGTATTTAAGTAAATCTATAACTCATTTAAATTCATAATTTTACCTTAATTGGTTCAAGGCTTTCCCTTATAAAGTAAGGGATTTGAAATTCATGATTTCTAAGGTCCTTGTCAGTTCTGAGTTTATAATTTTTATTTTTTAAAGGAAAAATTGAGGCTTCTGAAATTGTCCAGTCTCTCCAGATACTAGGTCTAAATATTTCTGAACAACAAGCAGAATTGATTCTTCGAAGGTAAGCTCTTCATCTATTGACAACTGTTTTTTTTTTTAATTTTAATTTTAATATTAGAGATCTGCATTTGGAAGCATGGCTCAAAACAATTCTCTGCACCTTATCACTCCTCACAATACCTTCCCCCACTTTTCTCCCTTTTCATTTTGTGTGTGCTCATGCACCTAAAGTGTAGGGATGGGAAAACTCTCTCAAGGCCTCCAGGACTGGTGGAATGACAGGAGGATGCTAAATCTCTACAGAAGGAGCCTAAAAGTTTTAGTGCTATCTCTTTTCCTATTTGATCTTTAATGTGACAGTAGAACTCATTGTTTCAAGATGAAGAGTCAAGCAGATTCATCACTTCTTTATCTTATGCATGACATGACTGGATAAGAGGGCAATCCCAAAGGTCTCCTCATTGACTGACAAAGAAATGCTGATTTAAAAAGAACAAACACGTTGAATAAAAAAATGGCAGAAAAACTGAACAGACATTTTTCCAAGAAAGATGTACAGGTGGCCAACAGGAACGTGAAAAAATGCTCAACATTGCTAATCATCAAAGAAATGCAAATCAGAACTACAGTGAGATAGCACCTCACACCTGTGAGAATGCCGATCATGAAAAAAACCACAAATAAGGAATGTTGATGAGGATGTGGAGAAAAGAGAACCCTTGTACTTTGTTGGTGGGAATATAGCTTGATGCAGCCACTGTGGAACACAGTATGCAGGTTCCTCAAAAAACTAAAGATAGAACTACCGTATGATCCAGCAATTTCACTCCTGGATATATATACAAAAAAAAAAAAAATGAAAAGACTATTTCAAAAAGATGCATGCACCCCAGAATTCATAGCAGCACTATTTACAACAGTCAAAAAGAAGCAACCTAAGTGTCCATCAACAGATGAATGGATAAAGAAGACATGGTAGAGATATACAATGGAATATTACTCAGCCATAAAAAAAGGATGAAAAATTTCCATTTGCAACAACATGGATGGATTTGGAGGGATTATGTTTAGTGAAATAAGTCAGACAAAGAAAGATAAATAATGTATATTATCACTTATATGTGAAATCTAAAAAACTAGTGAACAGAAAGGAAACAGACTCATAGAGAACAAACCTGTGGTTACTAATCAGGAGATGAAAGTGGGGAGGGCAAGATAGGGAGACAAGAGGTGCAAAGTACTATGTGTAAAATAAATAGTCTACAAGGATATATTGTGCAGCACAGGGAATAAAGCCAATATTTTATAATCACTATAAGTGGAGTATAGTCTATAAAAATTTTGAATCACTGTTGTATACTTGGAACTGGTATGTTATAAATCAGTTGTACCTCAATTTAAGAAAAAGAAAAAAGAAAATATCCCCCCACATGAAAGGAAATACCTATTTCTTTCAGAAAATAAGAGATACAGTTTGAATATTATTGCCCAGGGCAGTCAGATTTAGTGTGTTATTTCACAGGATAGAGTGATAATTTGAAGTCTAAGTGCCCTTGAAGGTTTTTTTGTTACAAATGCAATACAGGGACCAATTTAAAAAGAAATAGTAACAAAATAGAAAAAGATGATTACATTATATTAGTATTCTTGTCAGTGTTTTCAGTCTTCAACATTACCTAAAAACTTTCTTCCAAATGGCTTTATTGTCACGTTTATCTCCTTTTGTATCTGCACTGGTAGCATTTTCCTCCCTTCTATATATTCAGAATTTCTTCTGCAAGCAGCTGCTTAATAGGAAGGCGCAAATCTCAGAGCTATGCATTGGCATCACTTTTGTTAACATTGGATCAGAAAGGTTTTCCTGAGGAAATGTAAAGCTAAAATATGAGAAGGAGGTAAACAGCATTTAAAAAATTTTATTTTTGGCCTCACTGTGTGGTGTCCGGTTTCCCAACCAGGGATCCAGCCCATGCCCCTTGCAGTGGAAATATGGAGTCCTAACAACTGGACCACCAGGGAAGGCCCTTAAATAGCATTTTTAAAGTGGAATATGGGGTATGTAATGTTCTGCTCCCAAAGCCACATTTTTCCAGGAAACAGTATTTCTCTGATTTGTTGGCCAGAAATCCTGTTCCTGTATTCCTTTTGATAGCTTTAGGACCAATGCAGATTCTACTCTGAGCTCCAGAATAAATCACAGGTAATATAGAGGGTGGATTTTTAAATGATGCTATATAATTGTATATATAAATATTTTATGACAACTTTATTGATAAATAGTTCACATACAAAAAATTCACTGTTACAGGTCACTGGTTTTTACTATTTTCAGAGAGCTGTGCAACCATCACCATTATCTAATTTTGGAACATTTTCATCAGCCCCCAGAGTAACTCTGTATCCACTAGCAGTCATTCCTTACTCTTCGCCCTGCAAGCTTCCAGCAACCACTGATCTACTTTGTCTATTCTGGACATTCATAAAAAAATGGAATCATTCAGCATGTGGCATTTCTGTCTGGCTTTTTTCACTTAGCATGTTTTCAAGCTTCATCCATGTTGTAGCATGCACCACCACTTCATTCCATTTTTAGACCAAGTTATATTCCATTTTATGTATATATCACACTTTATTCATCCATTCATCAACAGATGGACATTTGGGTTGCTTCTACTTCAGATATTTTTTGCTTCCAATATTCAGCTATCATGAATATTGCTGCTGTGAATATTTGTGTACACATTTTTATGTGAACTTGCTTATAATTCTCTTGGGTATATACCTAGTGAAGAATTGCTGGGTCATATGGTAACTCTGTACTGTGTTCAACTGGTTGAAGAACTGACAGACTGTTTTCCATAGTGACTGCACCATTTTACAATCTCAGCAGTAGTGTATGGAGGGCCTGAATTTCTCCACATACTCCCTGACGTTATTTTCTGTCTTTTTGATTTTAACCGTGGGTATGTGGTTATGAAGTGGTATCTCATCATGGTTTTTTTGTTTCCCTAGGGGCTAATGTATATTCTTTTGCACTGTTAGGCTATTATTATTATTATTATTATTAGCATTTATACTTTTTCAGTAAAAATTTTAGAATATGTTTGGATTGGAGAAGAAGCTCCATTTTCCCTTTTATGAGACTCCTTTGCACAAAACACTTTACTTCTAAAGCTTCTGGTCACTAAATATGTGGGTTTTCCCCCCACAACAGGCAATTCTCAGCAATGCCAGTTGGATGTCATACAGTGTAATTCAGTTCTAACATTGTTGACCTGGAGGTAGTGTCAGATCCCACAAGTTCAGCGCTCAGTTTCACAAGACTGCTCTCCACTTCAGATGCCAGTCACAAGGAGTAGGAAGTCCCTAGATTATCCACATATTCTGTCTGGCTTGGCTACGGATCAGAGGTTCCCATGACCTTCTCCCCATTGGATTCAGTAACTTACCAAACGGGCTCACAAGACTTGGGGAAATGTGTACTTGTGTTTACCAGTTTATGAGAGGATATTATAAAGGATACAGGTGAACAGCCAATAAAAAGATACACACAAGAGGAGGTCTGGGAGGATCCCCAGCACAGGAGTCTTTGTGGAGTTGGGATTTGTCACCCTGCTGGTGTGTGGATGTATTTATTAACCAGAAGCTCCCTGAATCCTATACTGTTTGGATTTTTAGGGAGGCTTCTTCACATAGGCATGATCAGTTATTAAGTCCATTTTCAGTCCCTTTCCCCTCTCTGGAGAATCGCTGGGTGGGGTTGGGAGGGAAGGGGCTGAAAATTCCAAGCTTCTGATCATGGCTTAGTTTTTCTGATGACCATCCCTCATCCAGGTGCCCAGCCAGAGTTGCCTCATTAGAACAAGAGATGCTCTAGAGCTTTTATCACTTACGAAGTAGAAGGGCTGTGGGGACTCTGAGCCAGGAACAGGGAACAGAGAACAAATTATCCATTTTCTATTATCTCACAATTGTGTTTTCAGTAGTAGAAATCACAGATTTTCCCTTGAGGGCTCAGCCATCAGTGTGACTCATATACCTCCAAATGCCAGTTTCTTTTCTGCCATTTCACTGTCTCTTACTGTTTCCAAGACTGAATTCATGGGATAGAAATGGGAAAGGTGCTGTCTGAAACAGCTGTGGCTGAATCATCAGAGTATGAGACAGGAATCATAGCCTACTGAAATGCAGCCTCCTGGTTCTCCTTTTTCAGTAGAAGATATGGTGGGGAGTAGCTGAAGTAGGTGTCTCTCCCAAGTATGTATGCTTCATGTATCTTTATCTTCTGCTCTCAAGTAAAAAGGCCGCTTTCCTTTTAGGCTCTCATCTCCATCCATCTTTCCTCTCATTTCCTTACCTCTAGTTCCCACTCTACATCTATTGAGGACATTGCACTTGTCAATGGTCATTTTCTCTTTGTCCAAAGTCCTAGGAAGCCACAGTATTCATGCTGGCAGCTCCCCTTACTTTATAGCATTAATGTTCCTCACGTTCCTCAACATCTGAGCCTTTTATTCCGTTTTGCTTCAGTAGCCCACTCTCTCTCCAATTGTATCATAACTTGAAGCGGCTCCTCCTCCGAAGTCTTAAACACCTGTATCCTACCTAATGACCCTTCTTCCTCTAGATTCTACACTGTCTTGCTCCTCTCGTACTTGTGTTTTGACTTACAGACCTCTGGCCCCTTCATGTCCACCAGTTCATCAGTCTTCTCTCGACTCTTTCATCATTCCTAATTTGCTTTCTCCCAATCCTGAACTATCCTCTCAATTGTTCTCTTTGCCCCAGTATTTGGACTATGAAGTATTTCCAGAGAAAAATGAAATGGTACAGATCCAGGAATAACCAACACATTCTTGGAGAACCATAAGGAGCCGGGGGCCTGCTCTGTCAGATTATCAAGAGTTGTCATAAGTTATAATTAAGATAGAGTGCGTGGTGTTGCTATATAGATAGACAAGTTGACAAATGGAACTTACCCTCCCAGTAACAGACCCATCCATGTTTGGGCTTTGTCACATGAGAAAAGTAGCTTTGCAAATCCCTTTGAAAAGAAGAGATTATGCAGTAAATGGTACTGGTGCTTTTGGTTATCCATGCAGACAGAAATACAGTTGGATACCTGCCTTACACTATGCATAGAAATCAGAGACATAGAAGGCAAATTATGGTTACCAAAGGGGAAAGGGTAGGGGGAGGGATAAATTAGGAGTATGGGATTAACAGATACAAACTACTAAACATAAAATAGATAAGCAACAGGATTTATTGTATAGCACATGGAATTATATTTAGTATCTTGTAATAACCTGTAACAGAAAATAATTTGAAATATATAAAACTGAGTCACTTTGCTATATACCTGAAATTAATACAATATTGTAAATCAACTATATTTCAATTTAAAAAAATCAAACTGAATGTGAAAGTTACAGTGTAATACCTCTAAGGGGAAAAGAAGCAGATGTCTATATCTCAGTATAGGGAAGAGCTTTTTTTTTTTAAATATGGAAGCCAATAACCATAAATGAAAAGATTTTTCATTGAGCTACATTAAAATTAAGAGCCTCTAGGAGATCAGACCAGTCAATGCTAAAGGAAATCAACCCTGAATAGTCATTGGAAGGACTGATGCTGAAGCTGAAGATCCAATGTTTTGGCCACCTATTGCAAAGAGCTGACTTATTTGAAAAGACCATGATGCTGGGAAAGAGTGAAGGCAAAGGAAAAGGGGGAGGCAGAGGAGGAGATGGTTAGATAGCATCACTGACTCAATGGACATTGATTTAAGCAAACTCTGGGAGATAGTGGAGGACAGAGGAGCCTGGCATGCCACAGTCCATGGGGTCACAAAGAGTTGGATAACAACTCTTTAGCTACTGAACAACAATAATTCATGGATACTATAAATAAAGTGAAAAGACAAAGTACTTGCTAATTTATAACTTGAAGGATTAAATCAACTATATAAAGAACTATACATGTTTAAGAAAAGGACACAGCCCATTAGAAAAATGGGCAAAAGATATGAACAAGCATTTCATAAGAAGAAAAAAATGAATAGCAGGTGAATAGGATAAGTTGGTCAACTGTCTTAGTAATTTGAAGACAAATGTAGTTTAAACCTACCACAGGACTATCTTAACTTAAAAGGTTTGTTGACACTGAGGGTTCTGTGGCTGTAAGCTATAGTTTGAAATTCATTTATTCATTCAGGTAATAATTTGCTCTGCTCCAGGCACTGTTTTAGACACTTTGGCCATATCAGGGAATAAAATAAACAAAAACCCTTGCCTTGTAGAGGATGTTTGTATGTGGAGGGTTGAGGGGTAGGATCAGACAATAAGCAATTGCATTAAAATAGAAAATAGTACTGAAAATACAGTAATAAATATGGCAACCCTGAAGAATAATGTTATAAACATCAGTGGTAACTAGGACTCTTAGGCAAATATGAAATGTTAATACCAATGTACTAGAACAAATGAAAATTTAAGTGTAATTTCATGTATGCAGATCAAAGTTAAAAGTAGAACTGGAAAATATAAAAATATATGAAAATAGCATTTTATTTGTCTGTCATCTTTATGCATCACTTTCACACAAGTCATAGAATAAATAAAAAATCTGGAGGAGATGCTTAAGCTTTTTTTTTCAGAGATATTCCTTAACTAAACAAATAATTGAGCACTTTATTTTTGCTGACCACTTTATGTACAGGGTCTCACAGTAGTGAGCAAAACAGTCAAAATCCTGAGCAGTTTAGAGTCACTTTTAGGGAAAAAACAAGTACAATTGGCATTATTGCCAAGAAACTTCTAAAACAAGCAAAAAATTAATGAAAAATATTCAAGGCTATAATATATTAACTGTAAATATTGAAGATAAGGTAGCAGGATTTCTTAAGACTCAAAAGGTGCAATCACCAAGTTTGATTTTTTTAAAATTCTGTTTATTTTTAATTGATTGATGATTGCTTTACAATAGATTTTTTAATATATAATCACTGCTAGCTTTCTTAGCATAGAGAAAACTGGAGAAGGAAATTGATAGTGTATTTTGAGTATATTCCAAAGTCACAACCAAATGTTAAAATAGAACATTAAGAACTATCTTCCTGAGCCATTGCAAGAAAAATGAATCATTAGTTTACTCATTACTACCCCCCAATTTTTAAAAAAAAATTTAAAATTTATTTTAATTGGAGGCTAATTACTTTACAATATTGTGATGGTTTTTGTCATACATTCACATGAATCACAGAGAAGGTGATAGCACCCCACTGGTTAAAATGGTTAAAACCACCCCACTGGTTTAAACTGGTTAAAACTAACAGATCATCAAATGCTTGTTGCCATTTGCCATTTTCAAAAATCTTAGGAAAATATTAAGTTGGAAGAAAAATTGTCATCCTGTAACACAGCCAATAATGTTATTTTTATTTAAAAATTGTATTTATTCTTTAACCAGCTTCTTTATATTTTCAGCATTGATGCCGATGGGACAATGACAGTGGACTGGAATGAATGGCGAGACTACTTCTTATTTAACCCTGTTACAGACATTGAGGAAATCATCCGTTTCTGGAAACATTCTACTGTGAGTCCACTTTATGTATTAATTTACACTTATTTGGAGGTGTAAGCCATTGGTATAGTTATCATCCAGGAGTACTCTGCAATACCTGTGGGTCAGAGTGCCTAAGTCTCTGTAGCTAGCTCATTGACTTGTAAGAATTCTACATACTCTGTTATGTGTGGGGACTTCCCTGGTGGCTCAGACGGTAAATCATCTGCCTACAATGTGGGAGACCTGGGTTCGATCCCTGGGTCGGGAAGATCCCCTGGAGAAGGAAATGGCAACCCGCTCCAGTACTCTTGCCTGGAAAATCCCATGGACGGAGGAGCCTGGTAGGCTACAGTCCATTGGGTCACAGAGTCGGACACAACTGAATATCTTAAAGAAAAAAAACAAACCCAAGACTTCATAAGGATTGCAGATGTAGTTCCTATGTTTACCATTCACAAAACTTGGAAGAGCTTCTGTCTTCCAGAAATATTGTGAAAATAAGCTGCTCAGCTTTTATAGGCATTTAAGGATTCTGCCTTAGGGAAGTGTAAAGGTTACAGGCTGTTACTTTATTTAGATAATATATCGCCTAGATAATCTCATTACCTCATGATTGATATGGCCAAAGATCCCTTCTGAAACTCGCTTGTTCAGATTTATCTCTGGAATAAGGCATCTATCACAATAATCATAGAAGGTCAAACAAATGTTTGGCTCATCTGCACAGCATTGCACACCTATTTCTCTGTATTCCTCAAAACTTTCAAATTTTAATTAAATTCCATTGATATCCTGCTGAGATATCTTGACATAAATAAAATTCATTTCAGTGTGCAATCTGTTCCTGGAAACAATGGAAACTCTTTGAGAGAATTTTAATTTTTCTAATAGTCTTGACTTCTATACTTACTTCTGGATTTCAGTACATTTTATACATACTAAATGAAGCCTAGCCTTCACATTGCCACTAGTAACAATGCCTAATCTTACCTAGAAAATTGTAAAATTAATGGTGACTAATGCCGGCAGAGGTTGAGATGGTTAGATAGCATCACTGACTCAGTGGACATGAGTTTGAGCAAACTAGGAGATAGTGAAGAGTATAAAATAATACTATATTAGTAGTTCAGTTGCCTTGATAAAATTTATACTTATGTAAAATCATATTTACATAATCAAATTATTATTTTATCTTTGGAGATAGTTAATAGTTGAGGCTATAATCATGTATCCAATTTTTTGGTAGTAAGAATAAAGAAGTAGGTGGTTTCTATTGTAGCATAGCTTCTTACCCTGAAACTCTTACCTATAAAGCCTTTTATACTAGAACCATTTAGATAATAAAGCTGTAAAAATATTATTATAGAATTTTGTTTCTGTCAAGTTATATTTGTAATCCATTGTAATGTTTAGAATAGATTGAAAGGTAGATAATTTTAAACAGTGCCTCCTTGTTAGCTAAATTTTTAAATGGCAAGTTAGATTTATAAAAATACTTATAGACAGGAAATGAGTTTAAGGGTATTCACATTATAGTTTTAATTTAATTTTTATTTATATATTTAGAGCACATGTCATGATATAAAATATAATGTGGATATAATTTTGAGATAAAAGGAATATCTTTGAAGAACTGAGAAAATAATTCTTTCTATAGCTAGTAAGATGCTCTACATCTGATAAAACACTGCTCTTTCATTCTAACTGAGACCTGGAAAAGTTATCCTGAATCTGCTAAGAAAATATGTAATTGTTGGTATTATACGTTTGTAATTACTGTTAATTTTCATTTCTCGTGGACCAATACTATACTTTATTTAGTGTCAATAGGCTACTTATAATCCTAAATGCTCAGATTGGTTCAGTATAATACTTTCTAAGGATTGAAACTGATCTTTATAAAATAACACGTAATTCTTCTCTAAAAGAAACAAACCTTCTGGAATGATCTATCTTTAATTGAAGGAGCCTGGGGATTTTTCTTCCATTTTAACAGGGTATTGACATAGGAGATAGTTTAACTATTCCAGATGAATTCACAGAAGATGAAAAAAAGTCGGGACAGTGGTGGAGGCAGCTGTTGGCAGGAGGTGTTGCCGGGGCCGTCTCTCGGACAAGCACGGCCCCTCTGGATCGTCTGAAAGTCATGATGCAGGTGAGCTTTAGGACCTTGAGTCTAAGCGTGTCCACAATATTCTGAAATAATGCGAAATGTGGTACTTTGAAAAAAGATCTCTCAGTAATAATCATACCTTTAAAAAGGAATTTTATTGCTATTAATCCTAAATTCAGTCCGTGTAAGTATTTACTTTGAATTGTTGGTACATACGTGTGTGCTCAGTCATGTCTGAGTCTTTGTGACCCTGTGGACTCTAGCCTGCAAGGCTCCTCTGTCCATGGGATTTTCCAGGCAAGAATACTGTAGTGGGTTACCATTTCCTTCTCCAGGAAGGTGTGATGAACATGTGTGTGATGAACTTTTAATCTCGGCATCCTGTGCCTATTCAAATGTTTTATTAGAAAGGAAAATCTCTAGCCATTGTTGTAGTACTCTCCTTAAACTACTTATATTTCCTTCTATTTTATTTACTTTTTAAAAAGAGAGTTTTTTCCTGAAATCTAGACTCTTGGAACAAGGGTGTAATTAAAAAAGTTATTCTAAATCTGAGGTTAGCAGAAAGGTCCTGGTTTTATAGATTGACTTTGCTATTTACTAGCAGTGTAACCCTGGCTGGTCAGAGTGGAAAGAAAGAGGAAGGGAAAGGATTAATATTTATTTGGTGCTCATTATTGTAACCCATTTAATTTTCTAATAATGCAGCCAAGGGGATTTTATCCTCATATTATCTGTCTCAGAGAGTTGAATAACTTTTCCTTCACATCAAATTAGACAAGGAATGGGATGTTTTTGGCTTTATTTCTCATACTGCATGAAACCTCTGAGGCTTCATTTCCTTTCATTCTAGAATGGGAGTAAAACTATCTAACAGGAGTGGTAAAAAAACATTAAACAATGTAAGTTATGGGAAAATGCCTGGTAGGCTGGAACACCCCACTAGAATATAGTAAGTGCTTTAAGAAGGTTTTTAAAAGTTGTGTTATTATTCCTGCGGTCAGTACTTTTGTATTTTTCCCTAGATGTCTGTACAGAATGATATCTGACAATATTTTCAACTAGAATTCATCTAGAATGTAGCTACATCTCTAAATATATTTAGGGGTAATGATACTGCTTTAAAGAAAAAGGAGTGAGAACTGGCATATATTTTTGTTTTTAGGAATGGTAGTAAATTGACTTTGAGAAATTTTGAATAAGCATTCATTTTTCCTTTGTCATATTTTACTGTACAAAATATGGATATATTTTGACTTTTATTTCCTACAAGTTCAGGAAGTTTCTCAAAGTAGCTTCAGATTCAGTAATTCACAGAACTCACTGGAAGCTTTTATACTTATGGTTATAATTTATTGCAACTAAAGATACAGATTAAAATCAGCCAAGGAGCAAAGAGCATAGGGCTGAGTCCACGGAAGACTCAAATGCAGAATTTCTGTGGTTTTCTCTCCAAAGAGTCACAATGTATTATTTCTTGGCATCAGCCTATAACAGCATGCACAGAGCTGCACACCAGTCAAGTCTTTGGTGCTGAGAGTTTTTACTGTGACTACATCACATACTGCCCTCATGGCTAACTTCTAATCTTCAGCCCCTCTGATCTTTTTTTTTTTTGTAGTAATGACTCATTTTGTGTAAGCTGAAACAATCAAAAGGATAGCTGACTTTTGACAGAGAAGGAGAAATATTGTATGATTCCCTTAAATATGGAATTGAAAAAGAAATGACACAATGAACTTGCTTACAAAACAGGAAGAGATTCACAGGCTTAGGAAACAAACTTACGGTTGCCAGAGGGAAGGGATAGTTAGGGAGCTTGGGATGGACATGTGGCACACTGCTGTATTTAAAATGGGTAGCCGGTGAGGACCCACTGCCCCTGGTAGCACATGGAACTCTGCTCAGTGTCATGGAGAAGCCTGGACGGGAGGGGAATTTGGAAGAGACGATAGATGTGAATGTATGGCTGGGTCCTTTTGCTGTTCACCCGAAACTATCACAGCATTGTTGATTGGCTATATCCCAATGCAAAATAAAACAAAAGAGAACAGCTGACTTCTTTATTTGGGATTTGTTATATGTAGTCAGTTTTAGATAGAGGCAAGCATAGGTCTATTTTATTTAAACAACTATGACATTGGTAGCGTGAGTCAGGTCATGTATCGATACTCGCTGGGTCAGGAGTTCACACATCATACCTCAAGATAAGCCATAGAATGTACAGGTTTTGTTTTTGGTGTCAGGCTATGTATATCCTAGTCTCTATGGTTCTGATAAACATAATATCCAAATTGTTTTCAGGCCCATTTATATTTCATGTCTGTATTATTTCTCAGAGAGGAGGAATAATATATTGCCTTCACTATATTTTTCTAATTTTTCTTACATTGAACTTGCTCATATGCCACAGGGTGTTTCATAGTCTAATAAGTATTAGGTTGGTTCATTTTATCTTATGGGTGTTGTTCATGATTTTAATTTCGATCATGTCTTCTCTGCTTTCCCACCATCAGGATATCAGTTTTTCTTAAAGTCAGGCTTCTATAATGGTGGTAATAGTTCTTCCCATTATGTATTTTCTCAACCTTCTATGTTTTCAAATACATCTTTTTGTAGTAATAGTATTCAAGGAAAGAGCGTGGTTGTATTGCTGCTTTAGAAATAGTAACGATAACATCTTACCAGTATTTTATATCATTTTGCTTTATTTTTAGGTCCATGGATCAAAATCAGCAAAAATGAACATATATGGCGGCTTTCGACAGATGGTGAAGGAAGGAGGTATCCGCTCACTTTGGAGAGGAAACGGTACAAACGTCATTAAAATTGCTCCTGAGACAGCTGTTAAGTTCTGGGCATATGAACAGGTAACAGTTATCACCTATGGAATTTGCTAACAAAGAGGAGTCAAACTGATTCAATAACAATGAAAATACCATGCATTTTAGATTATTATTTTCATACCTGATAATTTTCCACATATACTCCATGAAGAATTTATGTTACAGGAGATTAGATTAATTTAGAGATTCCACATGACTAAATTCTGGGATTCTGAATTTCATATTACTTATATCAGAAAGGTTTTGTGTTTTCTAAGTAGCTCTTAAAGGAGATGTAAGATTTTAGCTTACTCATTTTGAATTTAGAATAGAAGTTGCACATGAACATAAGTTTTTATGAAAGTGTCCCCGTCTAGAATCTGGAAGGAAATATTTTAAGTTCAGGTCCTGTGTGTAATCTGACGTTGCTCTAAAACTGAGTTGAATTTAGCATGAAGGCTCCATCAGGCGAGGGCTTGGCTGCTTCTCCATGCACTCCAGCACATGGACAGAGCCTGGCATGTGATAAGTCTTCAATAAGTATTGAATGGGTGAGTGAATGAGTAAATGAATGAATGCGATTTACTTCTGAATTAACCTTTCTGTTGACTTAGGCTGTTTATGATGTTTGGATTTTAGGATGCTGCGTCAGCATAATTTGATGTTAAGAGGAAATACACTAGTGGATTTTAGAATTGGCTTCTCTTTATGTTCAGTAGCACAGTTTTCTAGTCAAGCATGCACAAAATTATTCTTTCCATGATTTCTTTTGTCATTGTTAACCATAGATATAAGAACCTTGAAATTTAACTCCACCTTATATGTTGTATTATTTCAAATAAATTTTTGGTTATTTTTGAGAGTGTTTAGTTTTTTTTTTTTTAATGTTTAGTTCTTGAGCATCAGAATACTCTTGAGGTTGCAAAGTCTAGAGGTGTCATTTCTTGGCTTAAAAAATAGAGAAGCGAAGAAAAAAATTGAAAAAAATCTAGCCTCTATAACTTAAATTATAGCCTGTCATTGGGAAGGATATTTTCCCTCTATGAAATCATGAGTTAGGTCTTGCATTTTAGATACCTGTAGGTTATCCTGACCACATACTAGATTTTATGATAGGAAAGCCAGAGCCTAAAACAAATACTGAAGTATATTAATAAAACCATTAGTCCATAGGCAGGGAGTCAGTATTTTTGGAAGTCTGTATTATTGTAAGCAGGTATGTTTATTACACTTTATGCTACTTGGCTGATTTTTACCTTGGACACCACCAACAGGCATCCTCCGCTTCCATCCAGCTAGACTCCTTTCTGGGGGCTCTTCACGGTATTTTGATTTCTGCATGACAACCTCTCTTAGAGATCAGGAGGCAGCTCTCTGCACAAGGCGGTGCGGTGTCTTTGTTGTCTCTGGCGCCTGTTTTACCTGTTGGTTTTCTCTCTCTGGTGTAGGTCTGTTTATCCCTCAGGGCTCTGTTAAACCCAGCTTCCCATTAGAATCATTTCCTAAGCATCCCAACCAAAACTGATGCCTCACCTGCCTGACTTCCTTAGAATACTATATTACGGAAGATCCAGTTTTCCACTAGGTAATAGAAAACCCATTCTTTTTCCCGGTGAATTGTTAACGACTTTGGGATAACTATTATGTTGTCATACGTATTCTCAAAGTACCCAGAGTACCTAGCTAGCTCCCTTGTGGATTCAAATAGGTTTTGTTTCATTGAAAAACTAACCGTTTAGAAAAATGAAGAAAAGGATAGTGTCAGCCTGGTATGTAGATCTCTTAAACACATCAACACAGGATAAAGCGGTGGGCCATTTGGGTCCTCACTGGCCTAACTGTGGTTTTATCAGTTTCAGGGCGGCAGTGTGGTGTCATGTTCTCATGGTTTCAGCTGCCATCTGTGTTCTAACTGCCTTCCGTTCTAGCATTTTTCTGTTCATCCTGGTACCTACACATCCACCTGTGCATCTCCACTTAGATATCCCCAGCGTACTTCACAGTCATCCCTCCGCTCCTCCCACTCTAGTCACACAGACAGACAGACAGACACACACATCCCATTCCTCTTTCTCTAGGTCTTGTGGTGGTAAATATGCTTCAACACTTTACTGCAGAGTTATTTCCTCCAGGAAACCTTCCCTTTGTTATCCTCTGTTAGCAGTTTCATCAGAATTCAGTATTGAATTCAGGAGTGTGAGCTTCCTTAGGCAGTATTTGTTTTCAGTGTGTGTTCCCAGTACCGGAAAAACCCTGTTGAATGAGTGAGAACAAAGAACTGCCGGAGCTGGGTTTGGAACCCAAGGTTGCCCTCAGTCTTCAGTTCATTAAAATGAAGGGAAAGATGGGTGCTTTGAACAGAAGTGGCAGCCTGTGGGCAGAAATGTAGGCACAGGAGAGCATCATTCACTAAGGAAGCTGAAGTTTCCCTGTGTCATGGAGTGTATGTCCAGGAAGATGAGGATGAAAACAGGCTGGACAGATAGGTAGGCGCCAGATGTGATGGGAGTCTGGATTTTAACCTGAATGTGGGGAGGACGTTATTGAAGGGAAGTGGAATGAGTTTATTTTCATTTAAGATCAACCTAGAAAGTAGAGAGGTGTCGGAAGAGAGTGACCCTCTATTGGAGGCAGGAAGACTATTTAAGGAAATAATTCAGGGATTCAGGTAGGAAATGATGAGTATCAGTATAAGGCAGTGGCTACTATAGTGATTGTAGAAAAACTGATGTGAACTGAAAAATATTTGGGGAAATAGAAACAACAGATTTCACTGAGTGGATGTGGAGGTGAAAAAGAAGAATCAAGAATGATTTCTGATTTCTAACCCGAGCAACCAAATACACAGGAAAGACAAAAAGAAGAATCAATTTTGAGATCAAATGACAAGTTGCATTTTGCATAGGCTGGGTTCGAGCTCTTTTTGTAACATGTAGAAGGAGTAGTCCATAGGACCTTTGATCTCTGATAGATTGTTATTGAGGTGAAGGGTTTGGAATGGATCACTCAAGAAGACTTATAGAGTGTGAAGAGTTCTGGGGATATGCCCAGGGAGAAGCAGAAGGAGAAACCTGCAAAGGAGAATGAGAAGGAGCAGCCAAGGGGACAGAAAGGAATTCATAGAAAGTGATGGCCTAGAAGTCAGAGGAAGAAGAGACTTTCATGAAGGGTAGTAAATATGATAAAAAGTTTATCTTTTAAGATTTATCACCTCAAGGATAGGAAAGCTTGGTATAAATGTTTCAGAGAAGTAATGAGGTGAGAAACCAATTGAGATGAGCTAAAGGGGACAGGAGGCGAAGAAAACTGAACAGTAGACACCTTTGTTAGGAATTTACCCTCAATGAAAGGAAGGAGAAAAGACGAGGGAGAGAGTGACAGAATGGAAGAATGTTGGGTTTTGATATTTCGTTTTCATGGCATGCCTGTGGCTGAAGGAAGCATGTCAGTACAAAGAAGGAAGCTAAAAACTACAAGTGAGAGAGTTAGACAAGAGTTGCAGATATTCAGGGAAAGTATGTGTGTTGGGTAGGGAGTGAAAGGGCAGCAGGAGAAATGTTACCCAGACTGTGGCAGGGTTCCCCTCTGACTGCATGGAGAGCTCTTCTCATGTCAGCCTAGGAAGAAGTGAATGTGGGTGGTTTTGTGGGAAGTGGACAGAAGTACCAAGATATCCTTGCCTGATGGCCTCTTGTTCTTCCTTTGAGTTCCCAAGAAAGGACTTTTTTTTTTTTTTTTTTTTTAGAATGAGGAAGGAAGTGGTACTGGAAGCTGAAGGAGAATGGAATGGATAAGGTCGAAATAGATATTCTGGCAGATAGAGAGAGAGTTGACATGGATGGGGTGAATGGAAAGAAAAACAAAAAGAAAGGAAAGAAATTGAAATCCTGAAAAGGTTTTCAGTGGCTTTGAGAGCCCATCTAAATCTCCTTTGAAAAAGTCAAATTCTGTGGCCTTGAGCAAACCTCTTAAAGCCTCTGTGACCTGACACCACATCCCTGGAGTAGAAACTAAGCTTGGTGACATGGAGTTAAGCCCTTGTCACTTTGCCTAACCCTATATCTCTGTCCTCAACTCTTCCCTTTGTACATGGTATGTTTTGGAGTGCAAAAGCCCCAAACCCCTACTCTTAAAATATTTTTTCTATACCAGTCACTAAGTATTTACTGAGCACTTTTGATGGGTGCTTTGGGTTGGGGTATAGTATGTAAAAGATATGTCTTCAAGGTCCTACTCATATGCAGGATGGTTTTCGATAAATTGTATTTAATGATTGTGATGATCTAATATATAGGAAAATTAATAGGGCCTATGCAGAGGAGGGGTTTTGGTTATTAACATTATGATGTAGTTCAAGAAATAGAGCCCATGGAAAGATTGACTTTTGGGGGAGGCAGATATCTGCCATTTGGGGAACTTTTTGAAATTGTATTTAATTTTTATCATGAGCAGAGAAGCACAACTTTACTAGGACAAAGTATTCCTGTAATTTTGCACTAAGTTCTTCTGATCTTAAGGACTTGAACTCTGGCTGGCTCAGGACAGCCAGGTGGGGGTGGCGGTAGAGGTCACTGTGGGGATGCCTGGGGCATTAAGGGGAGGAGCCTCAGGGAGTGCAGAGGTGGAACCTCGCTGACCTGTCCCTTCTCCGTGTGTCTGCTTCTTTGTCCCTTTGTCCATTTCTCCCTCTGGTGTCAGTGCCTAATTACACCTGTAGACCCCTGTCACAGTTCTAGGAGAAAGAATCTGATTTGCTTGGCTTCTAACCGCAGTCTGTGTTTGGGCAGAGCTTTTCTTTCCAAGCTGTATAAAGATGATAATGATAATAATAACAACAATAATGTTTATTGAATATTTGTCCAGCACTGTGCTAACTGTGTTCTATGTGTTACCTAATAATTCTTTCAACAAGCCCATTTGGTATAGGTATTGTTATCACAGATGAGACACCTGCAGTTTGGGTATGTTTGTGAACTTATTCAGAGCCATATAGTTCTAGGGTTCCAGTTCAGGTCTGCCTGCCTTTGGAGCCCATGATATTAACATCCTGGCCAATCGGTATCTTGGCTGCACTTGTGCCAGATCAGTGACCTGGCCAGATCAGCCCTGTCACTTGCTTTAGTACTAGCGGGCCGAGGGGTCTGGGGTTGATTTGTTAGTGTAATCATATGTATTCTCTACAAAAACTGTCTTTCTAAGTTGTTTTATTACGTTTGTTACTGATTTGTTTTATTTGTTCTGGTGAAAACCATGGGGACAATATCTAAAAGCTGTGAGCACTTTATTAACCTGGGCATCTGGAAAAGAATGCTGTGATTCTGTTTCAGCAAAGGAGCTGCAGGGTCACCTCTGTGGACCATCTGTGTTTTGTGGAATTCTAACTTGAAAATCACTCTCCAGTAAATGAGTCTATTAGCATTCAAGCCTTGCTTTCCTGTTAGATACTGTTAATGCAGTGTGTGCATTTTGAGAAACATCGCATTGTCAATTAATTGATTTCTAGGAGCTGATTTGTATTTTGCTGTTGTCTCAGCTTGGGCTGCCATAACAGAGCATCATACGCTGGGTGGTTTAAAGAATGGAAGTTTATTTCTCATGGTTCTAGAGCTGGGGAGTCTATCATCAAGGTGCTGATCAATTCGGTTTCTGGTGAGGGCTGTCATTTTGGCTTTGCAGATGGCCACCGTTTCACTGTCTGTTCACATGGCCTTTCCTTGGTGCATGCATGTTGGGGGGAGATAGAGAGAAAGGAAGAGGGAGAGGGCAGTGAAGGGGAGGGAGGGAGGACGAGATTGAACATGTAGGTGAGAGAAAGCGAAAGAGAACTCTGATGTCTCTTGTAGGAACACTAACCCTGTCATGAGGGCCCCATCTCATGATCAGACCATAATTTCTCCCAAAGGCCCCGTCTCCAGATACCATTGATTGGAGGTTAATGCAGTTTCAAAATATGCAGTTTCTTGGGGGGGCGGTGGGAGGGAGAAGTGGGGGAAGAACACAGGTCATTCTATAGCAAATATTAATGTGCATTTAAAACTTCATTAACACAGTACAAGAAGTTGCTTACTGAGGAAGGACAGAAAATAGGAACCTTTGAGAGATTTGTATCTGGTTCCATGGCTGGAGCAACTGCACAGACTTTTATTTATCCTATGGAGGTAAGTGCTACTGTGAACTCTATTGTATTAATGGTGTTTGTATTTTTATCTATTGCTGCATACTAGGTTATCCCAAAATTAACAGTTTAAAACATGTCTATCATCTCACAGTTTCTGTGAGTCAGGAATCTGGCTTCTGGTTCAGGATTTCTTACAACCTGCAGTCAGGGTGTCAGCCAGGGCTGCAGAAGCTGCAGGTATCAACGGGGGATGGACCTCCTTTTAAGTTTATTCATGTGTGTGTTGCCAGGGCTCCATAGCTGTTGGTTGAAGATACCAGTTCCTTATTGCATCTATAGGATGCTTGTGTATCCTCATAACATGATAGCTGTATTTTTTTTTTCCAAAATCAATTTTTTTCCAAATCAATTATCAAAGAGAACACCCAAGATGGAAATTGTACTCTTTGCTCTACTTTGTAGGTTGCACAGACTGCCCCTGGTAGAGTGTGGAAGGGGATACATATGGTGTAAATACTAGGAGGCTGGGAGAGTTGGGGTTTATCTTGGAGGCTGGTTGCAATAGTGTTAATAAGAATTAGAACACCCAATTTTCTCTAAAGAGTTTCTGTACCATAAATTTCATAATGGGACCTTAGAATTAGATTAGGTGATGGGGACGGGGGAGCCTGGTGGGCTGCTGTCTCTGCAGTTGCACAGAGTTGGACATGACTAAAACGACTTAGCAGCAGCAGCAGCAGCAGTCCTAACTGGACATCCTTCCATTAAAGCATAGATTAGCAAACCGTGGATCTGTGAACTATTTTGTACAGCCTGTTTTTCTTGTTTTGTTTTTTGCATTTTTACCTTTCTAAGGTGGTTTAAAAAACAAAACAACAAAATACAAAACCAAAGAATTTGCAATAGAGACCTTGTATTTTAGTCCTGCAGAAACTGAAATATTCACTTTATAGAAAAAGTTCACCAACTCCTGCTTTAGGGTAAAAATAATATTGTAGATGTAGATATCTTTATTGATGGGACAACGGGTTTTTTAATAACTGAAAAGACCTAAGAAATACCTTTAATTTTCATCTTTATGGTATGTATGTTAATATAGCTTTTGTTTCAAGCATCTTAATATTATTGTTCATATTACTCCACACACCCCTCAAAAAATATCCTAATTAATATCTAAGCTTCCTCTCACATCCACCATCTCAGTTAATAGCATCACCTTCCCTCTGTCCTGCTGGCCGCATCCTGAGTTCCACGCTAGAAACTCTTGAGTCATCCTTTACACTACCATTTCCCCCACGCTCCATATCTAATTTGTCACAGGTTTGTTGAAATATCAATAGATTATCTTCTGTTTCTTCTGCCACTGCCCTAGTTCAGATTCTCTTTACAACTAAAGCTTCTTCTTGACTCTGGTCTTAGACCCTCAAGATGTGTAAGAAACTCTTACACATCAACAAATCGGACAGTCATTTGAGTGACAATATATGCTAGGTATTTGTTCTCTATAAAATTACTTCTTTCAAATTCTATGATGATAGCATTAGTGTGAATAATAGTATTTGTTATATTCTTTCATAACCAGGTTCTGAAAACCAGGCTGGCTGTAGGCAAAACTGGACAATACTCTGGAATGTTTGATTGTGCCAAGAAGATTTTGAAATATGAAGGCATGGGAGCTTTTTACAAAGGTTATATTCCCAATTTATTAGGCATCATACCGTATGCAGGTATAGATCTTGCTGTATATGAGGTGAGTTTGTAGCAATCTTTTTAATCCAACAATATAGTTAAGTAGTTCTCATTGTTAGAATTTGACTTTGTATAGAGAAGTACGTGTCTGCCAGGGAACAGTTTGTAAATGAAAGTAGATTCAAGGGTGTATTCTTTGATCTTTCTGAGACCCCATATGCCTGTGATCTTTTGTATTAGATTTCCCTGTTAATTATTTTTATTAATGAAGATAATAGACTCACATTCAGATATAGTTGTTTAATTCTCTAATACCATATACAAAAATAAAATAAAAATAGATTAAAGTGCTAAGGCTGGATACCATAAAACTCCTAGAGGAAGACATAGGCAGAACAGCTCTTCGACATAAATCACAAAAGTATTTTTTTGAACCCATCTCCTAGAGTAAGGGAAATAAAAACAAAATAAACAAATGAAACCTAATTAAACTTAAAAAGCTTCTGCACAACAAAGGAAGCCATAAACAACATGAAAAGACTACCTATAGACTAGGATAGAATATTTTCAAACAGTGCTACCAGTGAGGGGTTAATTTCCAAAATTCACAAACAGCTTAATATCAAGAAACAACCCAATTAAAAGATGAGCAAAAGGCCTAAACAAACATTTCTCCCAAGAAGACATATAGATGGCCAAGAGGCACATGAAAATATGCTCAATATCACTAATTATTGGGGAAGTGCAGATCAAAGCTACAGTGAAGTAGCACCTCATAGCAGTCATTAAAACGTCTAAAAATGATAAATGTTGGTCACAGTGTGGAAAACAAGGGAATTCTTGTACACTGTTGGTAGAAATGTTAGTTGGCACAACCACTATGGAAAACAGTATGAAAGTTCCTTAAAAAAAAACCTAGAAATAGAGCTACCATATGCTTCTGCAGTTCCCTTCCTGGGTGTGTATCCAGAGAAAACTTTAATTTGAAAAGATGCATGCACCTCAGTGTTCATATCAGCACTATTTAGCCAAGACATGGAAGCTACCTAAGGTCCATCAACAGATGAATGGATAAAGAATATGTATTTATACACAATGGAAACTCAGCCATAAAAAATGAAATAATGTCATTTGCAGCAACGTGGATGGACCTTGTTTTGTTTAGTTGCTAAGTAGTGTCTGACTCTTTGTGACCCAATGGACTTTAGTCTGCCAGACTCCTCTACCCATGGGATTTCCCAGGCAAGAATATTGGAATGGGTTGCCACTTCCTTCTCCAGGGGATCTTCCCAATCCAAGGATCAAACCTGTGTCTCCTGCCTTGGCAGGTGGATTCTTTACCACTGAGCTACCGTATAGCACAGGAAACTATATTCAATGTCTTGTAATAACCTATGATGGAAAAGAATCTGAAAAAACTGTATAGCTGAATCACTTTGCTGTATACCTGAAGCTAACACAACATCGTAAATTAGTTTAAAAAATTAAAAAACAAATGATTACAAATGTAGTTGTTCAGCTTGGAAGATGATGCTAGGGATTTTGAAGAGAGAGATAATAAGCAAAAATGGCATATTTTCTTTGGTTTGTAAAAATTTCATATTGATAAAGCCAAGAGACTTATGTGGGTAGCACAGATTTATTCTTTGTACTTGCCAGCCTGAAGAAACCTAGGAGGAAATAATCAAACACAAATCATTTATTTGGGATCAAAGAATTGCAATTCATTGCACCCAGACTTGGGTAGCAATCTCAACATTGTCTGCTAGGGAGTCAAAGGGGTTTTTAATGGCAAAGGAGGGAGGTTTACATTACAAAGAATTTTAGAGGGAGCTGAAGGCAGAATTTAGTTGGTTAAATGTGATTGATGGCTAAGGCTATCACTGGAGGGAGGTAAGAATTCATTACTGTAAAAAAAAAAAAGAATTCATTACTGTGACAAGTTGTCAGTGTTCTTGCAGAGTCCATGGACTATCTGTGGTGTGGCCCAGTTCTTAAGTTCATGGTTTCACCTGGTGAGACATACATAAGCTTTAACTCTTGAATGGCCTTTTGGCTTCATTTTAAAACCCCTTGACATAAATGACTCCATTTTATTTCACATATTGCTCTTTTGATCAAGATCATTCTCTAAAAGCATTGCCAAACAACTTAGAGGTTTGTCTCATATCACTGGGATGGACCTGTGCCATAAAGTCATGTTCCTTGTTGGGAAGAATTTTCAATCTCCAATGTTTACTTCAAAGAGTCAGTGTTATAGGGTTAGACCACGTTTGAGCAACAGGGAAATATTTAGGAAATGACCCTTGGGCAGATTTGGTGACTCATAAGGAAGTTGTCCTTGTGGCCTGATCAGCCAAGTTATTTCCTTTGGTTTCATCTGAATTTAAAAAGTTTTTTTGAAATTAGAGGATAATTGCATTACCGTTTTGTCATCTGAATTTAATTTTGGATGCCCAGGTACCCTAATGATGGCTAAGACAGATGGAAGTTGGATTGATTCCAACAGTCTTTTGACCCAATTTTTATTCTTAATCTGGCTTCTCCCTAGGCTAAGAATCCTTTGTTTCTAAAGCATACCAAAACCAAGAACTACCCTCATGGCAAAGTGACTATCTGTATAGGTGTTCACAGTTTCACTGCTAGGGTGCAATATCCAGTAATTGCAGGAAGTTCTTTCTGCTGGGCTGAAGTAGTGTTCAGCAGTGGCACTGCCTCAAGTTACTTCAAAGGAGCAAATGATTGCATACCCTGCACCATTTCCTTTGTCATTTTTCGGTCTAGAACCATCAGTAACAAGGGTTTCTTGTAGGTCGCTGCTAAGGGTTAATAACTGACCAGTTAGGATCGGACAGTCATGAGTAGTTTTGCAACTATGTAAAGGGAGAAGATATGCGGACGACACCACCCTTATGGCAGAAAGTGAAGAGAAACTAAAGAGCCTCCTGATGAAAGTGAAAGAGGAGAGTGAAAAAGTTGGCTTAAGGCTCAACTTTAAGAAAACTAAGATCATGGCATCTGGTCCCATCACTTCATGGGAAATAGATGGGGAAACAGTGGAAAAAGTGTCAAACTTCATTTTTTTAGGCTCCAAAATCACTGCGGATGGTGATTGCAGCCATGAAATCAAAAGACACCTACTCCTTGGAAGGAAAGTTATGGCCAACCTGCATAGCATATTGAAAAGCAGAGACATTACTTTGCCAACAGAGGTTCGTCTAGTCAAGGCTGTGGTTTTTCCACTAGTCATGTATGGTTGTGAGAGCTGGACAGTGAAAAAGGCTGAGCACCAAAGAATTGATGCTTTTGCACTGTGGTGTTGGAGAAGACTCTTGAGAGTTCCTTGGACTACAAGGAGATCCAACCAGTCCCTCCTAAAGGAGATCAGTCCTGGGTGTTCATCAGAAGGTCTGATGTTGAAGCTGAAACTCCAATATTTTGGCCACCTCATGCGAAGAGTTGACTTATTGGAAAAGACCCTGATGCTGGGAAGGATTGGGGGCAGGAGGAGAAGGGGAAGACAGAGGATGAGATGGCTGGATGGCATCACCGACTCGATGGACATGGGTTTGGGTGGACTCTGGGAGTTGGTGATGGACAGGGAGGCCTGGCGTGCTGCAGTTTATAGGGTCGCAAAGAGTTGGACATGACTGAGCGAGTGAACTGAACTGAACTGAAAGGGAGAAGAGTTGCAAGGTTGAGGCTGTTGTAGCAGGAAAGGGTTATGTCACAATTAGTAATGGTATTTCATATGGGTAAGACGGCTTGCAGAAAAGTATTGAGTGTGATGAGAATTGAGCAAGCCTCCTGTTGCATGGGGGACATAGTTGATAACTGTAGAGACTAACCATTTCCTCAGTTATGTTGTAAGGACTGCTGCTTCTGAAATAGCTGTTATGCATGGAGGCAGACCTCTGGCCGATTGTTGAGCGTCATGGCCAAGGGATTGGCGTTGACCTCTGTGCCTTTGAGTAAGCAATCCTAATGCATTTCTCTGCTCTTGTACGTGAGGTAGAAAAGGGGAAGCTGATAGTTAGAATGTCCTAAAGCAGGAAACAACAAAGTCTACTTCTCAGGTTCTGGAGCCATAACAATGTTTTCTTCCTACTCTAAAGGATCTTGTCTTTGAGCTTTGAGCAATGAATAAGGAGGCTGGGCAACTAAAAGATTAAAGATCCAGTGTTCATAGTGTTTGGATAGTTCCAGATGTTTTATTTATTTATTTGTTTTAGGCTAATGGACTTTATTTATTTTTTAAAATTAATTTATTTATTTTAATTGGAGGCTAATTACTTTACAATATTGTGCTGATTTTTGCCATATATTGACATGAATCAGCCATGGGTGTATATGTGTTCCCCATCCTGAACCCCCCTCCTACCTCCCTCCCCATCCCTCAGGGTCATCCCAGTGCACCAGCCCTGAGTGCCCTGTCTCATGCATCAAACCTGGACTGGCAGTCTGTTTCATATATGATAATATACATGTTTCAATGCTATTTTCTCAAATCATCCTACCCTTGCCTTCTCCCACAGGATCCAGAAGACTGTTCTATACATCTCTGTCTCTTTCTGTCTTGCATATAAGGTCATTATTACCATCTTTCTAAATTCCATATGTATGCAGTAGTATACTCTATTCGTGTTTTTCTTTCTGACTTACTTCACTCTGTATAATAGGCTGCAGTTTCATCCACCTCATCAGAACTGATTCAAATACATTCTTTTTAATGGCCAACTAATATTCCATTGTGATATGTACCACAGCTTTCTTGTCCATTCATCTGCTGGTGGACATCTAGGTTGCTTCCATGTCCTGGCTATTGTAAACAGTGCTGCAATGAACATTGGGGTACATGTGTCTCTTGCAATTCTGGTTTCCTCAGTGTGTATGCCCAGCAGTGGGATTGCTGGGTTGTGTGGCATTTCTATTTCCAGTTTTTTAAGGAATCTCCATACTGTTCTCCATAGTGGCTGTACTAGTTTGCATTCCCTCCAACAGTGTAAGAGGATTCCTTTTTCTCTGCAACCTCTCCAGCTTTTATTGTTTGTAGACTTTTTGATAGCAGTCATTCTGACCAGCGTGAGATGGTGCCTCATTGTGGTTTTGATTTGCATTTCTCTGATAATGAGTGATATGGAGCATCTTTTCATGGGTTTGTTAGCTATCTGTATGTCTTCTTTGGAGAAATGTCTATTTAGGTCTTTGGCCCACGTTTTGATTGGGTTGTTTATTTTTCTGACATTGAGCTGAAGGAGCTGTTTGTATATTTTTGAGATTAATTCTTTGTCAGTTGCTTCATTTGCTATTTTCTCCCATTCTGAAGGTTCTTTTCACCTTGCTTATAGTTTCTTTCCTTTGTTGTGCAAAAGCTTTTAAGTTTAATTAGGCCCCATTTGTTTATTTTTGCTTTTATTTCCATTACTCTGGGTGGTGGGTCATAGAGGATCCTGCTGTGATTTATGTCGGAGAGTGTTTTGCCTATGCTTTCCTCTAGAAGTTTTATAGTTTCTGGTCTTACATTTAGATCTTGAATCCATTTTGAGTTTATTTTTGTGTATGGTGTTAGAAAGTGGTCGAGTTTCATTCTTTTACAAGTGGTTGACCAGTTTCCCCAGCACTACTCGTGTCTGTGTTCATCAGTGATATTGGCCTGTAGTTTTCCTTTTTTATGGCATCTTTGTTTGGTTTTGGTATTAGGGTGATGATGGCCTCATAGAATGAGTTTGGAAGTTTACCTTCCTCTGCAATTTTCTGGAAGAGTTTGAATAGGACAGGTGTTAGCTCTTCTCTAAATTTTTGGTAGAATTCAGCTGTGAAGCTGTCTGGTCCTGGACTTTTGTTTGCTGGAAGATTTCTGATTGCAGTTTTGACTTTCATGCTTGTGATGGGTCTGTTAAGATTTTCTATTTCTTCCTGGTTCAGTTTTGGAAGTTTTGTAGAAGTTCTTTATATATTTTGGATATTAACTGCTTATCAGATACATGGTTTGCAAATATACTCTCTCATTCCTTTGGTTGCCTTTTTTTCTGTCTCATTTCCTTTGCTGTGCAGAAGTTTCTAAGTTGATGAAATCCATTTGTCAATTTTTGCTTTTGTTGCCTGTGCTTTTGGTATCATATCCAAGAAATTGTTGCCAAATCCAATGTCCTAAAGCTTTTATTACCCCATGTTTTCTCCTAGGAATTGTATACTATTAGGCCTTATGTTTAGACCTTTAATTTATTTTGAGTTAGTTTTTTGTGTATGTTGTAAGATAAGGGTCCAACTTTGTTTCTGCTTGTGGATATCCAGTTTTCCCATTTGAGAAGAGACTGTCCTTTGCCCAACATGGGGGAAGTTATTTCTGGGCTCTCTATTTTGTTCTATTGATCTCTGTATCGTTCCTTATGCCAGCATGGCAGTTTTGATTACTGTTGCTTTGTAGAATATATTGAAATCAGGAAGTGTGAGGCCTCCTACTTTGTTCTTTTTCAAGGTTATTTTGGCTAGCTGGGGTCCCTTGAGATTCCATTTGAGTTTTAGAATTCTTCTTTTTTATTTCTTCAGATAGTATGATTGAAACTTGAATAGTGATTACATTGAATATGTAGATTGCTTTGGGTAGTGTGCTAGTTTTTTGGACTGCCATAACAAAATACTAGATACCAAGAATTCTGAGGTGATCCAGTGGTTGGGACTCTGCGCTCTCACTGCCCAGGGCCCCAGGTTCAATCCCTGATTGAGGAACTAAGATCTCACAAGCTGTACTTGATGGCCAAAAAACCACCTCCAAAAACCCAAAACCAAAATCAAAACAAAAAAACCCCAGAGACTGGGTGGGTTAAACAGAGGCTAGAAATCCAAGATTAAGGTTCTGACTGATTTGATTTGTGGGGAGGCTATCTAACTGGCTTGCAGTCTGCTGTCTTCTTGCTATGTTCCCAGAGGGAGAGAGAATGAGTGAGTGAGTTTTCTGGTGTTTTCTTCTTATAAAGACACTAGTCCTATTGAATCAGGACCCTCTTATGACCCTGATGTTGCCAAAGAATCTTCATAAGGTGATAAAGTTTTGAGGG
This sequence comes from Antilocapra americana, assembly GCA_007570785.1. NCBI lineage: Eukaryota > Metazoa > Chordata > Mammalia > Artiodactyla > Antilocapridae > Antilocapra > Antilocapra americana. The sequence continues at coordinate 2,741,873 of ML664070.1, read as the reverse complement.
TTACAGAGCTAATAAAGAAGGAGAGACAGACAGAAAGAAATAAAAATAAATAAATAAAAAATTTAAAAAATATAGTGAGACCTGAGAGATAGGGAATGATAATGGCCCTTAGCATGAGAAGAAAATGGATTATGGAATAAACAGAGAGGACTTGCAAGATCATATATATTTTATAGAACTTTAATTGTTTCAAGAGTATGTTTTCCTCTCTTTTCTCCTCCTGTTCTAGTCTTCACAGTGTAAATGGTTGATTGGTTTCTAGTCATTCACTTCTCTTATTTCTGCAGTTCAGACATGATTGTCTGTAGCCTTCATGACTCTATTTATTGTCATATATTACAGTACTAAGTTAACATTAAATAAACACTTAAACATAATTTTTGCTTCCAAATATATAAAGCTATTTGTGTTATATAATTGTAAGGTCCAAGTATACAATTAAAATTCTCATTAAAATATTTAAATTAGGGTATGATTCCCCCCATATATTAGCATATATTTTAATACTTAAGATATTTTTATTTGAAAAGTAAATTAGCATATATATTTTATATAGTTTCTCTCAATTATGGCCTGCTCATGGAAATACAGGGACCTAGGATAATAAGGAAAATGCATGGCCTGGGGATCAGTACACTTGATTTTACACCCTTGTTTAAAGAAAACTCCACCGAGTCTCATTTCTAAAATCAGAAGAATAGCGCCACCTTTTGTAGAGATTTTGTAGAAGAACTGAATGAAATAACATATGTGTAAAGTAAAAAATCTATGAATATGCACTTCGTAGCATTATATTATTTTTATTGATACTGTAGGAATTGTTGTTTAGATCCTACATCGGTGTGCAATTGATCCTCACATTTACTTAGAAGGAAGGGAGTACCCAGTGCAAGTTGTTGGTGTTTTGAATCCCTGGTGGCTTCCCTGCTTCTCTACAGAGCTGTTGCCTCTGCAGTGGCTGGGAATGGGTTGCCCAGTGTTGCGGAAGTGTAGCCTGTTGATCCTATCAGGATGAGAGCCGCCACGGGAATGTCCCTGTTGAGTGCAAGCAGTTGTAAGTAGCTGTTTATTGTTTTTCTTTTCTGTTTCTCTGGCAGCTCCTAAAGTCTCATTGGCTAGATAATTTTGCCAAAGACTCGGTGAACCCTGGAGTCATGGTGTTGCTGGGCTGTGGTGCTTTATCCAGTACCTGTGGTCAGCTGGCTAGCTACCCCTTGGCTTTGGTGAGAACACGCATGCAGGCTCAAGGTGAGTGGTGAATGAAAGCAGGACACTGATAAAAGGATGGTGTCAATAACGTGCTTCTGGAACTCTCAAGTTCCACTGAGACAGCAGAGTGTGGTTTTAGGATAATATTTCTCAACCTTTTTTTTTTATGTTATTGCCTCCCTAAGGAAGCTTTTTAGAAATTCTTTTCTAAATCAGTTCTTCTTCATGAAATCTTAATACCACAGATACACTATGCATATACTATATGTGTATCTGTGGTTTATGCACAGATAGAGTAAGATTTTCTTGCTTATGTTGAGAATGCATGTTTTAAGAGTACAGTTGGCTGTTCCCATTCATGGGCTCTGCATCTGAGGATTCAACCTATCGTGGATTGAAAATACTCAGGGAAGAAACTCCCAAACTCCAGAAAGTTCCAAAAAGTGAAATGGGAATGTGCCGTACAGTCCACTCTTTACATTGTATTTACAAATCATCTGCATTAGAAGTGTCGGTTAATTAATAATTGACTGCTTGGTTGGGGGAGGTGTGGTTGGTACTTGGAAGAGAGGTTGGGGATAGAGGTGCAGATGTTCAGGATGTACTGTTTAAAAAAATGATAGTGGATGAGATTGGCCAGGGATAAAACAGAGAAGAGAGGCACAGAATGCATGCTATTTAATATAGCAGTGCAATGCATTCATGTGTGTGTGCTCGGTCGTGTCTGATTCTTTGTGACACCACGGACTGTAGCCCTCCAGGCTCCTCTGTCCATGGGATTCTCCAGGCAAGAATACTGGAGTGGGTTGCCATTTCCTTCTCCAGGGGAATCTTCCCAACCCAGGATCAAACCTGCATCTCTTGCATCTCCTGCATTAGCAGGTGGATTCCAGTCAGCAAATCGTGAACAAAGAGAACAATTAGTGAGATGACAGGAGATCCGGGAGGCATGGTGTAATCAAAGTCAAGGAGACAGTGTCACAGTGGGGAGGAATCACAGTTCAAAAGTTGTAGGTCCCATAATAATAAAAACTCTAGCCACCGTTTACTGAGAATTTGACAAATGCCAGCTGATTTACATAGTTGTTACTGATTCTTACAACACTGCACAGTTTTCATTCTATTTGCAGAGGAGAAAGACCATCAGCTGTCAGCTCTCCCACTTGCTGGCTAAGTGTGTTGAGACAAGTTTCTCGATCTTTCTAAGATTCCTTACTTACTAAATGGATATAATAACTCTTACCTTGGAGGATTGGTATATCAAGTAATTAACCCAACATCTAACCCAAAGTGCTAGTACCATTGTTGTTCTTACAGAGTACTCACTCTAGGTGCTCTCCAGGGAGAATTATGTAAAGGGGCACTTTTTGAGGACCCTTGGAATAAATTTTATCTGTTTATTGTATTCTAGAGTATCATTCTGAATCATAATTGCATATAGTCATAATAAAATGTGTGAATATTAAATTAGCCTGATTTCTTTTTTTTTTTTTAAATTTTTTAGCCATGATAGAAGGAAGCCCACAGCTGAACATGGTTGGGCTCTTTCGACGAATAATTTCTAAAGAAGGACTACCAGGACTTTACAGAGGCATCACCCCAAACTTTATGAAGGTGCTCCCTGCTGTAGGCATCAGTTATGTGGTTTATGAAAATATGAAACAAACTTTAGGAGTAACTCAGAAATGACATGTTGAATTTTATGTGTTAGCATGATTACTGAAACTTTTCAACTGTCTCCAGAGTGACATTTTCTCCTAGAATTGAAACAAATCTGGGGCAAAAAGAAGCTTTATTATTTTTTTTTCATGAAAAGGAAGAGCATATCAATGATAATTTCAGATATTTGGATCAATTTTATATATTCAGAAATGTTTAAAAAAATCATAGTTTTGATAAGCTCATTCAATTTTGAGAAGGGCACAAAATTATAGTTTATCTTTCCTTATTAGTTCTTTCTACAATCTCTGCCCAGAATCCTAAATCTGAAGAAATGTACTTGCTTGAACTAAATTTTCTTTGTGTGCTAGAATTATAAATCTGTAATCTTTACTTTGGTTGGTTCAAGTTTATGCCAGTTCCTTTATACCTAAGTATCATTTTCTTAGAAACAAAATGATCAGAAAACTTGGGAACTTAAATAGTTCATATATTTTGAATTTCTTAAAACTTCCTTATAGGATCATTAATGGAGAATCATTGCATGAAAACATACCTTACAGCAGCCAAATAGGTATAGGGTTTATATTCTTTCTTTAAGCAGAATAAGAATGAATGTTAAATGGCAGAATTTCAAGGCATATGAATACCCTAGTCCACTCATATAATTTTTGTGTAAGGAGGAGTGATAAAATAATATTTATTTCAGTGACCCCTTCTCCATTCTTCTTGTACTATTGTTTGATTTTCAGGATGACACACTGATTATTAGCATATCACTGGTAAATTGTCCACACAAGGCAACTTATTTGAGAGATTCTGTTTATTATCATTGTTTTGAAAAGCATCAGGAAACAAAACCCCTTTACTTATAACAGTCTCTAAAGAGCATCTCTCTTCTCTTTGTCCTTTGTCTCCTACTTGAATCAAACTCCTGTTTTCACCAGGAAGGCTTCTGGAGGCCATTCCTGGTTATCTGAAATTTCTTAATTACGTGAAGTAGGTTGATCATGGATGAATGGCATCTCATTACCCCCTCACTGTTTATTTGACCCTGCAATTATCAACTTGGGCAGTGCAAACCTAGCAGAATAGTATGTATTAAAAATAGTATATATTAATTCTGCATATTTGGTGCCTATAATGAAATGGAAGGCCCAGTTTATAAACAAGTACATTCATATTTTCTCTTGCCCTCAGTTTTAGGAACATGTTTTGATTTAGAAAACTTGAAGTAAAGTGAGAGCATGATTTTATTTTACTGAAGCCATTTTTATAATCAACTGTCTTTTCTGATTTGTGTGATTAGGACTTAGACAACTATTTAGTAGTTGAAATTATTCTTATCACTTTTCAATGTAATTCTTAAACTCAAGTTTGATTTCTAGTAATTTCTGTCATCAATTGCCAACATGGTGACATAATAGACATTTACTTTATTTGAACCTACCTCTCATGTTTTCTAAACCAAAGAGAAATGTTGAACTTGTGTTTGTGAAATGTATCCTAACATATAGTTTTCATTATATTTGTTATGCCTGATAAATATCTCAGTGTTTTTATAACACATATGATAAGTGTGAAACTCTGTCTTCAGAGTGTTTGTACTTTTGAGTAATGCATAAATGACAATATTAAGGTACTAGATTAGCTCTTTTTTTCACTCATAAAATTATGGGATGAGTAAAATTTCAGGCTACTGAAAAAAATCATTGTTCATTATGAATTTAAATTGTTTTCTATTTAACATTTGTAAGGTATGAATGTGATTTATCTGTTTATCTTGTATCTTTTGAAAAAAATCTTGTATTTTTTGAAAAGAGCCCAGAGTCAAGAATAGTTTATTTCTGGCATTACTGCATATTTGCTTTACATTTATAATTAAAAAAATATATATGTTGTTTCCTCGTTAAAAAAAAATAATGTAACTGAGGCAAAAAAAAAGGCTGTTATACAGTTGATATAACTGGCAGCAGTTGAATAGTGTTTATAGTATTATTGGGTAAGACTCATTATAGTCTTTCTAAATATTTTGGCCTTTTCTGAACAGCCGCAACAATTGTTAATCTGTTATACATTTTGGTATAAGATGATGTTTTATGTGATGTCCAAATTCCACATTTACCAATAAGGGTGATACCCCTGGGGGTCACAGGCTTCCCTGGTGGCTCAGATGGTAAAAGAATCTGCCTGCAATGCAGGAGACCTGGGTTTGATCACTAGGTTGGAAAGTTCCCAAGAGAAGGGAATGGCTACCCACTCCAGTATTCTTGCCTGGAGAATTCCATGGACAGAGGAGCCTGGTAGGCTGCAGTCCATGGGGTCACAAAGAGTCTGGTATGACTAAACAGCTAATACTTGGGGTCACAGTGCCAAGGAGAATCTGAAGTCACAGTCTTCTTGGTACATTTGGTGGAGTATCAGTTTGTTTTGAAGTTGTGGGAAACAAAAGCTAAGTATGTTTGTGTGTACGTTAGTCGCTCGGTTGTGTCCAACTCTTTGCAACCCCATGGAGTGTAGCCAACCAGGCTCCTCTGTCCATGGAGTTCTCCAGGCAAGAATACTGGAGTGGGTAGCCATTCTCTTCTTCAGGGGATCTTCCTGACCCAGGGGTCAAACCCAGGTCTCCTGCATTGCAAGCAGATTCTTTACTGTCTGAACCACCAGGGAAGCCCCCAGGTAAGTTTACTGGTAAGTAATTAAAGCGATTATATAATTCAGATTATAAATTTTGTTTAAAAAGAGGAAACATAAGACTGCAAAGAAATTCTGTGTCCCAACTCGAATGCTCCCCAGCCTCCAGGAAAAACATATTAGCCCTCTTTGACGCTCAGGGACCCTTTATTAGAAAAATGCCACCAATTTGTTTCTTACCTGTTTGTCTTGTATCCCCATCCAGGGAGTAAGTTTCACATGAACAGACATTGTATTTTGACTGTTGTGTCCTTTGAGCTTTACATCAGGTCCCTTGTGTAAAATCGTGGCATGGTTTCCCTATCCCCAAATAAGAATTTTCCTGGTTCTTTTGTTCTCACTTAATTTCTCTGTTTTGTGAAGAGCACCAAGGAATAATTAGGTGTAGAAGGGAGCCACCGACAACCCCCCTTCACCTCCTTTGCCACATGCCCCACTTGGGAGATGCATAGAGCAGGCTGAACTTCTTCAGACCATTCTCTGGGACAGCACGCCCTGCACAGTGCCATCTGCCCTCCTGCTTCCCCGCAGGACAGAGCTGTGCCAAGGTCCAAGCTGCCTAGGTCTGGACCTGCTGCTGCCCTCTGATCACAATTGAAGACACCTATTCACAACCTTCTGTGTATGTGGTTTTTTTTTGCTTGTTTTGTTTGTTTGTGTCTGCTAATTTGCCCATTCTCTGGTTGTCACTGGGCTCCACAGCCCTGTATTCAGATGCCCGGCCAGAGCCACTACAGCACTGTTTGCTGTGAAAGCAGAAGTACTCCAGGCCTGGGCCACTTGGCATTTATTCCATCAACATTCGCTTGCACCTTGATGCTTTCGGGGAGTGTTTGTTGACTGCATACTGTATGTCAGACACTTTTTGGGACTGAGGGCATAGCACTAAACAGGACTTTATACCTTTCCTATGGAGATTATCTAGTGGAGACAGACAACAAAGTAAGTAAACTATGTAATATGTCAGATGGTGGTAAATGCAGAAGGCAGGGCCGAGGCTGAGGTGGTGATTTTAGGTAGAGAAGAGCTTGCTGAGAAGGTGCTGTTTGACTAAAGGGTTGAAGGGGGCACAGGAATGGGCCACACTGATGTCTGTCCAGGAAGGGCATTCCAGGCAGAGAGAACACAGGAAAAGGCCCAGGGTGGAGGAGAAGATCCAGGAGGCCAGAGGAGCTGGAGGGGAGCAGAAGGGAGGGTAGTAAGTGATGGAGCCACAGAGGGCTGGAGGGCGGCCAGTCGGCCTAGCATTTCCATTACTGCAATGGCCGCAGTTCCATGGTGATGCCTGGTAAGCACGTTTTAGATGTGTCTCCTCTAGGGGTAGGAGCCTCATTATTGGAAACACCATTGGAAAACACCTGCACTCTTGTAACCATCGTGTCCGTCACACACAGGATGGTTTTCCCTGCGATTGCTGTCCCAGCCTAGTGACCCCTTCCCCAAGTGGTGGGTCTGTTGGCTACTCTCTGTCTTACCCTCTCCAGGGAGCATTTTAATTTTTTAAAAAGAGAAATTAGAGACCTTAAAAATCTTCCTAGATGGTTTTCTAAGAGTTAGAGAACTTGAATCTTAGCACTTAGCCAACACGCAAGGCTATATTGTTGTGCTCACTCCCTTCTCTGACCCCCTTGTACCTGCCCAGGATTTGCTTGTAATTTGTACAAGCGGTACAATATTGCAAACAATCCTTTTATTTTTTGTTAGTTGATATTGTCCTGCTTTGAATTACTTTCTCGGAGTCAAGATAATAGTAACCAAAGACATGATTGGTATTTCGTTACTCTGAAAAGAGGGCCAGGGATTCCAAAGCATTCTAAAGTACTGTTTCAAACTGCAACTTACTGAAAATCCTTGGTGTTTGCTAACCAGGTGTGTTTTTGGAGTTTGCACTCATCTCCTTACACACTGTTTCACACAGTGCAGTCACGACCATGGGTTCAGGATGAATTGGCCTCAATTCTGGCACCTCTGATCCATGTCAGCCACAAATATGCATCACTCAGCCTCCACAGGGAGTCCCTACGTGAATCTTTGGGTGGCACCTGGCTTGTGAAAAAACCGTGACATTTCTGAAGTTTATTTAAATTAGCTTAACTCCAGCTGGAAGCTCTGTTCTACTCAATGTTGTGCCAGTGACCCTGGCCCTTCTAGTTGGCTCCACCAGATCCTGCATGGTCCCTGGGATCCAGAGGCTGTGCTGGGCTCGGCACGGTAGTAGTTGATAAGACATGGGACATCTGAGCCTGGGGTCTGGCCTTGGCATTCTGCAAGGTTGAGGAGTTGAATGTGATTCTGTCATTACTTTGGGATCCACCAACCTTTGTCTCCTTCCCAGTCCCTCGGTTTGCCCCTTTATCTCTTTGCTCTTAAAGGTGCCTATCTGCTCATCCCCTGGGACTGCTGGCATCTTATCTTCAGGTACTTGCAAAAGACAGAAGAGCCTCTGATTGAAAGGGACTTCTGTTTTCCATTTTTAAAAATCACTGAGGGGAGGTGATACTAAAGCCTGAATTCCTTGTCTGAAATGAGATGAAAGGGAACTTAACAGGGGAAAATGAATATATATTCATCTCTCAGTTGTTTTACCATAGGCTCTCTAACTGCCTCCTACCCCTTGTATTCTGTGTCTCAGGAATGAGTGTCAATGTGCCACAGAGTGTTGGGCTCTGCTCACTTGAAACAACACATCATTTGCCTACTGCATCTCTAAATCCCCAGAATGTTACTGGTAATTGGCAGTGTAGCTTCATGGCCAGGTGGTTCAGTAAACAGTGTCCTAAATGAAGTCAATAGTATAATTCAGAGTTGATACTTCTTAAGGGCTTAGGCGGTGATGGAAAGTAGAGGGTGAAATTAATTGTAATGTGGAAAAGGATGATAAGATTCTTCAGAGTTAGAACTGTTTCTAAATCTGTTTTGTTTCTGGACGATTTAGGGAATATGAGTATAAGCCTTCAGAAGACATGGGTGATAAGGTGCAAGTGTAGACTTATAGGTAATAATAATGACTCAGGGGCTCAAGGCTCTTACGGTAGAAGGATGTACAAGAAAACAAGGTGAGGAAAAGTTTTAAAGTCCATCCACTTGTGATTTCTTCCTCCCCTGATTTTGTTCTCTCCCTCTTTATAAAGATGTCCCTCCTGGACAAATAAGAGAAAATCATCCATAAGATATTAAAATTATATCAAGGCAAGGAGAAAGTAAACAATTGAAGAATTTTGCTGGACTTTGAAAGTTCTGCTCTCTCGTGTATTTGTCTTCTTTGACTAGTAAAAATGTACAGCCATTGTTTTAGGGAATTCTGACCAGATTACGGGAAATGCTCCTGTCTCTGCCAGGCATTAATAATTCCTTGATTGTTCTTACAAAGTGATCAGCACAAAGATTGACAACATCATGAAACATACATCGATTCAGCAAAACTCTTTCTATTTTTTTATGGTACAATTAACTAATAATCAGATGGTGACTGCTGGTGAGATATTTCACTCCCCCTCTCAGAGCACCCAGCAGTGGAGTTCCTCTTGGTCAAGAGGGACAGGAAGAAAGACCTGGAGAGGCTGGTTGAGTACAGATCTGTGGACGTGCCCTTAAGGTGAGAAGTGAACCGACAGCCTTATTTTCACTATGATAATTGCTCATTGTTGTTCAGTTCCTAAGTAGTGTCTGTCTCTGTGATCCCATGGACTGCAGCACACCAGGCTTCCTTGTCCTTCACCATCTCCCAGAGTTTGCTCAAACTCATGCCCATTGAATCAATGATGCCATCCAACCATCTTATCCTCTGCTGCTGCCTTCTTGTTGTCTTCAATCAGATTGAAGCATCAGGTTCTTTTCCAATGAGTCAGTTCTTCGCATCAGGTGCCCAAAGCTTCAGTTTCAGCAGCAGTCCTTTCAATAAATATTCTGGGTTGATTTTCCTTAGAATTGACTGGTTTGACCTCCTTGCAGTCCAAGAGACTCTGAAGAATCTTCTCCAGCACTCCAATTCTGAAGCATCAATTCTTTGGTGTTCAACCTTTTCTGTGGATCCATACATGACTACCGGATAAACCGTATCTTTGACTATATGGATCTTTGTCAGCAAGGTGATATCTCTGCTTTTTAATATGCGGTCTAGGTTTGTCATAGCTTTCCTTCCAAGGAGCAAGGATCTTTTAATTTCATGGCTGCAGTCCCCATCCACAGTGACTTTGAAGTCCAAGAAAGTAAAATCTGTCACTACTTCCACTTTTCCCCTTCTATTTGCCAAGAAATGATAGGATCGGATGCCATGATCTTAGTTTTTTGAATGTTGAATTTCAAGCCAGCTTTTTCACTCTCCTCTTCCACCTTCATCAAGAGGCTCTTTAGTTCCTTTTCATTTTGCCATTAGAGTGGTGTCATCTGCATATCTGAGCTTATTGATATTTCTCCTGGTAATCTTGATTCCAGTTTGGAATTCATCCAGCCTGGCATAGAAAGTCCTTTATCATGTATATATTTTGAAAATATTTTCTCTCAATATGGTGCTTGTCTCTCTCTCCTGTTAGTTATGTCTTTGAAGAGCAGTTTTTAGTTTAGATGTAGTCCAATTTATCAATTGTTCTTTTTGAATCATGGTATTATATTCAAGAAAAATTTCTTTGATTTTAAGATTTTCTTAAAATTTTAAGAACATTTTCTCCTAGAAATTTTGTAATTTAAAGGCTTTGAATTTAGGTCTATGATCTGCTTTGAGTTAATTTTTGTGTATGATGCAAGGTGGATCAAAGTTCAAGCTTTTGCATATGACTATTCAATTGTTCTGGTACCATTTGTTGAAACGACTATTTATCTACTGAGTCATCTTTGTACCTTTGTTGAAAGTTGGTTATCCATATATATGTGGGTCAGTTGCTGGACCCTATTCTGTTTTGATCATCTGCTTGCATGTTTTAATGCTACACTGTCTTCATTATTGTGGCTTCATAAGTCTTGAAATCAAGTACTGTAAGTTAGCCAACTTCATCCTTCTTTTTCAAAATTGTTTTGGCTACTCTAGGTTCTTTACATTTCCATATGAATTTTGGAATCAGCTTGTCAGTATGTACAATAAAGCCTGTTGGAAATTTGACTGGCATTACACTAAATCTGTAGATTAATCTGGGGGAGAAGTGACATCTTTCTGACCTATAAAGAAGGTCTCTCCATTTATAAATTTTTAAAAATTTTCTTGATAATATTTTGTAGTTTCATAGCAACATGTGTGAATCTAACAAAAGCCATAATTTTGAGTAAAAAAATGCAAGTTGCATCAGAATATTTATAGTATATTCCCTTTCATATATGTTCAAAAAACTCAGCACAGTGAGTTACCAGTATAGTATTTAAGGTAATATATAGTTTAATATTATAGTTTTAAGAAAAGCAACATTCAGCTTAGTGGTTGTTGGTAGAAGGGGGTTATGATTTAGGGGACATTGTGGATACTTCAGCAATACTGTTACATCTTAGGCCAAGTAATGGAGACACATCATATTTTATATATACAGATATATTTTATATAGACTATTTTATTGGGATATTGAATCAGAACTGTAAAATTGCTGTATTATTTCTAATCTACTTAAAGAAGACCAAAGAAACCTGAGAACTTAACCAGCCTAAGAGAATTGAGCAAAGGGGTTGTAAAAGAAACAGAATGTGTTATGTACATATCACATGTGCGTATGTTTATAAAGCTTGGAAAGGCACAGATAAGGATCCCTATTGAAACAGTGTTATTCTCTGGGGCAGGGAGTATCATGGGTGGGCTGTGCATGAGACTTTCACTATTTAATGTAGAAACGCTTATTGTTTGAATTTGTACAGCTAGTATGTTTGATTTTTATAACCTTTGAAACCATATAAAAACAAAACGAGATTGTGTTCTGTATGGCATTTTGTCATCTTAATTGTCCTGATCCTGGGCCTGTCTGTCTTCAGATTTATTCCTTGCCCTTCCCCTGCCTTGCTCTATATTCCTGGGTATGACTCCTTGCTCCCAGGTCGAGCTGGCTAGTGGGGGCACTGGCAGGAGAGTGGAGGGCAGAGGAAGGGGGAAGCCAGGATACTTCTCCTCCCTCTGCCTTTGGAAGCCCCTTTGGCAGCTGCTGCCTACCACGATACATACATACAAACACACACACACACACACACACACACACACACACACATCTAGACCTGCCACTGCAAAGCTCAGGACACCAAGGAAAACGAGAAAAGATCTGAATAGGTTTCAAAATGGAGAAAGAAACACCTCAGTCTTCAAAGAAACAGAACCAAAATGCATCAGACTTTGCAGCTGTATCCCTAGAAAGTAGGAAAGTGATAACTGAGAATCTAAAGCAATGCAACTGTTTACTAAACTGAAGATGAGAACAATGAATTTCCAAAGTGAAAGGAAGTTTACTTCCCACACATTCTTTCTTAGGATATAATCAAGTAAGGGAGTAATTATACCAGGAGAAAAAGGAGAACAGGTTATAGGCAACAGTGGACCCAACCAGGGAAAGCAGTGTCAGGGAGTCTGAGGTTGACAATAGATACAGACAGAAGGACTCCAGATTGGAGCAGAACTGTGGAGGGCACTGCAAAGAAACTCTGTGCAGGAGAAAGAGGGGCTCAACAGAACCCCTGACCCCTGATGAGTCAAAGGGGTTAAGGAAAAACATTATTAGGAAATAGAGGCAAAAATGCAAGAACACTGAAAGACAGAAACTTCAGGACAAATGAGGAATCCTGAATAAAAAGGAACTTATAGTGAACACTAGGCATGCAGTGAAAAATACTATGCAGTCACATAATTGCACTTTTAAAACTAAACTGAATTCCCAGGGCTTAGTACAGCTATAGGACAATGTGACTGAGAAAGCAAATACAATCAGAAGTTGAGAGGTAGGAGACTGCAAGATGGGGTGGTGTCTGAAAATCTTCATTTTAGAGAGCCATGGTCCCCAACCTTTTTGGCCCCAGGGACTGGTTTCGTGGAAGACAACAGATCCCAAGGAAAAGACACACAATTAGTAATCGCTGTAGAAATTAGGTGGGATTTGTTAAATATTTAAAACACTCGGTACTTTACCTAGCGGCACTACTTTTTGTGCTTATATAGGGAACTGCTGTGTAGTTGTCATTTACAGGAAGGAATATTTTGTGTCTTGGGTTTGAATAGTGCATCTTGTTGGGATTCTCCTGAGAGTACACCGTGTGTCCAATGCAACCCACGACCCAGGACTCTGTAGAAGCAATTCGTGTGTGTGTTAGTTGCTCAGTCGTGTGCGACTCTTTGCAACCCCATGGACTGTAGCCCGCCAGGCGCCTCTGTTCCTGGAATTTTCCAGGCAAAAATACTGGAATGGGTAGCCATTCCCTTCTCCAGGGGATCTTCCCTACCCAAGGATAGAACCCGGATCTCCTGCATTGCAGGCAGATTCTTTGCCACCTAAGACGCTAAGGAAGCCCTTCTTGATGCCCCAAAAGTCCCGGCACCAAACTATTACAGTATTATACCGTTCTATGGTGTAATAATAAGTGTAATGGCCTCAATCCTCCACCGGGTGGCAGACTTCTCCCAGCTCTGCAGACCTGTAGGTACCTGGAGCCTCTTAGCTTTCTCTCCCTTTGCCTGCAACTGGAAAATCACTGAGCTGCTTCAGGCCAGATTTGAACTTCCTGCGCAAACCATCATTGCCTTGTTTAAAGGATGGGAGGTAGGTTCGGTTTGTTACCATTCCAGTAGAGAAGGTGACAAAGAAGTTCATTTATGTGTAGCATTGAAGAGAAAGGCTTGTTTACCTTTTTTTAGGCAAGTTTTCAAAAATAGGAAAGTTCCATGTTTTGCAAATCAAATTAGAAGTGATTAAAAAAAAAAAAACAGCATTACTGCTCATACACAGTTATATTTAAATGTTCCAGTATGAAAATTGTGACCTTAAAAGATATTTTGGAACATTTGTTTTCATAATGTGATGAATATTTTTTCATTTGCTTAAAATATTTCAAGAAGTGTATTCATAATTCATGTTTGAAGTACAAGGGGGTTAACATAAAAATAAAATAAAACAAACAAGTAAAATGTACCACAGAATTGAGTTTTGCCTCATTCTCCTTTGGGTTGTTTTGTTTGTTTTTAAAGAAGAAGCCATTTTCCTTAATTGCCCTTTGGTTGATGTGTTTTAAAAGAAATACAGTTTAGGTTTCAGATTAAGACAAGCTTGCTCTGATAAATCTCTGGAATAATTAGCATCATGGGAAGGATTTAATGTTACCATGAGACAATTCAATCTGTATTATTGGATTAATCTAAAGTATCCTTCAATTCTAGGAAACAGGGTTTTTTAATGCTAAACTTGTATTTCAGTGTTATGCAACTACATAAATATAAGCATTTGTTCAATATACAGTTCTGACATCCATAGGGAATTTCTTAGGGGAAATATGACTGCAGACACTTTATTGCACAGACCCCAACGAACATAAACTTTGACCAGAGAAAAACAGATTAGGATGGGGAGCAGAAATGCTCCACCAGCTGCTCACCTGTTTCCCATATCTCACTAACAACAGGAGCTGAGAAGTACTGGTCCCACCTCCTTTGCCTCTTCTTGCCTCCTTCCTCTCACCCACCACTCTTTGCGCCGTTTTTCCTGTGATTTTTAAAATTCTCAGTTATCTCTTTCCCCTTGTTTGTTAATTTACTGAAAAACTGCAAGCTGGCCACTCCACAACCTGATGGCTTTGGAGGAAAATGCTCGAGAATTGAAAAAGAGAAGGTAATAAAATTGGCCTTGTTAAATTGTTAGTCTTTCACCCTGCCTAAAATTGAGATGAGTTTTTCAGCTCATTTCCCTCAAAAGTTGGAAAAATATTGTTGATTGAAAATAAAACACAGAATCTGGAGCTGAGACCTGATGATATTCTGGTCAATTTTTAGCCAAGGGTTAAATTTTCTCTTCAAATGATCAGGGTTTAGAACTAATAAAACAGATTCTTACAAAAAAATGAGAAAGAAAAGATTGTAAATGATTGCCATAAGGCTTGTTCAAGAAGAATAGAACATATTGATGTAGATTCCCAGTTTTAATTATTATTATTATTTATTTTAATTTGGGGATATTGTTTTTAGTATGTGAGACTGATTCTGAAATCTACTTGATATTTAAATAATAAAATAGTGCAGTTAAATTCATTAGTACTTGATTAGTACTAATGATTTTCACCGGGTCTCTCTTATTCGCTCTCTCTTTAAGCCTTAAAACTTGGCTGCACGTTAGAATCATTTGGGTAGGAGGGACAGGGAGTGGTATTTAAAAATCTTGGGCCATACCCCCAGACCAATTACATGAGAATCCCTGGAAGTGAAACACAGGCACCAGGATTTTTTAAAGCCCCCCCCGCCCCCATTCTCAATGATTCCAGAGTGCAGTCAAGTTTGAGATCCACTGCAGGCTGGTTTCCTTCTGATCACTGCATATAAAGGACGTTATTAATGGTTGAGATGAGAGACCTATAGATAAAGAGTAATGTTCTCCAGCCTCCTACACAGAGGAGAAGAGGACAGAGAGCTGACAGGATTTGTTGACAGATTAGATAGGGATTTAAAAGATATTGTTGAGTACAGGATGACTAAATTTTTGAACCAAGAAAGATAGGACAATGAAGTTGCCTTTTATCGAGATGGGAAGAGTATGTTAACACCAAAAAAGGTACACTGAGTGGGAAGGTGGAGAATTGGAGCATTTGAAATTTGAGATTCCTATGAGATATCCAAGGTAAAATTCAAGAAGGCATAGACTTTTGGGAGTCATCAACATCCAGGTGGTATTTAAAGCCAGGAGATCAGATAGTTACAGAAATGAGTACAGATAAGGAGAAGAAGACAAGAGCTGGAGACTGAAGCCTCCCTCTAGTAAGAGTTCAGAGGGATGAGGAGGAAGCAGTCCAGGTGATGAGAAGGAGCAACAGTGAAACTGGAGGAAAATCTGAAACATGAGTGGCGTTTGGATGCCAGGTAAGGTGAAGACTGAAGAGGGACGGAGAGCTTTCCCTCCATGAAGGTTGCCTGGGCAAGGAGAGGAAGAAGATAAGAAAACCCTGTCCTCCCACACTTGATTTTCTCTGGTATTGACATCCCTGATGTAAGCACCAAGACAGCAGATAGCTTGGTTAATTGAATAGGTGTTGTGAAAGCACAGACCAGAAAGGAATTGCAGACACTGGAGAGGGAGTTGTTGAGGTCAGGATCGCAGAGTCAGAGCAGAGTAAGGGGAAAGGAGGAGATGGATGCACAGAGAAGTGTGTGGGTTGACAGTCCGGAGGTCCCAGTGAACTCAAAGAACAAAGTTGGTAGGACTGATTGGTCTATAAATTGAGAGGAGAGGAGGTGGGTCAAACAGAAATTTTGAGTTATAAATCTGACAGAACCAGCTTGGGGAGCTGACAATTTCTTGTGTCCCAGCTACCTAAAGTCTTTAATGAATGAGAGCACATGACCAGGAAATAGAGAAAAATGTTGACTACCAAGGGAATAAGTGGTCAGATGGCAGAGCCTTTGGTGGGATGGGGTTTAACAAGAGATGCCTAGGTGGGGAATGGTCTAGAAGTTGAAGTGGTCAGTGAGGAGCACACACATCCCAACTTTCACTTTGTGGAGGGCAAGCGCTGTGTCCTTATGGGAGTAGGAGGGGGGAGGAAGGGAGAAACTGAGGGAGATGTTAGACATTTAGGAGGCTAAAGATTATGGGAAGTGATGCAAGGGAGAATTTTTAAAGTGTGGAGATAGGGCTGTACTCAGAAATGATGCCTGTCAGTCTGCCCAGCTGTAGGGGAGGTGCTCCTTGAATCTTGTGCTGCCAGGGGTTCTCTGTGGCCCGAGGCAGGGGACTGCTTGGTGGCAATCATGGAAAGAGACAGCTCGTCCAAGCAAAATCATCGATTCACGATGCTAAGAAAGTATGGCACCATGGTACAAACCCCAAATGTAGAAGTTATGATGGCATGAGAAATAATGGCAGGCACAAGTGGGCGGGGGAGCAGTGAGCATCCTGGAGGCAGAGCAATGACCTGCTTTTTCTTGCGGTGACTTTTTAATTCAGTCCCAGTGAGGTCTAGTGTGTGTGGGCATGGTTCATTTACAAGGAATAAGATGAGCGGAAGACAGGGTTTTCAAAGAGGGATATGCAGTAATTACTGCACAATGACAAAATTAGAAAGAATGAAAGGAAATTAAATATTGTAAACTATAGAGGCTTTGCCTGTTAAATCAAGAATAGCCAATTAAGCTGTTTTGTTATGTAGTATCTCATTCATTTGTTGTTGAATTACTTCTGGCTGTAGGTACTGTTTCCGTGAAGTTAATTTTTATTCCATTATGAAGAAATAAATCGAGTGAAAGGAAATTTGTCCTCATTGCTATCTACAGGAGGAGGGGCTTGAGCCAAAAGTCTTTCGTGGTTTCATAATTTTGGTTTCAATTTAATAAAGAAGAAGAGCCTGAGGGATAAGAAAAGAGGTCAGGTTTTGCCGTTTCCTCTTGAAGTATATAAATAGAACAAAAGGAAGCAGTGAGATAAAGACAATGGTAAAGAACATGAAATCAACCCAGGACATATTAAACATTGATGGAAAGCCCAAGCACCAAGGATTCGTGGTACCACTGAAAATAGAGTAATTAATTCAATACATTTTTATTGATGTCTGCACTAGTAACAGTCTACCAGGGACTATGCTAGGCATTAGACATGTGTGAAAATAAATAATGTGTAGCTTTTGTTTTTAGAGCTTACAGTCTATTGAAAAGGCTGACATGAGAAAACAATTTCAGTTTAAAGTGATAAGTGCTGTAACGGGTTTGTACAATGTACAGTGGGAACAACAGATGGGGTGTTGACAAGGCATCTTAAGGGAGGTGACATTTTTGCTCAGTCTTTGAAAGATAAAGAGAATTTTGCCACACAGAGGAGATAAGTAGGGGTGTGTCAGAGAGAGAGAGGGGGAGAGGCGTGTAAAGACATACAAGCATGAAATGGTATGCTTGGGAAATTGTGAGTTGTTCTATGTGACTGGAGCGTTGGCTGGAGATAATAGCTATACAGATAGATGAAAATCAACCAGCTGTGTATCATTCTGAGGAGTTGTGTTTTAAAAGAGAGCCATTGGAGGAATTCCATCAGAAGGGAGTAACAGGACCTACCAAATCTTTGCAGAAGGTGGGTGGGTAGGAGGGGAGTGAATTGGTGGCAGGTACAGACTGAAGGCTTCTCTAGTGGCTCGGTGGTAAAGAATCCGCCTGCCAGTGCAGAAGATGTGGGTTCAGTCCCTGGGTTGGGAAGATCCCCTGGAGAAGGAGATGGCAACCCACTCTAGTATTCTTACCTGGAGAATTCCATGGACAGAAGAGCATGGTGGCTACAGTCCATAGGGTCGCAAAGAGTCAGACACAACTGAGCAGCTAACACTGCCTCACTCACAAACTGAAGGCAGAGAGACTACACTCTCGTCTTTCATGTCTGCCTCCCCAGGGTCAAGAACAATATTTGCCATATGGTTGGTGCTTGACAGATGTTAAATGAATACATGAAGGAAGGCAAGGTGGTGGATGCAGGAAGTCAAGAAAAGCTGTCTGTGAGGGTGCTTGTGTCTCCCTTCCGTCCCTTGCCAGAGCCACTCACCCATGTGCCCCATCACCCTGCCTACTCGTAAAAGCAGAGGGCCCTGAGGAGACTGAGGAAGAAGGCAGCACCAAAGAGCGGGCATCATAGAACCTGGGATGAGAGAGTGTCACAAAGGAAGACATGGCCAACACCCTCCCTGCAGCAGGAAGCCCAGCACAGACAGGTCCTGGGGCATTGCCAGGACTGAGGTCCCAAGTGCCTGCAGTGAGAGGAGTTCCCCGGAGTGGCAGCAGCAGGCTCCAGGTGGCCATGGGGGAATGACTGGGGGGAAGCAAGAGGAGAACCTGAGTGAGGGTGGACCAGCTCAGAAAGCTGGTCTGTGAAGGGAGGACGGGGTGGGAGGAACTTGAGGGGGAGGCAGGATCAGAGGGATGTGGTTTTGTTTTGAAAGGGTGATAAGTTGATGAACCTGAGCAAACCCAGCAGAGAGCAGAGGTTCAAGCCAGTGGGTGGAAACAGAATAAGGGAGATGGGTTTGGCTAACTAGGGATAATGAAACATTCTCAGCTTTAAAATTGAAACATGCATTTTAAAAGAATGAAAAATGTCAGTAAGGGCAATAGAGTGGGGTGGAGGAGAGAATGCTGGATGTATGATAGGAGTCCTGGGCTCTAGTCCTTTCTTTGTGACAACCCAACTGTGTGAGCTAAGCTGTCCACCTGCTCTGAGCCTTCATTTCACTTTTAAAATGAGTGACGCTCTGTGGAATGGTCTCTTTCAGCCATGAACTCTACAATTCAAAAGAGTTCATATGCTCTTTTGAGCATATGTTATATACTTGATTATATATATATAATAATATATATATATTATATGTATAATATATATGTAAAGTAAGGCTTTTCTACACATAAAATTTGGCTCAAGTCTAATTTAGGTATTTTGTTTTTGAAATTTTCACTTTATATTATCTTTAGAAATAAATGAGATTGTGTGTGAGAAGGAATTTTGGAGACAGAGAGAGGCCTGGTGAGCTGCAGTCTGTGGGGTTGCAAAGAGTCGGACATGACTTAAAGACTTAACAACAACGAAGTAAAACAGCTAAATTTCTGTTCATTAATAATCATAGTATTGCTGACCCAGGGACCTCACATGTTTTCCCTTTTTTTGTCTATATTACCCCAGAGTATGATGAAATCTTAGCAGAAGGGGAACTAAAATTAAATTAGCTCCTTATCTAAAAATTTAGATGCCCTGATACAAACCTCTCAAGAATAATAAACTAATAATTTCCCTGAGGATGGTGAAATTATGGTTTGCATAATTATTTCCTCATGATTTAATTGAAAATATTAAAGATTAGGCGCAGGCATACTAGGGACTCTAATACAGGATAACACATTTCCCTCTGTCTCTGCAACCCCCCTTGCAGCCCATAAGGTTTAAATGAAAGCAGAAATGCCCGTGGAAGACATTTCTGTGTTTAGATGTGAGTTGGGCCATTCGAGGGTATATTTAAGCACTTGATGATGAGCCGTAAGGTGGAGGCCACTTCCAGGGATCTGTGGAGAGCAGAGGCCGTCTTGTCCAGCGTCAGGCTGCAGGATCTGGTAACGCACCCAAGCGTTCACACCTCATGATTTGGCAGCACAGACCTGGCAGCACAGCCGTTGACTGGCTTGTTTTACACTGAGCTTGTAAACAGACCTGCTGCAAGGCTCTCTCCGCCACCACTTGAACCCTGTGTTTTAGAGGTATGCCCAGTCACTGGCTAGAAACGCAGTGGCTGTCCTCAGCTTCTTCCTTTTTCTCTTCCCCTGTGTCCAATGCATTATTTACTTTGAATTTTACTGCCTGCGTAGCCTCTTTCTTGGGTCCCTTTTGCTCTTGCTGTGTTCGTTGCTCTAACTTCAGCTCCATCTCCCTCCTTTTTCTCCTACTTCCCAGCTTCACGCCCATCATATTCTCCCTCCACCTGGCTGCCAGGTCTTAAAGATGGCATTCAAGACCTCCGTGTTTGTTTGGGCCTCTGCTGCCTCTAGAGTCTTCTCTCTCACCCCGTGACTACTTCCATGTCTAGATTCTGGCAAATCTTGGTGGTGCCCTTTTTCATCTCTTCGCATATGACTTCCACTTGGCCATACTGCCCTTTTTCTGACTTTTTCTGTCTTTTATTCCTATTCCTATTCCTGTTTTCTATCATCTTCCCTTTGAAAGCTCTCTCTGTTCCAATCTCTCCAATGAACTATAGACGGCATGGCCAGTTTCTCTTGTTGCGTAGATTAAAGGTTCTACATAGTATCTATAGGTTTAGTTTCACTTGTCTCCATAATTAGATTCTGAGCTTCTTAGTGGCAGGAGACTAGGTCATACTTATCTAGCACATAATAGGTGCTTAATACATGCATGTGAAATGAAAGTAAATTTTTTTACTTTCCTTCTTTGCCAGCTATATAACCCTTTCATTTTTATTTTCACAAATATGTTTCTAGTAAAATAGAGAGCTTTTCTTTGGCTTTCACACATATCCTAATAATAATAATAGTAATAATAATTGCTTCCAGTTATTGAATGTTTTTCAAATGACGGGCATCATTCTAAGAATTTTGCATACTTTCTGTCCTTTATTCTTCACAACAGCCATGTGAGAGAAGCATTACTGTGCGTATTTCGTGCCTGAAGAAACTTAGCCTCAGAGATGAAGCAACTTGACTAAGGTCTGGCAGCTAACTTTGGAACATGCCTGCAGATGTGGGTCTCCCGAGAGCAAGGCATATGCTCTCAGTTACCTTGCACCTGCCTCTTACCAATAGTAATTACCATTTGCTAAATGGGTTTGGGAACCATGATCTTTGACAATTGTTTTTTTTTTGTCAATTGCTTTTAAAAGATATTTTTAAAAATGCATGATGTGTGAATACCTTCTCTTACCTAAAAGAAAAACATTGCAGAAAGAGTTCTTTGACCACGACTCCCAAACGCATCCCCCAGCCGGGAGGAAACTACTGTGAGCTTTGTATGTCGTCTTCCAGATCTTTCTCTGTGTTTTTACACACACTGCACATACCCACATTGTACAGTTTACTCTTGAACCATCTGGGCTTGAACTGTGCAGTCTACTCATTTGTGGATTTTTTTCCCACTAAATATGTAGCAAAGAATCTATAAATATGTACATAAATCTCTGGATGTTTAACTATGGATGTGAGATCCTGCAGGGGGAGTGGACACCTTTAACCCCTATGTTGGTCAAGGGTCAACTGTATCAGTGGGGTAAAAGCAAGTACTTCAGCAAAGAGGACCCCAAATATAGCTAATTAAAGAAAACCAGACATGTATATATTCTCACATAATAGTTGCAAGGTGAACAGTTCAGGTAGAAAGGTGGCTTTGTCCACACAGCCAATAGCAGACCTTCCGTTTCTTCTGTCTTCATGGTTGAAGTTAGGTCAGAGATAGTTCCAAATTCCATTGTCAGGAAGATGCCTAGAGGAGCTTACACCTGTGTTCTCAGGAACAGACCTACAAATGCACACCTTCACTTCCACTGATGCTCCATTGGTGGATTATGACCATTTCAAATCTAAAAAAATTTCTGTCAAATAACTTTCTGTGCTGGGGAGCTGTACCTATTTACATGGTTGCCAGCTGTATATGAGAGTCTTTGTTTCCTAAATTCTCATTACCACTTGATACTATTAGATTTTTTTTTAAAATTTTACCAATCAAAAGAATGAGGAATCTTTTTCTCATTGATTTGTAGGTCTGTCTCCGTATTAGACTCTAATCTGTTATTGGGGATATACATACCAAACAGCTTCTCTCTCTCTCTGACTTGTCTGTTGACATTATTTATGGTTGGGTTTCTCAACCTTGGCACTATTGACAGATTGAGCTGGATAAGCCTCTGTTGTGAAGTCTGTCTCGTACATTGTAGGTTGTTTAGCAGCAGCCCTGGCTTCAATACATTTAGACGCCAGTATTATCCCACCTCACTTCCCAAGTTTGGGCAGGTGAAAATGTGTTGTTGAATGTCCCCCAGGGGGCAAAGCTTAATTATTAGTACAGTTAAATTGAAAGTGCTTTTTATTATGATTTTGCTTTTTTGCATCCTAAGAAAGCTGTTGCTACGCCCAAATAGCATAGCTATGCTCCTTTATTTTCCTCTAGTGTTCTTATAGTTTATTATTCTTTGAAGAATAGTTAAGCCTTGAATGCCTTGGAAATTGTTTGTGTAAAATGGGACATGGAGATCTGTAGCAGAGCCAGCTTCTGTGTCATTCCGGGTCTCCCTGGCTCGGCCTGGATCTGGCCGCCTGCCCCATTTTCCTGGCCAGAGTGACCCCGGTGAGGGCTCTCTTTGCTCTCGTGGTCATAGCGTCATGGCCATTGAGGCCTAGACTACGGTGTTCTTACTTGGCACTGACTGAGCAAAGTCCATCATACCTGTGCCCTGATTAGATGGGACCTGGGAGGGGGCTTGGGCTTCTCCAGGGGCTGCCTGGCAGGACACACCACCAGGGAGTGTGAGGGGGTCAAAGCTCCAGCAGGTGGATTTCTACCAAGACAGAGAAGAGAGGAAGGGGAAAGTCAGCCTTTAGATTGCTTGCCCATCCTCCTCCAAGGAGTTCTAAGACACAGTGGTTTCCTACCGCCTTTCTGGAGACATCCTGCAAGACCAAGCAGTGAGCTGTATTGGTGGCAAAGCTGTGGCTCTCATCTCCCTGGATTTGTTCTCTCTCCTTCCTGAAATACAGAGTTAGCATGTAGGCATTTCCCAGGCCTATCTGAAGTTAGAATTCCACTAGCATTTACCTCATATCCATAGCCAATTTCCCTGCTTTTATGCAATTCTCCCTCCCTTTTATTCAATCTGAGAATGATTGTTTGCTGTGAGTAACAGAATTGCAACTAAAAGTAGCAGGACTGGGACTTCTCTGGAGACCCACTGGTTAAGACTTAGCCTTCCTATGCAAGTGATGAAGGTTTGATCCCTGTTTGGGGAGCTAAGATCCCATATGCATTGTGGCCAAAAACCTGACACATAAACCAGAAGCGAAACCATAACAAATTCAGTAAAGACTAAAAAAAAAAAAAACCCATGTCAAAAAAAAATCTTAACATCTTACATCAACATGAATTAATCATAGGTGTACATATGTCCCCCTTCCTCCTGAATCTCCCTCCCACCTACCACCTAATCCCATCCCTCTAGGTTTTAACAGAGCCCCAGTTTGAGTTCCCAGAGTCATGCTGCAAATTCTCATTGGCTGTCTATTTACATATGTTACTGTATATGCAACCTTGCTACCCTCCCTGTTTATCTCACCCTCTCCCTATAAAACCACAATGAAGAAAATATTGAAATTTTAAATGAAGTCAGAATCTGATCTTACACTTGCTCAGTTTACACACTTCCCCTAATTCTGGGAGAATTTTGTAATGAGTAATATGTTTTTCTTTGTGACTACATGGACTGCAAGATGCCAGGCTTCCCTGTCCTTCACTATCAGTGTTTGCTCAAACTCATGTCCATTGGTTGGTGATGCCATCCAGCCAACTCAATCTCATCCTCTGTCACCTCCTTCTCCTGCTGCCCTCAATCTTTCTCAGCATCAGAGTCTTTTTCAGTCAGATCTTTCCATTATGTGGCCAAAGTTTTGGAGCTTCAACTTCCCGTCAGTCCTTTCAATGAATATTCAGGGTTGATTTCCTTTAGGATGGACTGGTTTGATCTCCTTGCAGTCCAAAGGACTCTCAAGAGTCTTCTCCAGCACCATAGTTCGAAAGCATCAATTCTTTGGTGTTCAACTTTCTTCATGGTCCAACTCTTGCATCTGTATGTGACTAGTGGAAAAGTAGCTAAAACTATGTGGACCTATGTTTGCAGAGTGATGTTTCTACTTTTTAATATGCTATATAGGTTGGTCATAGCTTTTCTTCCAAGGAGCAAGTGTCTTTTAATTTCATGGCTGCAGTCACCATCTGCAGTGGTTTTGGAGCCCAAGAAAAAAAAAGTCTGTCACTGTTTCCATTGTTTCCCCATCTATTTACCATGAAGTGATGGGACCGGATGCCGTGATCTTAGTTTTAAGCCAGCTTTTTCACTCTCCTCTTTAAATTTCATCAAGAGGCTCTGTAGTTCTTCTTTGCTTCCTGCCATTAGGGTGGTGTCATCTGCATATCTGAGGTTATTGATATTTCTCCTGGCAGTCTTGATTCCATCCTGTGCTTAACCAGCCTGGCATTTCGCATGATGTACTCTGCATATAAGCTAAATAAGCAGGGTGACAATATACAGCCTTTATGTACTCCTTTCCCAATTTGGAACCAGTCCATTGTTCCACATGCAGTTCTAACTGTTGCTTCTTGACCTGCATACAGGTTTCTCAGGAGGCGGGTAAGGTGGTCTGGTATTCCCATATCTTTAAGAATTTTCTACAGTTTGTTGTGATCCACACAGTCAAAGGCTTTAGTGTAGTCAATGACGCAGAAGTAGATGTTTTTCTGGAATTCTCTTAGTTTTTGTATGATCCAACGGATGTTGGCAATTCGATCTCTGGCTCCTCTGCCTTTTCTAAATCCAGCATGTACTTCTGGAAGTTCTCTGTTCACATACTGCTGAAGTCTAACTTGAAGAGTTTAAGCATAATCTTGCTAGCATGTGAAATGAATGCAGTTTGTGTTATAGTTTGAACATTCTTTGGCATTGCCCTTCTTTGGGATTGGAATAAAAACTCACCTTTTTCAACTCTGTAGCCACTGCTGAATTTTCCAAATTTGCTGGCATATTGAGTGCAGTACTTTCACAGTATTTAGGATTTGAAATAGCACAACTGGAATTCCATCACTTCCACTTACTTTGTCCATAGGAAATGCTTCCTAAGGCCCACTTGACTTCACACTCCTACATGTCTGACTCTAGGTGAGTGATCACACCGTTGTGGTTATCTGGGTCATCAGGACCTTTTTTAAACAGTTCCCCTGTATATTCTTGCCACCTCTTCTTAATATCTTCTGCTTCTGTTAGGTCCATACTGTTTCTGTCCTTTATTGTGCCCATCTCTGCATGAAATGTTCCCTTGGCACTCTAATATTCTTGAAGAGATCTCTAGTCTTTCCCATTCTATTGTTTTCCTCTATCTTTGCATTGATCACTTAGGGGGCCTATCTTATCTCTTCTTGCTGTTCGTTGGAACTCTGCATACAAATGCATGCATCTTTTCTTTTTTCCTCTGCCTTTAGCCTCTCTTTTCTCAGCTATTTGTAAGGCCTCCTCAGACAACCATTTTTCCTTCTTGCATTTCTTTTTCTTTGGGATGGTTTTTGGTCACTGCCTCCTATATAGTGTTATGAACCTCCATCCATAATTCTTTAGGCACTCTGAAGAACTATTTGTTGAATTATTCTTGAATCTATTTGTCACTTCCATTGTATAACCATAAGAGATTTGATTTAGGTCATACCTGAATGACCTAGTGGTTTTCCCTACTTTCTTCAATATAAACCTGTATTTTGCAGACTTACAAAATCATGATCTGAGCCACAGTCAGCTCCCAGTCTTGTTTTTGCTGATTGTATAGAGCTTTTCCATCTTTGGCTGCAAAGAATATAATCAGTCTGATTTCAGTATTGACCATCTGGTGATGTCCATGTGTAGAGTTGTCTCTTGTGTTGTTGGAAGAGGGTGTTTGCTATGACCAGTGAGTTCTCTTGGTAAAACTATGTTAGCCTTTGTCCTGCTTCATGTTTTACTCCAAGGCCAAACTTGCCTGTTGCTCCAGGTATCTCTTGACTTCCTACTTTTGTGTTCCAGTCCCCTATGATGAAAAGGACATTTTTTGGTGTCAGTTCTGGAAGGTCTTGTAGCTCTTCAGAGAACCCTTAAACTTCATCTTCTTTGGCATTAGTTTTGGGGGCATAGACTTGGATTACTGTGATGTTGAATGGTTTGCCTTGAAAAGAAACCGAGATCATTCTATCATTTTTTGGATTGCACCCAAGTACTGCATTTCAGACTCTTTGGTTGAGTATAAAGGCTACTCCATTTCTTGTAAGGGATTCTTGCCCACAGTGGTAGATATAATGGTCATCTGAGTTAAATTCCCCCATTTCCATCCATTTTAGTTCACTGATTCCTAAAATTTTGGTGTTTACTCTTGTTATCTCCTGTGTGGTCACATCCAACTTACCTTGATTCATGGACCTAACATTCCAGGTTCCTATACAATAGTGTTCTTTATAGCATCAGACTTTACTTTTACCACCAGACTCATGAGTATTATAATAATAAGCAATTGCTGTATTACATGACAAGAAATCCATAGGAAGAAAAGGGCAGGCTCCAGGCATGTTATAATCATCAACTCAGTTATGCCATTGAGACCCCAGATTCCTTTCTCCTTCTATTGTGCTCTTTTCACTGTCAGCTTCAGCCCAAGACTAGTGTTCCATGGGATTGTAACTTGCAGTGACACCCCAGAAATTACATTCAGAGAGGACACACCTGCTCATGTAATTCTACTAAGTTGTGTTTTGGACAAAAAAAGGAGAGCCGTTGTGTAAATTAACTCAATGATATGTTTTCTTCCTGATATCTAGTTTAGCTTCCTTGAGGGAGCTTCAGTTTGGGGTCAGGAATAATGATGGGATAAGTAGAGACTTAATTTTGTGATTTTGGGGGGACATTTCAGAGAGATCAGGTCTGGGTGGCTTCTAGGAAGCTGAAAGTGCAAGAATACTGGGAATTTGGGGCAGGAGACGAGGTGCCAGAAGGGAGGAGGGGAATGAGAAGGAGGCTGAAGACTGACTGCTATAGAGTATGTAGGACCTGCCTACTCCCTCCTCACCCTTCAGGACCTCGGATAAGGGTCTCAGTTCTAGACAAACTTGACCTTCAGACAGTGGCCACTGTTTCACTTAATCCAGTGAGCGGCTCCATTGGCATTTACTTGGGAACCTGGGGACACAGGGCTGGCTAGACAGAGGCCTGGAAGCTCTCCCTCTGTGTGTATATGTATGCTTCTCTGTCTCTGATGGCACTGTAAACGGTATCAGCCTAGTTCACAACATGAAAACCTCATTTTCCTTGTCTTTTGACAGCTGCAGCAGCTCAGGCCAGGTGTGGAGGGCCCTCGCTTGGTCACCTGTCACAGTGAACTGGGCTGGCTGTTTTTAGACTAAGCATCATGACCCCAGCCTGGGGTTCAGCAGACCATTGGCTGATTGCTGATCTGATGGAAGTGGGTCTTTCCAGGATGAAATGATGTATCTGGCCTTGTCCTTAATCCATGGCTCAGCTCATTCATCCCCATGTGTGGGGAATGGGAGGAAGCAACTTATGTGATTGACTTCAGAAGGAACTGAACATGTTTGACTCAGTCAGCCTCCCTCCACTTTCACTCTTTTGGAGTTGCTCATCCATAGAATAGGCTTATTTTGATCTGATTTCTGCCATACACCACGTGGCCTGATCCATTCAGGAAGGCCTCTGATTGTTCAGCTGAGGGTGAGAAGTGAGTAAGTCTCTGGTAAGTCACTGGTAAGTCTCTTCATTCTGGAGGCCTTAGAAAGTCCATGTAGTTACACATCCATACGAGATGCTCCAGTCCAATTACTTCAGAAATAAGGCTGTCTGATGACTTCCCCCCTCTCCTCAATGGCTCTGAACTATTCACCCCTAAAATCCTAACCCTAAGATGAAATTTATTCCAAAAGAGAGAGGTACATAAAGCATCTTCTTTGGCAGGACACTTTAAATTTGCTCATTCATTCAACAGATACTTAATAAGTGCATACTAGGTGCACAATTGGAGAAGGCAGTGCCACGCCACTCCAGAACTCTTGCCTGGAGAATCCCAGGGGCGGCGGAGCCTGGTGGACTGCCTTCTATGGGGTCGCACAGAGTCGGCCATGACTGAGTGACTTAGCAGCAGGTGACAGTGTGGTGCTTGGTGCTGGATATGTTGTGGTGGCCAAATCCAGTATCACAGAGATCACAGAGGTAGTAACCAGTGTGTGTGTGTGTGTGCGCATGCTAGGGGTGGCAATGGGGAATAAAGTCAGTAAAGAGAGAAAGCCCTAAATTAGTTTATGACAAGTGTTAAGGAATTTTACTATGATGGAAAAGTGCTATAAGAGTCACTGGCTCTCAGCCAGATCAGTCTGCCCACACATAGCCTAAAAGACACCCTCCCACACCCCATTTCCCATCAGACAGAGGGCAACAGACAAAGCGAGCCCTGGAAATACCCTATGTGTCCCTGGGGTAGATACACAAGTTATAGTAGTTCTAGGTTACAGAAGTATCTTTAATTAGAGATGTTAAATTTCCAAATTAAGAGAAGAGGAAACACCCACCAAAAAGAAAACAGCATGGCATCAAGAAAATAATTGCTTAATCACCCCATGCTGGCCTACACTTTTAAGACTAGGAACATGAATGTTTTTTGGTTCAGAGCAGGCGTCAGGCTCCGCTTAGAAGTCAGGAGCAGTTCTTAAGCTGTTCCTTAAAGTGTGTGGGTGTGGAGTGAGGCCCCAAAGATGCAGGGAGAACTCCTGTTGAAAAATGTCTTTCCAGTGTTCCCACAAATGAGAAATTTTTCCTGATTTACAAATAACTGATTCTGAAGGTTAAATATGTTAATAATTTTTTGTATAAATGAAGATAATCTGCATTGGGACACTAGCAATTTTATTTGAGAAATTGAGGCAGTAATAAAGAGTATTGTTTACTGAGAATTGAACTGATTGATTTCCAGAAATTATCTGGTAAGACGTTTTTGAGGTGTGATTATTCCAATGGGTTTTGTGAAGGTAAGTGGCTTGCTGAAGGTTGTACTCTGTCAATCGGCATAGTTGTGATTGGAACCCAGAACATTAAAAACGTTTTTGATTTGGGTATGCCAAGTCTTAGTTGTGGCATGTGGGATCTAGTTCCCTGACCAGGGAAGAAACTCAGACCCCCTGCACTGGGAGCACAGAGCCTTAGCCGCTGAATCATTAGAGAAGTCCTAGAATCCAGGACATTCTGAGTCAGAGTCGATGCTTTAGTCTCATGGAGCATTTCTGGGAAGGAAGGGAAAGAGTATCTCTGTGATATGAGAGGGAGATGGAATAATAATGATAGTATTAAGTCAGGTATGTGTGTGTGTGTTTGTGTATATGTGTTTGTTAGTTGTTCAGTTGTGTCCAACTCTTTGCGACCCCATGGATTGTAGCCTTCCAGGCTCCTCTGTCCATAGGATTTTCCAGGTGAGAATACTTGAGTGAGTAGCCATTCCCTTCTCCAAGGGATTTGCCTGACCCAGGAATCAAACCCGGGACTCCTGCATTGTAGGCAGATTCTTTACTCTTTGAGCCACTGAGGAAGCCCACTAAGTCAGGTAGTTTCAGTTTACGGGGTACATACTCTTCGCAAACCATCTAGTATATATAGCAACTTTTACCCTCTCAGCAACCCAAAAAGGGGGCAGGGTAGTGTGTGATCCTCACTTTACAGATGAGAAAAGGGAGAGTAAAGTTTGCATGACATGCTCAAAGTTATGCATCTTCTAGGTCCAGAAGGCAGCTTGGGTTGCCAGATAAAATGGTACCACTGCATTCCATCCCTAGGGCTGAAAACTTTTGAGAGGACATGCTGTTAGAGGCAGGAAGTAGCCTCAGGTTCATGATTCTGGGCATAAAGTACCTTGGGAAGCAATTGAGACCCAAGAACTAGAATTCTGTTAAGTTTATTTTCCTACTCTCAATGTGTTATATTTATATATGGAATTAGCTCAGAATCACATTTAGAGTTTAATCCATACCTCTTCTATGGGGAACTTTGGGTGTATTGCAGGAACTCAGTTTACACTGGTAGTTCTTAACCCTGGAGGGAAGGGAGGGGAAAAGTAGCAGGAGGAGGAGATTCTGATAGAGTTGGGTGGTCTCTTTGGCTGCCTGAGAGTGGGCTAGTCTGGATACATGTTAGCTTTGCTTCATCTTCCCCAGGACCCCAATTTCTCCCAAAATGGCATGAAACCAACCCCCTCAAGTTGCTTGGTGTTATTCTGTCAAAGTCATCAGAAGAAACCCCATGTTCGAGTCATTAATGAGCATGAGCCCCTAAGAGGTATGGAGGGGACCATCAATCTCTTTTTAAAAATGTAGTAATCTTCTGGGGAGACGGGGAGAAATAATCTGTGTTGTGGAAGCTTTTCATGGGGACTAAACCCAGAAACACAGAGTCAGGGTGGACTCAGGAGTTTGCTGCTACAGGCTAGAGCAGATCGGTTCCTATCACTGTTGCTGCTGAGTGTGTGTGAGTCACGCAGTCGTGTCTGACTCTTTGCGACCCCATGGACTGTAGCCCACTAGGCTCCTCTGTCTATGGGATTCTCCAGGCAAGAATACTGGAGTGAGTTGCCTTGTTGCTGAAAGCTGAGCCCAATTTACATTGCTCCAGCTACTGCTTCAATCGGTTCTTGGTGAACTCCCCAGAAAGCCCCAGGTGTTCTTGCCATACTACTTAAGTCCCAGGAAATGGTTTGGGTCCCCCAACTTCCCTTGGTGTGTAGATGCAAACTAAATGTGATGCCAGGCCATATGCATAGATTTAGAAGGTTAATTAACAGTTTAAGGAAGTAGAATAGGCATGCTAATAAGACCTTAAATGAAACACAAGTTAGGATGTCTGATGAAAAAGGGCTTTGCTGACAGCTTCATTAAACTTATATGAGGAAGTGAGTCAAGCATTTCAGCAGAGGAAATCCAGTAGACAGTGGGCAGGAAACTATAGGAACACCAGCAAGGCTTAGAGATATGTGAACACAAAACATAGTTCATAGGATTAGAATAATTGACTTTGGGATGGATGCATACCATTACATAGAGTTAACGAGGCTTTGTTTATTCACTCATTTAAAATAAATTTGTGGAGCTATTTTTTCATCCCAGGTCCTGTACTAGATAAGGAAAAAGGTATGAAGAACAAGATTTAGAGCCAACTAAGTCTAAATACTTACCTAGTTTAATGGGTTAACATTATCCAGAGTTTTTAAGAGAACTATATAGGCTAGTAGACAATTTGAGCAAATATTCTTGTTTTTTTGAATTCTGAAACATTTAGTCAAAGTGCATAAAACACAAATGTCAGTTCAGTTCAGTTCATTTCAGTCACTCAGTCTTATCCAACTCTTTGCCACCCCATGAACCGCAGCATAACAGGCCTCACTATCCATCACCAACTCCTGGAGTCCACCCAAACCCATGACCATCTCATCCTGTCGTCCCCTTCTCCTCCTGCCCTCAACCTTTCCCAGCATTAGGGTCTTTTCAAATGAGTCAACTCTTTGCATGAGGTGGCCAAAGTATTGGAGTTTCAGCTGCAACATCAGTCCTTCCAATGAACACCCCCGGGACTGATCTCCTTTAGGATGAACTGGTTGGATCTCCTTGCAGTCCAAGGGACTCTCAAGAGTCTTCTCCAACACCACAGTTCAAAAGCATCAATTCTTCAGTGCTCAGCTTTCTTCACCGTCCAACTCTCACATCTATAAATGACCACTGTAAAAACCATAGCCTTGACTAGATGGACTTTTGTTGACAAAGTAATGTCTCTGGTTTTTAATATGTTGACTAGGTTGGTCATAACTTTCCTTCCAAGGAGTAAGCGTCTTTTAATTTCATGGCTGCAATCACCATCCGCAGTGATTTTGGAGCCTCCCCAAAATAAAGTCAGCCACTGTTTCCCCATCTATTTGCCATGAAGTGATGGGACCAGATGCCATGATCTTAGTTTTCTGAATGTTGAGCTTTAAGCCAACTCTTTCACTCTCCTCTTTCACTTTCATTAAGAGGCTCTTTAGTTCTTCTTCACGTTCTGCCATAAGGGTGGTGTCATCTGCATATCTGAGGTATTGATATTTCTCCTGGCAATCTTGATTCCAGCTTGTGCTTCTTCCAGCCCAGCATTTCTCATGATGTACTCTGCATAAAAGTTAAATGAGCAGGTGACAATATACAGCCTGACATACTCCTTTTCCTATTTGTAGCCAGTTTGCTGTTCCATGTCCAGTTCTAACTGTTGCTTCCTGACCTGCATACAGGTTTCTCAAGAGGCAGTTCAGGTGGTCTGGTATTCCTATCTCTTTCAGAATTTTCCACAGTTTATTGTGATCCACACAGTCAAAGGCTTTGGCATAGTCAATAAAGCAGAAATAGATGTTTTTTCTGGAACTCTCTTGCTTTTTTGATGATCCAGTGGATGTTGGCAATTTGATTTCTGGTTTCTCTGGCTTTTCTAAAACCAGCTTGAACATCTGGAAGTTCACAAATGTACCTTTTAATGAAAAATAAGAAATACCTGCAGAGCTATGCCCCAGTTTAAGGAACAAAACTTTACTAAAACCTCAGAAGCCTCCAATACCTTGGGAAGAATACCTTCCCAATTCAATTCTCTTCTCAGCCCCACCCAAACATAGATACTCAAAAATTTGTGTTAAATATTCTCTTCCTAGTTGTTTTCCTTTTGTATATTTCTCTGAACAATATTTTGGAAATCTGCAAAGTGTATAAGTGAATCTAAAGGTCATTTTGATAAGAATTATCTTCAGTATGATATTAAATCTTTCTCACCAGGAATAGGGTACGACTCTCCATTTTTTTAGATCTTTCACACTCTTGCAATAAAATTTTACATTTTTTTTCTATGAAAAGATGTACATCTTTTGTTAAGTTTTTTCCCCTAGCTAAATGTATCTTTTTAAAAAAGTATGTTAAAATGTGTCTATTAAAAATCATGATATCTGACTGGTTGTTGAGGGTGCAGAGCAATATGATTGACATTTTCATGGGGATTTTGTCTGATTTGTAGCTATTTTTGAATTTACATGTGGACAGTCGTATGATGTGCAAATTCTGGCCTATTTATCACTTTCAAATCCTTTAAAAATATTTTTCTTATCTGTAGTCTAAGGTCTCTAATACAATGTTAAATAGAAGTTATGGTAAATAGACATCCATGTCTTGGGCCAGTCTGTGACTGAGAGTGAAATGCTGAAAGCAGTACATTTAAAAATTTTATCTTTATTTATATATTTGTTTTTATTAACATATAATTGACTTACAATATTGTATTAGCTTCAGGTGTACAGCATAGTGATTTGATGTCTCTTTACATTACAAAAAATGATCACCATTATAAGTTTAGTTACCATTTATTACTATACAAAGTTATAATATTATTAATCATATTTCCTGTGTTATGCATTATACCCCCATGACTTATTTATTCTATAGGAAGTTTGTACATCTCAATCCACCTATTTTGTCCATTCCCATATTACCCCTGCTCTGGCGACCACATCTCTTCTTTGTATCTATGAGTCTCTTCCTGTTTTGTTATGTTTATTAGCTTTTAGATTTCACATGTAAGTGAAATCTTACAGTATTTGTTCTTTCTTTAAAATTAAAAAAAAATTTTTTTGAACATACCTCATGGCATGTGGAATCTTAGTTTCCTGAGCAGGGATTAAACCTATGCCCCGTGCACTGGAAGCGTAACATCTAAACCACTGGATCACCAGGGAAGTCCCAGTATTTGTCCTCAAACCACTGCTTTAAGTATGGTTGGCTATTGGTTATTTTTAGATACCTTTCAATAAGTTAGAGACTGTTTCTAGTTTCTTAAGGTTTTCAAAACTAATAAATGGATATTGAATTTTATTAAATTCTTATATCTGAAAGTGAAAAGTATTAGCTGTTCAGTCACGTCTGACTCTTTGTGACTTCATGGACTATAGCCTTCCAGGCTCTTCTGTCCTTGGGATTCTCCAGGGAAGAATACTGGTGTGGGTAGCCATGCCCTTCTCCAGGAGATCTTCCTGAACCAGGGGTTGAACCCAGATCTCTGGCATTGCAGGCAAATTCTTGACCATTTGAGCTACTTGTGAAGCCCTTTCTTAAATCTACTGAAATAATATGTAGGGTAATCATATTTAATTTTAGGTCAAACTTTTTATTCCTGAGAAGGAAAATTAGCTTGATTATGTTACATGATCATTTTATAAGTTTTGGGATTCAGGGTTACAATATTTTACCTAGGATATTCTTTTGTTCTTAAATAGAGCCTAACTTGGTGATCAGCTTCCTTTCTTGTACTCTCTTTGTTTGGGTTAGGTATGGAATTATGGTAGCCTCAAAATATGAATTGTGGAGGGGGGAATAATTGTTTTTATGTGCTTCAGAAGAATTAATGTAAGATTACAATTATTTTTTATAAGAATGTTTGATGGAATTTGACTATGAATTTCTCTCAGTCTTGTTTTCTTTGTGTCTGTGTTAATTGTTCAGTCGTGTTCTACTCTTTGCAACCCAGTGAACTACAGACTACAAAGTTTTCTTTGTAGAATGATTTTAAAATATTGATTAAATTTATTTGATGATTGTAAGAATATTCAGATTTTCTGTTTCTTCAGTTATTGTTGGTAAGGACATTTCTCCCTAGGATTGATTTACTCCATGTGGTTTTCAAATTTACGAAAAGCTGTTTATCACATTCTCTTTTTGGAATCTGTGTTTTAAAAATAGCTTCAAATCCCAGATAAGCATATTATCTTTACCATGAGCCATTGTTCCAATGAGAGGATTTATTGGTCATTACACTGCTGATTCAACCTCTACAGACAACCTCTACTATCATTTTGAAAGTAGTGATGACTAATTCAGATGTCCCTACCTTGACTAGGTATTTGCCCCAAAGCTGAGTTTTAATTGGCCTTTGTTGTACCAAAACTTCCTGAATATTATCTCACGGTTGAGAGACACTGTACAAATCCCTCAGTTTGTGGACTCTGTTCTTTCTTGCCCTTTTCTGCAAACCTGCCAAATTTCTGTGAGCTCCTATCTTTCCCTGGCAATTTGTTGAATGTAGCCAGTTGTAATTAAAACATATGACTAACATTTTGCTTTCTGAACTTTTCCCCTAGGGTTATAAATTCACTAGATACATTATCTGCCTTCCAGATTACTTCAGTGACAGTTCTACCAAATGCTTCCCATTGTATGCAACTGACTGCCATTCTAGCTTCTAATTAATTTCCCTGTTACTCAGTTCAGTTCAGTTGCTCAGTGTGTCCGACTCTTCGCGACCCCATGGACTGTAGCACGCCAGGCCTCCCTGTTCATCACCAACTCCTGGAGTCCACTCAAACTCATGTCCATCAAGTCGGTGATGCCATCCAACCATCTCATCCTCTGTCATCCCCTTCTCCTGTCTTCAATCTTTCCCAGCATCAGGGTCTTTTCAAATGAGTCAACTCTTTGCATCAGGTGGCCAAAGTATTGGAGTTTCAGCTTCAACATCAGTCCTTCCAATGAACACCCAGGACTGATCTCCTTTAGGATGGACTGGTTGGATCTCCTTGCAGTCCAAGGGATTCTCAAGAGTCTTCTCCCACACCACAGTTCAAAAACATCAATTCTTCAGCGCTCAGCTTTCTTTATAGTCCAACTCTCGCATCCATACATGACTACTGGAAAAGGACATCACTCAGGAAAGGACATTACTAAGCCAATGTCCCTTATTGAGGGTTTTTTTTGTTATTAGCAGAGTCCTCCTTCTAAGTGGTAGAATACCAGTTTCTATGTCTTTCAAGGTAAGCCTGGGTTGTGCTGTAGTACCAAATGACTTCAAAGTGTTGGGTGGCTTCACACAGCTTCGAGAGGTCAGTGTAGATGGGCAGAGGCTTTCCCCCTCATAGTCGCTCCTTGACAGGCACTGCCAGGATGACAGCAGTAAGGGAATAGGTGACTTGCATGTCTGCTTGTGGCCCTTTTCTTCGCCCCTCCCCTGCTCTGCTGTGTCACATAGGGACCTGACACTTAAGACCCTGTTTCATGGGTTCCCATGTCAGCTGGCTTCCTCTTGGCTTTGTCAGCGGGAGACACTAGAGGGCAATTCCTGGGTATCTGAGATTCTGAAAGGTAGAGACTACTGTCCTCTTCCACTCCTAACGTGTCATTTTTGCACCAAGATTTGTAGCCCATGAGGGTTCCTAATAGTTACACTCATTCTCAGGTCTGCTTCCCAGCTTTCCACTTGGGTAGGGGATCTTTGGTGGTGAGCATTTGCCAGCATATTTAGCTTGTCCAATTTAGTTTCAGGGTGAGTTTTGGAGAGAGTCAATAATTTCATGATGCTGCCATCATTCTTTTTCAGGAATTCCCCTGGGGCCACTTTAAATTTGAGTTTTTGGATCACAGAGTTGATGTGAACTTACACTGTGAACCCATGAGAGACAGCCCTCTGGTTATGAGATCTTAAGCGGAACTTTTTTCCTCTTCCAGCCAGCATACAGGTTGAGGTAGATTGCTCCTTCCAGCAGAAAGAGGTTTGGTTTCATTACTTTTTTCCTGGGGGTGTGGACCTTTGCCATCTCAACTTGGTCCAGAGGTCTTCTATTTGATACCTTACCTTGGGTAGTATCTGGGGTTTTTCTTTCCACCATGCGTCCTGCAGATTTATTGAATGTGTCTCCAGAATTAGCACAAACCCTCCAGGCAGAGTTTCATACTTGCTTACCACTCAGAGTTCCTGCTCTCATTTCATTTCTGAATTCTATAGACTCCTGTGAATGCAACTCAGACGCATTCAAAGTATTTTAAGAAACATTTTATCCTGCATTTTAGTTAATTCAATTGTGAGATTGTTCAGAGTATCTAATCTGTCCATAATGCCAGAAAAGGAAGCCTACTTCTAGTCTTTACTTTTTATTCCTCCTGCAGCACCAGAAACAGGTTGCTAGGACAATGGTCCCCGTTTTAAAATACTCTAAAAAGACGTGAGAAATAGATGACTGGGTTAGTATCGATTACTAGCTAGTAACAAGGTAAATGGATGCATTACATGTTGGTCGCTTGTCTGGAGTTTCTTAGGTCTTCCTATCTGCTAGAAGGTTGGGAGAAATGTTTAATCATCTCAAATTAAAAAGAGAAGCACATGCTTGCTACAACAAATCAAAAGGTTCTTGGGTGGAGGAGGCTACATTTAGCAAATAATACACTACTTTTTAAAATATAAGTATGTTTCAGGCAATATTTGAGATATCCTTAGACCAAAAAAATTGTGATCTGAAATTAAAATTTGACTGGGTGTCCTTTATTTTATCTAGTAACCCTGCTTGCATTTCTACTAGTCACCTCTTGCTTATATTTTCTGCTCACAAATTCTTCCTCTTTCTGTTTCACCTTTCACGAATATTCCTTTTTTTTTGCTCCTGGTTAACCTGAAGGGAACAGTTCTCTGATTTCTTTGAATCACATTGTAGGTGTTTTACTCATAATTTGTGGAGGTTATGTAAGGTTTGTGTGATATTGTAGCAGAGCTCAGCAAGCACTTTGAAATAGATATTAGCTATACTTGTAAGTTCCACAGCTATGCCCACAACCTTGAATTTATCCACAGCCATCTGTTCTCTGGACTCTTGTTACTTTACCAGCCTTCTATCTCTATGATGAAAGAAAAATCAAAATGGAGTTGGTATTGCTAACAGAGCTCTCTAAAATGGAGCAGGGAGGCCATTAAGGAAGCATCACTTTTGCTCATCTCAGCCTGGATGGAATCGAACTTTGACCTGATGAAGTCATCTGGAATATTTGCCAGAAACTCAAGATACTTATCAGATCCTTACCCTAAAATTACTTGTGGCAGTCTATCTATTTACCAGACCCCTACCCTAAAAAACTTGTGATTCCCTAAGGACAAATATTGATTTTTATTTTTATTTAAAATTGAAGTATAGTTATTTACAATATTGTATTAGTTTCAGGTATATAAAAAAGTGATTAAGTTTTATATATAGGAGATCAGTCCTGGGTGTTCATTGGAAGGACTGATGTTGAAGCTGAAACTCCAATACTTTGGCCACCTGATGCGAAGAGCTGACTCACATGAAAAGACCCTGAT
Organism: Antilocapra americana; assembly: GCA_007570785.1. NCBI lineage: Eukaryota > Metazoa > Chordata > Mammalia > Artiodactyla > Antilocapridae > Antilocapra > Antilocapra americana. Next base: position 2,703,752 of record ML664070.1, on the reverse strand, counting down.
GCTGGGAAAGATTGAGGGCAGGAGGAGAAGGGGATGACAGAGGATGAGATGGCTAGATGGCATCATCGACTTGATGACCATGGGTTTGGGTGAACTCTGGGAGTTGGTGATGGATAGGGAGGCCTGGCGTGCTGCGGCTCACGGGGTCACAAAGAGTCGGACATGACTGAGTGACTGAACTGAACTGATAAATATACTCTGAAATAATATAACAATGTATTAATATTAATATATTTCAGATCATTTTCCATTATAAATTATTACAAGATATTGAATATAATTCCTGTGCTATGCAGTAAATCCTTGCTGTTTATTCTGTAGAGTGGTTTATGTCTATTAATCTCATATTCCTAATTTATCTTCCCTCTTTCCCCTTTGGTAACCATAAGTTTGTTTTCTATGTCTGTGAGTCTGTATCCATTTTGTAGGTAAATTTGTTTGTACTATTTTTAGATTACACTTGTAAGTGATATCATATTTGTCTTTCTCTGACTTATTTCATTTAGTATAATATTCTCTAGGTCCATCCATGTTGCTGCAAATGGCAATGTTTGATTCTATTTTATAGCTGAGTAATATTCCACTGTGTGTATACCACCTTTTCTTAAGCCAGTTATCTGTTGGTGGGCACGTGGATTGTTTTCATGTCTTGGATATTGTAAATAATGCTGTTACAAACTTTGGGGTGCATGTATCTTTTCAAATCCAGAAGTAAAATTCCTGGATCAAATGATTTTTCTATTTTTAGTTTTTTTAGGAACTTCCATACTGTTTTCCATAGTGGCTGCACCAATTTACATTCCCACCAATAATGTAGGAGAGTTCCCTTTTCTCCACACCCTCTCCAGCATTTATTATTATTATTTTGGCTACACCATGTGATGTGAGGGATCTTAGTTCCCAGACCAGGGATCAAATTCCTGCCCTCTGAAGTAGAAGCATGGAATCCTAACCTCTGGACTACCCGGGAATTCCCTGTAGCATTTGTTATTTGTAGACTTTTTGATGATAGTCATTCTGACCCATGTGAAGTGATACCTCATTGTGACTTTGATTTGCATTTCTCTATTATTAGTGATTGAGCATCTTTTCATGTGCTTATTAGCCAGTTGTATATCTTCTTTGAAAAAAATGTCTAGTTCTTTGGCCCATTTTTTGATTGAGTTTTTTATTTTTCTGATACTGATTTATATGAGCTGTTTGTATATTTTGGAAACTAATCCCTTGGTAGTTGCATCATTCACAGAAATTTCCTACCATTTAGCTGTCTTTTTGCTTTGTTGATAGTTTTCTTTGTTGTGCAAAAGCTTTTAAGTTTGATTAGATTCCATTTGTTTATATTTGCTTTTATTTCTTTTGCCTTGGGAGAATGTGATCTAAGAAAATGTTGCTGTGATTTATATCTGAGAATGTTTTGCTGATGTTCCCTTCTAGGAGTTTTATGATATACTGTCTTATTTATATCTTTAAGCCATTTTGAGTATGATGTGAGGGAGTGTTCTAATTTCATTGGTTTACATATAGCTGTCCAGCTTTTCCAATGCCACTTTTTGAAAAACTGTCTTCTCTCCATTGCATATTCTTGCCTCCTTTGCATATGTGTGTGAATTTATTTCTGGGCTCTGTTACACTGATTTATAAATCTGTTTTTTTTTTTTTTTTGCCAATACCACACTTTGGATTACTCTAGCTTTATGGTATTGTCTGAAGTATGGAGATGTTATTTCTTCAGCTTTGTTCTTTTCCCTTAGTATTGCTTTGGCAATTACGGTTTTTTTTGGTTGTTATTCTATATAAATTTTAGGATTATTCTAGTTATGTGAAAAAGATCATGGGTATTTTGTTAGGGATATCATTAAATCTGTAGATTGCATTGCCATTTTAGCAATATTAATTCTTCCAATCTAAGAGCATGGGACATCTTTCTACTTCTTTGACTCCTCTTCAGTTTCCTTTATCAGTGATTTACAGTTTTCAGCTTATAGGTTTTTCTTCTCCTTGGTTAAATTTATTCCTAGGTATAAATTTTTTTTGGCACAATTTTGAACATGATTTTTTTAAAATTTTCTCTTTCTGATATTTCATTGTTAGTATATAGAAATGCAGCAGGTTTTTTTATATTAATTTTGTATCCTGCTACTTTGCTGAATTTTCTAATAGTTTTTGTGTGGAGATTTTGGGGTTCTCTAGATAGAATATTATGTCATCTATGAATCTTGGCAGTTTTATCTCTTCCCTTCCAATTTTGATACCATCTTTTTCTTTTTCTTGTTTGATTGCTGTTGCTAGGATTTCCAATACTATGTTGAATGGAAGTGGTGAGAGAGTGCATCCATGTCTTATTCCAGATTTTCATGGGAAGGCTTTCAGCTTTTCACCATTGAGTATTAAAACTTAGCTGTACATTGATTATAAATAAATATCTTTTATTATGTTGACATATGTTCCCTCTATACCCACTTTGGTGAGAGATTTTGTCATGAATGGATGTTGAATTTTGTCAAATGCTTTATCTGAGTCTATTGAGATGATCATGTGGTTTTGTCTTTCCTTTTGTGAATGTGGTATTTCACTTTGATTTGCATATGTTGAACCATCCTTGCAACCATGGAATGAATATTTTCTGACTCAAGTCAGAGTCAATCACAAGTCTCACTGGGCACCTTAACATCCTCATCGCTTTTTGTCTTTATAAGCCCCTGGGTATTTCTCTTCCTCAGAACATTCTTTTGGGGGCAACCCAAATCTGTGTCACTTGAATTACAATTTGTAAGAGCCCAAATAAACTCTTTTCCTATTTGCAGCTTCTTGCATTATTTTTTTGGTTGATACCATCTTCATTTAGCTCCTCCCTCAGTTTCTACCTTGTTCTCAGACTCCACGCCCCACTCCCCCTTCCACAAAAACTTCCTATTACATAGGGAAATTTGATCCTCTTTTCTTTCCTGTTGCCCATCCTGCACTCATAAGGAATATCTTTCTACAGCCAGAGGCCAATCAAGATGCCATAAATATATTTTTCTCTTATAAGTATTCTGCCACTAGTTTTTAAAACCAACGTCTTTTCTCCTCCATCTCCCTACCCTTCATGGGCTTTAGTGCTTATAAATGTGAGCATAAAAGAAGAGAGAAGAAAGAACAATCTGTAATTAAAGTACTGAGGAATTGGGAAGGAATTAACAACACTAAGTGTTGTTAAATTTAGTCTTACTGATAGCAAAATTATTCAAAGGCATTTATAGCATTGGTGGATCCAACAAATGTTTTTATGCCTGCTTGCTAAGTCACTTCAGTTGTGTCCAACTCTTTGTGACCCCATGGACTGTAGCCCACCAGGCTCCACTGTCCAGAGGATTCTCCAGGCAAGAATACTAGAGTGTGTTGCCATGCCCTCCTCCAGGGAATCTTCCTGACTCAGGGATCAAACCTACATTTACTTATGTCTCCTGCATTGGCAGGCAGGTTCTTTACCACTATTGCCACCCAGGAAGCCCAAGAATACTGGAATGGGTAGTCATTTCCTTCTCTCTTCTGTGTTGGGATATTTCCAACACAGGGATGGAACCCGTGTTTCCTGTGACTGTTGCACTGGCAGGAGGATTCTTTACCATTGAGCCATGGGGTTTCCCATAATGTATTTATATTTTTATTTTAATTCATATCAAAATAGTGATTATAGATACAATATATAATGTCAAATTATACAGTTGCTTATCATGAAGACTTACAGTCAAAATATCTGGTTTTCATAATATTGTATGGTTAAAACGTTTTTTGTTAGCAATTTTTCTTAGTTATGGCATCAAAAACAATTTTTTATAGTACCCTATGTACTCTAGTACTTACTATTACCAGTAAGTTTTATTTGGTTTTTAAGATGATCAAAATGACAAATTTAAGCTTATTCATTTCCTTCATAAACAGTGCTGAGTAATAGTAGCAAATTGGTGCCTTTACATGAAAGTGGTTGTTGTTGCATGCTTCTGATGTTATGGTGAGTGCCTTGCTGAGAGCAAATAGAGCTGCTCAAAGTACATATGGCCCTTATCTCGGTCATTTTAGCACGACCATCACTCACTGTAGCTTCGAGTTCCAAGAGTATCACTCCCTCAACCAGCAGATTTCACACTCACCTTAATGCTTCCAGGATCGATATGTACTTCTATGTGGATCTACATTCTGAATTGACAAAGACCAGTGTCTTACAATGTAGGGGAGAAGTTTTCAAAGTTCTTGGCAACCAAAATTAGAGATTACATGTAATTTGGACAATGATCCTGGATGAGGACCTGTGACTTGTTCCATTTTTATACCCAATTCTTCACCACTTCTTGCTTCTACACCCTTGCCATAGCCTTATTGTGGCTGAAAGTTGTTTCCCCACTCCTGACTTTGGGCTCAACTTGGTTCTTTTAATGGCTTGTGCACAGAGGTGGTAGTATACCCATTCCCAACTGAGGCAGGGAATTTCCATAGCACCTCTTAGACCCTTGTCATTGCCATGAGACGAACATGCCTGGACTAGCCCACTGTTCCAAGGAGGATAAAGGATCTGGGGAGCAGAGCTTTCCCAATCACACCTAATCTAGATTAGTCAACATGAAGATGCATTAACAATAGTAAATGAGTGTTAAATCTCTGAATTTGAGGGAGATTTTTGTTTTGTTTTCTTACCGTTTTTATGGCAATAGATGATAGATCAGGAGTTTCCTAAATTTCTAAAAGTAAAATGTTACAAAGATTGAATGAAGTATGACAGTTTTCAACTTTCCTGTTAATTCTGATTGATGTTACTAGTTGCCTGATGCATTGTTCTGAAAAGACATTTGAAACTGAGTCTAGGTTTAGCACAAAAGTGATGGGATTGATTATTAATGTCTGCCACAGGAGTGGGAGGGGAAAGTGGAAGAATGTATGCTATACATCTTCCCTCCTTACTCAGACTCACCCTAAGTATGACTGGCTATTAATGGCTGGTGGGGTAAACGCATCGCCAGGAACTTTCTGAAGTAGATTATAACTTTTCATTGAACCCCACTCAACTCATTCTGTTTGTATTTTGTGTGTTGTTAGTCACTCAGTCGTGTCTGACTCTCTGCAACCCCATGGACCATAGCCCTTCAGGCTCCTCTTTCCATAGGGTTCTCCAGGCGAAAATACGGGGGTGGGTTGTCATTCCCTTCTCCAGGGTATCTTTCCAACCCATGGATCAAACCTGGGTCTCCCACCTTGCAGATTCTTCACCGTCTGAGCCATCAGGGAAGTACTGTATCTGTGTGTATGGAGGATGCTGTGTTTGTTTGGGCTTCTCCGTGGCCACTGTAATGTTCTCCTAGTATGCATTCCTGTGCAGTAGAGGCTAGAAAGCGGAAAATCACATTTTTAAGACTCCCTGAAGGTTATGGCTGTAATTTAGATTTTGCCAAACAGATGTACTTGTGTAACTCAGAACTGAGTTAAGTGGGAAGAGGGTCATTGGGCTGAGCAGGATTGTGAAAGACAAGCAGTTTCTTCAGTCAGCACAGAAATGATTTTCCTTTCTCAATGTCTTCCTGAACCTTCTTCCTGTCCCGCATCTTTGGTTCTGAGTGACTCCATTCCACCTGGCCTCTCTCCTTATTCCAGTGGCAACAGCTAGATGTGTCCTCCTAGCATCTCCTTAGACCGTGACTGGCTTTGTTCCTTCCCAACCCTACTTATATTATTGATGACAGCATTCCTTTGAAAGAGTAAAGTATTTGATTTTTATTTCCCTGGAAAAAAAATCAGGAGTAACTTAGGTTACATGAGTCATGTAGATGCATTTCTGAAAGGAAGCCACACAATTGAGCATGGTGTTGGAACTGGGCTGCTGTTCAGGGTGGAGTGGGAGGAGGATTGGGTTTCTTGCCTAAGAAAACTCTTTTAGTCTGATCCTGGGACTGAATGACCTTATGTAGGTTGAGGGGAAAAAAAATCCAATCATCATTGCCCACTTATATTTACCATTTAATTAATGGGTGAAAGTTCTTACCCTTTAAAAATCAATAATAAAATGAGATATTGGAGGTAGAACATATCAGATTTCAGGCATGAGGAAATCATCAATAGCCACAGAATAATGGCATGTTGAGTTGAAAGTAACTTCAGAAGTAGTTTAATCTAATATCCTGCTAATGGACAAATGTCCTTTTACACCATCCTTAAGAGGGCTAATCTCTTCTAAAACATGCCAGCAAAAGGGTAATCACTACCTTATCAGGAAATTCCAACTCACCTCAACATTTCTCAAAGTGTGTTTTATTTTGGGAAGTGATAATTTACAGGAAAAAGTTCTGAGGTCAAATACATTAGGGAAAAATTTATAAAATTGTCCCCCCTTAGAGAGTCTTCATATAAAGTAGCGTAATAAGAGCTCTGCAAAAATCTTAATGGGGAATATTTCCTATTTTGTTTAACTCAGAATTTTCCAAATGGCCATGGAACTACTCTGCCCTCTGCCCTTCACTAAGGTCATGTCTGGAAAATGCTGCAATAATTATAAAGCTCTTTCTAATGAGACATGTTTTTTTGTTCTTGTATCTTCTCTCACACTTATACCAATTTGTTTTAATCACAACCTAGAAGCACAGAAACAAATGAATAATCTTATTCCCACATAAAAACCTGATGTACAGTGGTCCCCTCAGGACTTTGAGTGGGTGAGGGGTGAAAGGTATGCACAGAAAGAGAAAGCCTCATGAGGAATGGATAAAGAAGCCAGTCTGTCAATTTGTCTTTCTGTCTGGCTTATGACACATATTCTACCCATATGTCTTCTTCACTTTGCCCCATAGGGTGACTTTTCTAATCTGACCATGTTCCACCTTTTAAAACTTTAGTGCTTCCCATCTTGGTATAGGCTTCCCTGGTGGCTCATCAGTAAAGAATCTGCTTGCAATGCAGGAGATATGAGTTTAATCCCTGGGTTGAGAAGATCCCCTGGAGAAGGGAATGGCAACCTACTCCAGTATTCTTGCTTGGAGAATCCATGGACAGAGGAGCCTGGTAGGTTACAGTCCACGGAACTGCAAAGATTCAGACATGACTGAGCAACTAACACTTACTCTGACTTTCAGTTCTTCATCTTGGTATGGACAAATTTCTATTTTTAAAAAGTTATCAACATTTAATTGGAGGATAATCACTTTACAATGTTGCATTGGTTTCTGCCATATATCAACATGACTCAGCCATAGGTATACACGTGTCCCCTCCATTTGGAACCTCCCTCTCTCCCCATCTCACCCCTCAAGGGTCACACAGCACCACACTGTGCTTCCTGCACCATTACAACGATTTCCCATTACCTATCTATTTTACACATAGTAATGTATATGCTTCAATGCTACTCTCTCAATTTGTCTCACCTTCTCCTTCACCTGCTGAGTCCATAAGTCTGCTCTCTCTGTCTGAGTTTCTGTTCTTGTTCTGCAAATAGGTTCATCAGTACCATTTTTCTAAATTCCAAGTATGCATGTTAATATATGGTATTTGTTTTTCTCTTTCTGACTTACTTCACTCTGTGTAGTAGGCTATAGGTTCATCCACCTCAACTAGAACTGGCTCAAATTCATTTCTATTTATGGCTGAGTAATTGGATTGGATACATTATCCATGTCCCAAACCAACATCACCATATCTGTAAAGTTTACAAGTTTTACCTGAATTCTCCCCAACCTAGATCCCTGATAGAGTTAACCACTACTTGGTACTACCCTTGAATGTTGTGCATAATTTTTATTTCTTGGTCTTGTTACTCCATGTTGTACATATGTGTTTGTATGTTTGTCTCTTATTAGATACGGGGTTCTGAAGAGAGGGATTGTATTAGTTTCCTAGTGCTGCAGCAAGAAAGTACTACAAACTGGGTGGTTTGAAAACAAAAGGAAAATATTGACTTGTAGTTCTGGAGGCTAGCTTTCTGGAGTCAAGGTGCTAGCAGAGCTGTGCTCAGTCATGTCTGACTCTTGGTGACCCCATGGGCTGTGGCCCACCAGGCTTCTCTGTCCATGGGATTTCCCAGGCAAAAATATTTGAGTAAGTTGCCATTTCCTTCCTCAGGGGATCTTCCCAACCCAGGGGTCCAACCCAGGTCTCCTGCACTGCAGGCAGATTCTTTACCACTGAGCTATCTGGGAAATTCTATGTGGTCAGGTGCCTATATTTTGAGTTTTTATTACTAAGGCAGAGAGTTCAAAGAACGTATGTTGGGGGAAACTAGCAATGTGTAATATAAGGTCTTCTCTCCCATTGGGATTTTGATGGAATTACATTAAACTTATAGATGAAGCTGAGGGTAAATTCAATTGTTATGATATCACAGGTTGCAAACCAGAATCATGGCCTGAATCTCCATCTATTTGGGTCTTTATTTATATCTTTTCAGTTCAGATCTTCAGTCATTCAGTCATGTCGGACTCTTTGCAACTCCATGGACTGCAGCAAGCCAGGCCTCCCTATCCATCACCAACTCCCGGAGTTTACTCCAACTCATGTCCATTGAGTCATTGATGCCATCCAACCATCTCATCCTCTGTTGTCCCCTTCTCCTTTGGCCTTCAGTCTTTCCCAGCATCAGAGTCTTTTCAAATGAGTCAGATGGCCAAAGTATTGGAGTTTCAGCTTCAACATCAGTTCATCCAATGAATATTCAGGACTGATTTCCTTTAGGATGGACTGGATGGATCTCCTTGCAGTCCAAGGGACTCTCAAGAGTCTTCTCCCACACCACAGTTCAAAATCATCTATTCTTTGGCACTCAGCTTTCTTTATAGTCCAACTCTCACATCCATACATGACTATTGGAGAAACAATAGCTTTGACTAGATGGACTTTTGTTGGCAAAGTAATGTCTCTGCTTTTTAATATGCTGTCTAGGTTGGTAATAACTATTCTTCCAAGGAGTAAGTGTCTTTTAATTTCATGGCTGCAGTCACCATCTGCAGTGATTTGGAGCCCCCCAAAATAAAGTCTACCACTGTTTCCACTGTTTCCCCATCTATTTGTCATGAAGTGATGGGACCAGATGCCATGATTTGAATGTTGAGTTTTAAGCCAACTTTTTCACTCTCCTCTTTCACTTTCATCAAGAGGCTCCTTTGCTTTCTGCCATAAGGGTGGTGTCATCTGCATATCTGAGATTATTGATATTTCTCGAAGCAATCTTGATTCTAGCTGTGCTTCATCCAGCCCAGTGTTTCTCATGATGTACTCTGCATATAAGTTAAATAAGCAGGGTGACAATATATAGCCTTGACATACTCCTTTTCCTATTTGGAACCAATCTGTTGTTCCATGTCCAGTTCTAACTGTTGCTTCCTGATCTGCATACAGATTTCTCAGGAGGCAGGTCAGGTGGTCTCTACCAGAATTTTCCACAGTTTGTTGTGATCCACACAGTCAAAGGCTTTGGCATAGTCAATAAAGCAGAAGTAGATGTTTTTCTGGAACTCTCTCGCTTTTTCAATGATCCGATTGATGTTGGCACTTTGATCTCTGGTTCCTCTGTCTTTTCTAAAACCAGCTTGAACATCTGGAGGTTTACAGTTCACATATTGTCCAAGCCTGGCTTATTTACTAGTGTATGAGATGAGTGTAATTGTGCAGTAGTTTGAGAATTCTTTGGCATTGCCTTTCTTTGGGACTGGAATGAAAACTGACCTTTTCCAGTCCTGTGGCCACTGCTGAGTTTTCCAAATTTGCTGGCATATTGAGTACAGCACTTTCACAGCATCATCTTTTAGGATTTGAAATAGCTCACCTGGAATTCCATCATCTCCACTAGCTTTGTTCATAACGATGCTTCCTAAGACCCACTTGACTCCACATTCCAGGGTTTCTGGCTCTCGGTGAGTGATCACACCATCATGATTATCTGGGTCATGAATATCTTTTTTGGGATAGTTCTATGTATTCTTGCCACCTCTTTTTAATATCTTCTGCTTCTGTTAGTTCCATACCATTTCTGTCTTTATTGAGCCCATCTTTTGCATGAAATGTTCCCTTGGTATCTCTAATTTTCTTGAAGAGATCTCTCTAGTCTTTCCCATTCTATTGTTTTTCTCTATTTCTTTGCACTGATCACTGAGGAAGGCTTTCTTATCTCTCCTTGCTATTCTTTGGAACTCTCCATTCAAATGGGTATATCTTTCCTTTTCTCCTTTGCTTTTTGCTTCTCTTCTTTTTTTTTTCTTTCCTTTTTTTTTTTTATTAGTTTTGCCATACAATGACATGATATCGCCATGGGTTTACATATGCTCCCCCTCCAGAACCTCCCTCCCTCCTCCCTCCCTCCTCCCTCCCCCCAGGAAATCTCGATGCACCAGCCCCGAGCATCAATCCTGGGCTGGCGATTGACTACACACATGATAATCAACATATTTCAATGCCATTCTCCCATATCATCCCACCCTTGCCCTCATCCACAGAGTCCACGAGTCTGTTCTATACATCTGCGTTCCTTTTGCTGTCTCGCATGCTGGGTTCTCATTACCGTCTTTCTAAATTCCATATATATGCGTTAGTATACTGTATTGTTGTTTTGCTTCTGGCTTACTTCACTCTGGATAATGGGCTCCAGTTCCGTCCATCTGAGTAGAACTGATTCAAATGAATTTTTTTTTAATGCTGAGTAATATTCCATTGTGTATATGTACCACAGCTTTCTTATCCATTCGTCAGTTGATGGGCATCTAGGTTGCTCCCATGTATTGGCTATTGTAAACAATGCAGCGATGAACATTGGGGTACACGTGTCTCTTTCAGTTCTGGTTTCCTTGGTGTGTATGCCCAGCAGTGGGATTGCTGGGTCATATGGCAGGTCTATTTGCAGCTTTTTAAGGAACCTCCACACTGTTTTCCATAGTGGCTGTACTAGCTTGCATTCCCACCAACAGTGTAAGAGGGTTCCCTTTTCTCCACATCCTCTCCAGCATTTATTGCTTGTAGATTTTTGGATTGCAGCCATTCTGACTGGTGTAAAGTGGTACCTCATTGTGGTTTTGATTTGCATTTCTCTGATAATGAGTGATGTTGAGCATCTTTTCATGTGTTTGTTAGCCATTTTTATGTCTTCTTTGGAGAAATGTCTGTTAAGTTCTTTGGCCCACTTTTTGATTGGGTCGTTTATTTTTCTAGAATGAAGCTGCAGGAGTTGCTTGTATATTTTTGAGATTAATTGTTTGAGTATACTACCCAAAGCAATCTATAGATTCAATGCAATTCCTATCAAGCTACCAGAGGTCTTTTTCAGAGAATTAGAACAAATAGTTTCACAATTTGTATGGAAATACAAAAAACCTCGTATAGCCAAAGCAATCTTGAGAAAGAAGAATGGAACTGGAGGATTCAACCTACCTGACTTTAAGCTATACTACAAATCCACAGTCATTAAGACAGTATGGTACTGGCACAAAGACAGAAATATAGATCAATGGAACAAAATAGAAAGCCCAGAGATAAATCCACGCATCTATGGACACCTTATCTTTGACAAAGGAGGCAAGAATATACAATGGAGAAGACAACCTCTTTAACAAGTGCTGCTGGGAAAATGGGACAGCCACTTGTAAAAGAATGAAACTAGATCACTTTCTAACACCATACACAAAGATAAACTCTAAATGGATCAAAGATCTAAGCATAAGACCAGAAACTATAAAACTCCTAGAGGATAACATAGGCAAAACCCTCTCTGACATAACCCAAAGTGGGATACTCCATGACCCACCTCCCAGAATATTGGAAATAAAAACACGAATAAACAAATGGGACCTAATTAAAATTAAAAGCTTCTGCACAACAAAGGAAACTATAAGCAAGGTGAAAAGACAGCCTTCAGAATGGGAGAAAATAATAGCCAAAGAAGCAATGGACAAACAATTAATCTCAAAAATATACAAGCAAATCCTGCAGCTCCATTCTAGAAAAATAAACAACCCAATCAAAAAGTGGGCCAAAGAACTTAACAGACATTTCTCCAAAGAAGACATAAAAATGGCTAACAAACACATGAAAAGATGTTGAACATCACTCATTATCAGAGAAATGCAAATCAAAACCACAATGAGGTATCACTTTACGCCAGTCAGAATGGCTGTAATCCAAAAATCTACAAGCAATAAATGCTGGAGAGGATGTGGAGAAAAGGGAACTCTCTTACACTGTTGGTGGGAATGCAAGCTAGTACAGCCACTATGGAAAACAGTGTGGAGGCTCCTTAAAAAGCTGCAAATAGTCCTGCCGTATGACCCAGCATTCCCACTGCTGAGCATATACACCGAGGAAACCAGAATTGAAAGAGGCACGTGTACCCCAATGTTCATCGCTGCATTGTTCACAATAGCCAGGACTTGAAAGCAACCTAGATGCCCATCAACTGACGAATGGATAAGAAAGCTGTGGTACATATACACAATGGAATATTACTCAGCATTAAAAAAAAATTCATTTGAATCAGTTCTACTCAGGTGGACGAAACTGGAGCCCATTATCCAGAGTGAAGTAAGCCAGAAGCAAAAACAACAATACAGTATATTAACACATATATATGGAATTTAGAAAGACGGTAACGAGAACCCAACATGCGAGACAGCAAAAGGAACGCAGATGTATAGAATAGACTCGTGGACTCTGGATGAGGGCAAGGGTGGGATGATATGGGAGAATGGCATTGAAATATGTTGATTATCATGTGTGTAGTCAATCGCCAGCCCAGGATTGATGCTTGGGGCTGGTGCATCGAGATTTCCCGGGGGGAGGAAGGAGGGAGGGAGGAGGGAGGGGAAGCATATGTGATATCATGGCATTATATGGCAAAAACAATAAAAGGGAAGAAAAAAAATATGCTTCTCTTCTTTTCACAGCTATTTTTAAGGCCTCCTCAGACAGCCATTTTGCTTTTTTGCATTTCTTTTTCTTGAGGATCATCTCAATCCCTGTCTCCTATACAATGTCATGGACCTCTGTCCATAGCTGATCAGGCACTCTGTCTATCATATCTAGTCCTTTAAATCTATTTCTCACTTCCACTGTATAATCGTAAGGGATTTGATTTAGGTAATACCTGAATGGTCTAGTGGTTTTCCCTACCTTCTTCAGTTTAAGCCTGAATTTGACAGTAAGGAGTTCATGATCTGAGCCACAGTAAGCTCCCAGTCTTGTTTTTGCTGACTGTATAGAGCTTTTCCATCTTTGGCTGCAAGGAATATAATCAATCTGATTTCAGTGTTGACCATCCGATGATGTCCATGTGTAGAGTCTTCTCTTGTGTTGTTGGAAGAGGGTGTTTGCTATGACCAGTGTGTTCTATTGGCAAAACTCTATTAGCCTTTGCCTTGCTTCGTTCTAGACTCTAAGGCCAAATTAGCCTGTTACTCCAGGTGTTTCTTGACTTCTACTTTTGCATTCCAGTCCCCTATAATGAAAAGGATATATTTTTTAGGTGTTAGTTCTAGAAGGTCTTGTAGGTCTTCATAGAACCTGTCAACTTCCGCTTATTCAGCTTTACTGGTTAGGGCATAGACTTGGATTACTGTGATACTGAATGATTTGTTTAGCATCAAACAGAAATCATTCTGTCGTTTTTGAGATTGCACCCATGAACTGCATTTTGGACTCTTTTGTTGACGATGATGGCTACTCCATTTCTTCTAAGGGATTCTTGCCCACAGTAGTAGATTTAATGGTCATCTGAGTTAAATTCACCCATTCCAGTCCATTTTAGTTCACTGATTCCTAAAATGTCGATGGTCACACTTGCCATCTCCTGTTTGACCACTTCCATTTGCCTTGATTCATGGACCTAGCACTCCAGGTTCTTATGCAATATTGCTCTTTACAGCATTGGACCTTGCTTCCATCACCAGTCACATCCACAACTAGGTGGTGTTTTTGTGTTGTATCCATCCCTTCATTCTTTCTGGAGTTATTTCTCCACTGATCTCCAGTAGCATATTGGGCACCTACTGACATGGGGAGTTCATCCTTCAGTGTCCAATCTTTTTGCCTTTTCATACTGTTGGGTTTCTCAAGGCAAGAATACTGAAGTGCTTTGCCATTCCCTTCTCCAGTGGACCACATTTTGTCAAAATTATGTTTTTTAGCACAAATAAAAATTATTTTTCATAAAAATGATGCTCATGTCATTTTATTAAAAAAACATTTTCAAAAGATTTTTAAGTCTGCCTTCACTCAAGTCCCCCTCCTTCTACCCCTCTTGTCTATGATAACTGTAAATCTTATCTCTTTTTCTATGTGTTTTTTTTTGAAGTATAATTGACCTACAATACTATGTTAGTTTCAGTTATACAACATAGTGATTTAGTACTTCTAAACACTTCAAAATGATCATGAGTCTAGTTATGATATATCACCATACAAAGATATTTTTGATATATAGTTATTGACTATATTCCCCATACTGTACATTTCATGCCCATGACTCACTAAATTTCATTTTTAAGTTTGTTTCTCTTAATCTCCCTCACCTATTCTTTCTTCCCCCTACTCCCTCCCTTCTGGAAACCTTCTGTTTGTTCTCTGTATGTATAACTCTGTTTCTGTTTTTTTGTTCATTTGCTTTTTAGATTCTACACATGAGTAAAATCTTACAATATTTGTCATTCTCTGTGTGACTTATTTCACTTAGCATAAAGCCCTCTAGGTCCATCCATGTTGTCACAAGAGACAAGATTTCATTCTTCATCATAGCTGAGTAGTAGTCCAACATATAAATCACATCTTCTTTATCCACTCATCTACTAATGGGTACTTGTGTTATTTATATATCTTGGCTATTGTAAAGTTGCAGTGAACATTGGGATGCATGTATCTTTTCTAATTAGCATTTTTTTTCTTTGGATAAATACTCAGGGGTAGAATTGCTAGATCATATGGTATAGTAGTATAGTACAGTAATTCAGTCTCTCAGTCATGTCTGACAGATCATAGGGTAGTTCTATTTTGAATTCTAAAAATAATTTTAATTAAAAAATTAAAAATTATAAATATGTACCTATCTTTCAGCATTTATGTCTAGATATCTATTTTACTAATGTGAATGATATCTCCTTTCTATTATTTTTTATTATTTTTTTGATTTGGCTATTAGTAGTATGTAGGAAAGTGATTAATTTCTGCCCATGCTTAAAACTGTTTACATTTGTGACTTTTCTTGTTATTAGTTATAATATTTCTTCAGTTGATTTTCTTTTCTTGATAGACAATTATAACATTTGAAAGTAATGATAAGTAACTTTTTCTTGCTATTACTTATGCTTCTTAATTCTTTTCATTATCTTGGTGCAAGGGTTGGGCTGTCTAGAACCACACTGAAATAGGAAGATTTGCATGGTCGGATATATAGTTCAGATACACATGATCATGTCTAATTGGAGAACAGATTTGAGGGGAAAAAGTAGAGGTAGGAGATAAACTAGGAGATTATTAAAATAGTGAGGTGAACAGATAATGAAGTCTTTAAACTGATTTTATGAAAGTAGGGATGGTAAGTAAGGAAAACATTAAACAGATATTTAGGAGATAAAGTCAGCAGGACTTTGGTGGTTGATTAAATTGTGTTGTTGAGATGGAAACGTCTCAAATTATTTGTGTAATTTAATGGAAGAGAGATTGCTATTGAGGCCATGACTCTTTGAACAAAGGTTCTGACAACTTGTATCCCATTTGACTTCTGGAAAAGGCAGGACAGAGATAGGCTAAAAGAGCTCACTTTATTTTCCCTAGAGTTTCAGAATCAATGTTTAGAGTCTCCTTATTTTTCAGAGTGAGTTCTTAAAGTAGAATGTGAGTGAAATTAGTTACAACCAAGAATATTAACAAATTTTGAGTCTGAGTTGTTGAATGTACAATAATATGGATGTTGAAGTTATTCATGAGAATAATAAAATTGGTGATCCTGGCCATGAATAAATAACAGCAAGGTGGGGGTACAGAATGTAGTGCAGCTGGCATGTATATCCTCAGAAAAAACGTTTGGGGAAGAAGGTAGAGAGGATATGGTATGAATGTTGCAATGAAGAACTAGAAATTGTCCTGAGGAATATGGGTTGTGGGAGTTAAGTGACAAAGTAATAAGAAGAGTTTGAGTGTGTGTGGGTAAGTGTGAAGCAGATGTGACAGAGTATGGGTGCTCCGAAGAGTATGAGAACTGAGAGCTGGCTGGAGGTTGCATGAGAGTGGACTGAAAGTTTTTGGTTATTTATACAATACTAGGTACATCTATATTATGTGTAGTATATCTGGACTAGACTTCTCATGTGGCTTAGATGGTAAAGAATCTGACTACAATGTGGGAGACCTGGGTTCAATCCCTGGGTTGGGAAGTTACCCTGGATAAAGGAATGGCAACCCACTCCAGTATTCTTGCCTGGAGAATTCCATGGACAGAGGAGCCTGGCAGGCTACAGTCCATGGGGTTGCAAAGAGTTAGACATGACTGAGTGACTAACACAAGTACAAGGGGTTTGGTGTGGACAGCTGAGGTAAGGAGTAGTAGAGGCTTTGTGTTAGAAAAGACCAATATCTGTTGGTGAGAATTTTCTTAGTTAATCGCTTGAGGAGAACTTTCACCGGTAGTTAAAGGGAAGCATTAGCTGATCATTTAAACACTGTATTTATAATGGAAACATGAGGACTTGAGGTGGCTGGGAAACTTAGAGTGGGTTGGGGAGTTAGCTATTTGCCAGTGTTCTCCTCATTTACTTTGAGATGGGAATGAAGGTATCTAGTATTTTTATCTGGGTGGAGACAGATATGGGTAGAGGACGCAGAGTAGCTAGTGGGATATTCAGATCAGAATCCATTCCTGGGATTAGACTGAAGATGGAAAGTTTTGTGACCAAGAATATTGAGTCATAATCTGGGGGTCCTCGCTCCAAGTTGACATCAATCTTATGTGACAGCTGGAATTAAGAGAGGAAGAAAAATAATCATAGGAGAATAAGCAACCCACTCCATTATTGCCTGGCAAATCCCATGAACAGAAGAGCCTGGTTGGCTATAGTCCATGGGGTCGCAAAGAGTGGGGCACAACTGAGAAACTAACACTTTCACTTTAAGGAGGAGCAGGAAGAGACAGAGGAGAAGGAGAAGGAGAGTTTCAAGAAGAAAGAGAATGAAGATGAAGAGAAGGAGAGGAAGAGAAATAAGAGGAAGAGGCAGAGAAGGAGGAGGAAGTGCAGGGGGTGGGAGGGATTCCAGCTTTAGGCTATCTGTTTCTTCTCTTACCACTCTATTCCTACCTCTGATTACCCACTTCAACATGTAGTTAGCTATGTTGGGGAAATGAACAGGAAAGTATTCTCTTTACTTTCTACCTATTGGACTTTCACATTAGGGATGAAGAAAATGTATACTACTAGAAAACATTCTAAAGAAATATTCTGGCTGAAGTTTCAATAACTGTCATGTGATGCAGACTTGGCATTCATTATTTTAATAGTTGTATGAGAATTTAGATCACGTCTGCCTCTTGCAAGTGTTTGGTTAGCTTAATTTTCCAAAACAAGAGATTACTGAAGTAGTTCCTGATCAGTGTGAGAAAGAAATCCTAAAAGATTCTGGGCTTGGAAAAATTACTTGCAACTGATATCAAGACATCATTAGCCTCAAAGTAGAAGTTATGTAAAGAGTTACTGAAAGAACTGGACGGATATCACCAATGCCTCTCTCTCTTTTTTTTAAGCCTGTTGTATTAAGGAACCTGTGTTATTATGTAAGAGATTTGAATAGCTGATTTTGGGGAGGGTAGGAAAAAATTATCTGGCTACAAGTATGCCTTATATTTTCTTTGATTTTTAGGGAGTAGTCTTATAAAGTTAACTTTCAGACTGGGAGTCCCCAGGTAGAGAAATGGAGTAAGTAAAGCTTTCTTTGACACCTTCAGATATTCTTAGTTTCTTGGGTGAGATGCTTCATTCCAGATCATTCCTAGGTTGGTTGATAGAGGGCTTAAGTCATCTTCAGGATGCGTCAGCTTTAGATGCACAATACCATACAACACATCTCATGATCATCCTTTTCTCTATTCTTTAAAAAGTAAAATTAGATTAAAATGAACATCAAGAGCAGTTATAAAAGAGAAAAAATGCAAAATGAAAATAATGACAAAAAAAATAAATCAACGCAACAGGGGCATATCATTGCCACTACAGCTTTGCAGAGAGAAGTGCTTTCCCTAGAAGTAGCATAGACTTTGACGTAAGATGGTTTGGCTTCAAGTCCCAACTCTGCTGGGGCTTCCCTGGTGGCTGAGATGGTAAAGAATCTGCCTGCAATGGTAAAAAACCTGCAGTCTGCCTGTGACCAGGGTTTGATCCCTGGGTCAGGAAGATCCTCTGGAGAAGGAAATGACAATCCACTCCAGTATTCTTGACTGGGAAATTCCATAGACAGAGGAGGCTGGCAGGTTACAGTCCACGGGGTTGCAAAGAGTTGGACATGACTTTCACTTTTTTTTCACCCAGCTCTGCTACCTAGTAGTACCTGCTTCTCAGGTCCCTCACTCGAAGAATGAGGATGATAAATACATACTTCACAGGGTTGTAAGGATAATGTTCAAGAATTTTGATAAACAACATCCTCAACAGAACTCCCACTCACCCTTTAAATAGCATTTCAAATGCTGCTTCCTTTAAGAAGTCTTCCCTGAATTCCCAAGGGTAAGTATAGGTACTTCCTTCCTACTGTGCTTTCATCATAGTTCACATATACCTCCAGAAAGCAGCCATTAACTGTATTGTAATTGCATATTTGTCTGTCTTAGGCCAGTGAGTGTCTTTTTCCTGGGTATCTCTCATATCTAGTACTGTGCCCCACATTTAGAGCATGCTTTAAAATATTTTTGAATAAATGAATGAAGCACTTATTAAAATTTCTGGCACTTAATAGGTATACAATAAATATTTATTTCAAACTTCTTTTCATTGCCCCTTTTTACATTGTGGGTATATCATTCAAGGGGTGGGAGGAAAGATGAAGAGAATATTCAGATAGAGAGGTGGGTTGGGTAGACTATTACATAAACATAAAAATATTTTGGTTTCCCCATCCTTCTGGCTGCCTCTTTGGGTCACAGCTCATCTGCATGATAAAAGGAGGTGGGGCCTTTCCCTCACTATCCTGGAAAACAGCTTTCTTTTCACTGGATCTTACATTCTCTTCCTATAGGAACACTCATTATTTCCCTAAGGGTAAATGTTTGTGGCAGGCATTGAAGACAATAAAATACAGTTCATTTATCTATTGATTTATTTTGTCTTAGATTCCTGATTTTGAGGAATATGATATACAAACAGATGCAGAGGGACCCAGAGTCTTGGGGGAAGAGTATGTGGTTCTATTTGGCAAGAGAATTGGGACTCATGCTGGCTTTCACACTAGACTTCCAAGTGCAGCATCCAGCTGATAACTTGCTGTCTGAAGACCCTGACCTTGCACTGATATAAAACAATTCCTTGGAGTCCTATTTGTTGACCCAGTCTCTGGGCCTTGCTATTAGCTAAAGTGAGAAATGGTGTAAGTTGCTTCTCATAAGGTCAGTGCTCTGGGTGCCTAATATTATAAACAGATGTAAATATGAAAAATATTACAAACTTTCTCTAGGGAAAGTCTTCTTGCCAGTTCATCATCTCTGTATATCTAAGTACAGAATCCTGTATATCTAAGTGCTGCTGCTGCTGCTAAGTCACCTCAGTCATGTCCGACTGTGTGCGACCCCATAGACGGCAGCCCACCAGGCTCCTCTGTCCCTGGGATTCTCCAGGCAAGAACACTGGAGTGGGTTGCCATTTCCTTCTCCAATGCATGAAAGTGAAGTCGCCCAGTCTCTGACTCTTTGTGACCCCATGGACTGCAGCCTACCAGGCTCCTCTGTCCATGGGATTTTCCAGGCAAGAGTACTGGAGTGGGTTGATATCTGAGTACACTGATATCCAAATGGTTCATTCATTCTCAGCTCATTTAGTTTTCTAGGGTTGAATTACTATATCTCATTTCTAGAAATCTCTTATCATGAAAGTCATAAGTACTTCCTATGTACTCTTTGACCATCAGGTTTGGCATGGTCCAATGAGGAATGTGTGCATCTTTGGGAGGAAGAGTGAAGGACAAGGAAGCCTGGTGTGCTGCAGTCCATGGGGTCACAAAGAGTCGGACATGAGTTAGCCACTAAACAACAACAATACCACAGCAAAAGAACAGAGGGTTTAGTTGTGCTAAAAAACAGTGGAGAGGTTTGGAATGGTGCTAGGCTAGGAGACATGAGACCACAGTTACAGGTTTGCCCCTTCATTTCATAATCAATTGTACTGAGTCACATTTAAAAAACCCATTTCCTTTAAGAATCATTTTTTCTCACTCAGATGTACATCCTATTTCCTGACACATTTGAAGCTAGTATCAAACATTTAGAGGATGGGGTGGTGGGACTCACTAAGATATTAGCATATAATCAATTGCCAAATCTAACATTTTTATGGAGAAAGTAATCTTTCTAAAGATTTAGTATTTCTAAATTCTTTGATAAAAGATTTCTGAAGAAAAGTTGTTCTGAAATATCCGTGATTCAGAACCCTTATGATTAGAAACATATAAAGACAACAAATTTTGGTTTTAAATATCATATGTCTCTAAGTGTTAAAAACAATTCTTTCTTTCTCTGTATCTTATTTTTTAGTTTTTGTCCTTACGCTTGTGTATTTTTAGATTGTTGTATTAACAATACACATACTGCTTTGTATTCTGCTTTTGTTTTGGTAATAGATAAAATGATGGGTAATCAAAACAGAGTTATTTTGAATATAATCATAACTAAAAATATCATTTACAAAATCACACAAGTAGGAAGAAAAAGAAAGAAGAGTGTCTTATTTGTAGAACCAGTATTAACAAAGCCACATCAGAACAACATTTTAAAATTTACCCCTCTTGCTCTTTCTGAATTTCCACTGCTTGAAAGAAGCTTACACATCTGTGGAGCCACTGGGACAACTGGTAGGTGTTTGGGAACCCAGCAGGCTCAGGTGCCTCATTTTCTGTCTTTGTCCTTTGAGACTGCTGTAACAACGTACCACATACTGGGTAGCCTTTAAACAACTGAAATTTATTTTTCACAGATCAAGAGTCTGTGAAGTCCAAGATCAAGGTGCTGGCAGATTCAGTGTCTGTTCATAGACGGTTGTCTTTTCACTGGGTCCTGATGTAACAGAAGGGACAAGAGAGCTTTCTGGGATCTCTTTTGTAAAAGGGCTGAGTCCATTCATGAGGACACCACCCTCATAACCTAATTATTTCCCAAAGGACTCACCCACAAACACCATCACTTGCGGGATTAGGTTTCAACACAGGAATTTTGAGAGGTCACCAACATTCAGTCTATGGTGTCCCCAATGCCATTTTCTTCTGTTGCTCTGGATATACTTGCTCAGCTGAAGTTGACCAGCAAGCCCTGGGGAGATAACTTCCCTGCTTCTGTGATGCAGTCTCCCATGGCCATCTGCCTCACTTTGTCTGTATTTTGTTGTGCTGAGGTTATTCGTTTATTCTCGATGAGGCAACAATTCATCTCATTTACATAAAGTGGAAAGAATTGCTTCCTTGACTTGGCATTATACATTCTTAGAAGAGTCCTAAATCGGGTTTGGGATTCTGCCTTCCCTTTTTGTGTTCTACCACCTTCCAGTAAGGGCTTTCCTGATAGCTCAGATGGTAGAGAATCTGACTGCAATGCAGGAAACCTGAGTTCAATCCCTGAGTCGGGAAGAGCCCCTGGAGAAGGGAATGGCAACCCATTCTGGTATTCTTGCCTGGAGGATTCCATGGACAGAGGAGCCTTATGGGCTACAGTCCATGGAGTTGCAAAGAGTTGGACATGACAGATCGGCTAACACAACTACCTTCCAGTAATATCCAGTTTGACACTGGTCACAGACATTAGGGGATTGTTGTCATTCCACATCCAGAGAAGCACTCCATAAACACATTGTTGACTCTCAGCTGTGCTTGCACCTTGGCAGCAGGAAACGTAATTTATGATCGTCCTATAGAGTTTCAATCTTAGACTAGTTGGTAAAAACCTTGAGCTTCTTCTGTAAATTATCTGGACAAAGCCCAGCTCCAAACCCTCAGAGATATAGTTAGGGTATAAAATAAAAGATTTGAGGGTGGGTGTGTCAGCAAATGCTGGCTCATGAACTCAGATTTGGAATTTTGCTGAGGCTTTGAATGCAGGTACATAAATCTTTCCCCACAATGCTTCCAGAAGGGCTGGGGCAGCAGGTTTCCTCCGGGAGCTCCTGTCCGTGGGCTGCCCCTTTTGTCTGTCTTTCCACAGTAGTGTCACAGTCATGATTTGATTACTCCCACTCAGACCTCTGGACTTGAAGGTTTTTCATTCTCTATCTCTGATGAGCCTGAGCTGACAGCAGTGGCAGAGCTATTTTCATCACTGCTGCAATTCTATGATTTCCTACATTTTTTTAAAAAAGCTGAGGACCCAGCAGGACTAGTATTTGTCATGGTGTAACTGTAAGCTTACATCTCCCAGATGGAGAGCAGTTCCGTTCATGAACCGCCAAGGTCTTGGCAATAAAATTAAGTCATATAAATAAACTTTCATATATTTTATGTCATTAATCATTTTATTACCAGTTTCTAGAAAATAGCAGTAGCCCAAGATCCCTTGGGCCATGCTTTTAAATTGGACCCTTATGAGATAAAGAATACTATTTTTTATTTATCCTGGTAAGTCCTATGCATCTGATAACACTCACTTCTTGAAACAGTTCTGGAAAACAATTGGCTTCCTAGCATTTGGTCTGGAGCAACCTCAATTTATGGCTTTGGCACACAGGTCTATTTTAGTACATCTATTTAGAATGCAGCAGTTCATATTACCTTTAATTTTTTTCTTGTTTTCTGCAATCACCCAACGGGGCCATATGGACTACAGGACTTAGAAAAAATTAGGTGACCATATATTCTGGTTAGGATAAAATTAGTACTATAGATATACTAGAGGCTTCCCAGGTAGCTCAGTGGTTAAGAATCTGCCTGCCAGGCAGGAGACACAAGAGACATGGGTTCAATCCCTGGGTCAGGAAGATCCCCTGGAGTAGGAAATGGCAACCCAGTATAGTATTCTTGCCTGGAAATTCCCATGGACAGAGGAGCCTCATGGGCTAAAATCCATGCCATAGGATTGCAAAAGTCAAACATGGCTGAGTGACTGAGCGTGCACACACACACACACAGACAGACACACACACACACGTACACACACATATTCTGGTTGGTCTAAGGCAGACTCAATTTTATGCCTATTATTTGTGTGTAAATATTAATAGAGACTCCTTTCATGTTCAAATTATCCTGATCTGGACAATAAAGTACATGATCACCCCTGAGATGATGTCATTAATCACTGGCTGTAACCAGATGTTAGCTGAAGGCAGAGCACTCTATCATCTTATTTTCAGAGTCAAGTTTCTTATATCTGCCTTATGCTCTTTCCCTCAACACTGATGCCATTACACTCAGGAAGGACATAACTTTACTCCTTGCTTGTATCTTCCTCCTTAGTGTCTTTTTCCATTCTCTGGGGATTGAAGAGTCTTTGAATCAAAAGTTTTCAAGAATTAAACTTAAGTGTCCCAGTTGTGAAAGCTTCAGGAGAGGAAACTGTTTCTATTTTTCAGTAGAATCTCCACTCAAGATAAGGATGAGAAAAATATCCAGAAGCTCCCCAGTCTCTCACCTCTAGGACAGGCAAGTCCTTCAGCTGGGCTGGGTTGTCCTCTATTGGTGAATCACCCTTACACATCCATCTCCAACCCAGGCATGCAGTTGCTGCTGTAACCATCTCCTGGTTATCCCCACGCTTCTGCAGGAGATCCACCCTCACATACCAGGAAGAAGAAGAAACCATTTGGCTTTGGGCATGGAACCCCCATTCATGGATGCTTGCAAAGGGAGGGGCTTAGGTGATCATCAGGATGATTTTAAAATTATGGTCATTTGTCCCAGTTAAGACCTTCAGAGTACCAGATCACTTCTGTCTTTCCAGTAGTGCTGAACTCTTCCTTATTTCTCTTGATCCTCTTATAAGGAAACGTTTGAGAGCTGTCTGTAATATTCCTTTAATTTCATTTTCAGTGGAGTCCACCTGTCACCTCTGAGAGTCCATACTTTCTTCTGTACACTAAAAGTACATCCGATTGTTCCAAACGTCAAGCAGTTCTCCTTTCAGACAGAGTCATTAGTATGTAGGGCAAGAGTAAATGGGACAGAGATGCATCATCATTCTGGACAGAGCCCTCCCACTTCCCTACCGCCACCCTGGTCATTCTCACACTGATGACTCAAAAGATGACCCCTGGATCCCATTAGCCAAACTAGCACAAGTCCAGCTTTCCCCAGGCTCACCCTTCCCTGGTATTTCTGGAATTTCTGTGGTGGTCAGTGGCACTGACCCTCTAAACTGTCCAGCATCTGCATAGAGTTTATACATTCTTCCTCCCCACCCAGAGTTCTGCATCTGTGGATTCAACCACCTAGGGATCTTGTAGTGCTATAGTGTGTGTGTGAGCCTCTCAGTTGTTCTGACTCTTTGTGACCTCATGGACTGTAGCTCTGGACTATAGCCCACCAAACTCTTTGGTCCATGGGATTTTCCAGGCAAGAATACTGGAATGGGTTGTGTTTTCTTCTCCAGGGGATCTTCTCAACCCAGGGGTTGAATCCAGGTCTCATGCACTGCGGACAGATTCTTTGCCATCTGAGCCACCAGAGAAGCCAGCACGGTAGCCGTTACTATTTATACGTGTATATGTGGCTCCCTGCAGTTTGTGTACATGCTCAGTGATGTCTGACTCTTTGTGGTCCTATGGACTATAGCGCATCAGGTTTCTCTGTCCATGGGATTCTCCAAGCAAGACCACTGGAGCAGGTTGCCACTTCCTTCTCTAGGGGATCTTCCTGACCCAGGAATTGAACCTGTGTCTCCTGCATTGCTAGGCAGATTCTTTACCACTGAGACACCTGGGAAAGACCCTCTGGGGTTCAAACCAGTGTTATTCAAGGGTCACCTGTACCTGCAGGTAGTTTAGGAACTCGGACATCCCCTTGAGGCTCTCACTGGCCATAGGAATTAGCCTTCAACTGAGAATAGCTTGCTCTGAAGTTGGCAGAGCCCGGATGTTGGTGTTGCCTACCAACCCAGAGAGCCAAATTTCACTCTCCTGGGGATAGCCCCTCCTACGATAGATTCAACTGAATGAAATCTGAGTGGTAGTAGAGAGGAGCCGCTAAGCAAGGTTGTTTGTGCCCACTGAATTTTGTTTCTGCAGTGAAGTGGCTCTGGCCGCTACCACTGGGACAAACTGGGTGGCCACTACCAGCTTTGTGGAGGCCCTGGCAGCCCTGCAGGGATCTGGCCAGCTGAGCTCCTACTTCTGCAGACCCCACTGCCCCTCTCCATTATCCACCAGCATGAGGGAAAATGACAGCAGTGGAACCTCCTGGGGAGAAGGACTCATCTTCTCTCCGCCTTGTCTTTTGTGTCCCACAGAAATCCACCCTGGGCCCCAAGGATTAAGGCCCTTCTAACACAAGTCTTCTCCAGGGTAGCTGAGCTGGGGAGGAGTTTGGAGTCCGAGGCTGCTATCCTGAGCCTTAGCCTTAATGCCAAGACCAATTCACTGCTCTGGATTCCTTCCACCTACATAGTTAGTTCCTTTTAGGAGTTTCACTACCCTTTCTTAACTTCAAACTCAGACTCTCTCACTCTCAATCCATCAGACAATTTACAAATACTTTGCTTTTTTTTTTTTTTTTACAGTCAATTTATACATCTTTCCAAAAGAAGGATTTGGGGGTCTTTCAGAAGTCTTTAACTCTCTCTCTTAATTTATAGCTACATAAAGATTGTGGTCAGACATTCATTAATTCTCAAGCTTTAACACAAATGGACATACTGAGCAAGAAATAATGCAAATCTGTCATTTTCCTGAGTCTGGGCCAGCACTTGCCCTGCCAAAATGTCTTGTAAAATATGATCACACTGAATATTTTTTTTTTTTACAGCTTTCATACTTTTACTTCATGAACATTCTTCCATGAAAATAAATGTTTTTCTACAGCATCATTTTCATGGCTGCATAATATATTTTGCTAATCCTTTAATATGAGACATTTATTTCAATTTTCTCACTATCATGAACAATGATAAGATGTATGCCCTGTTATAAACATCTTTGTGCACATCACTGATTGTTTCCTTAGGATCATCTCCTAGAAGTAGAATTTGCTGGGGAAAAGGACACTCCAGTTACACCAACATCAGTAGATTAGGGGGCTTTGCAAAGAGCTGTCAGTACTCACCTAAAATAATTCAAGAGACATTCTCCAGTGGTTTTTCTTTTAAATGGTTTATAAGAGAAAGCAATCAAGGCTTAGAATTGTTCACACACACATATATGTGGCTACTACTGAATCTCTGAATAACAAGCTAGGATTATACAGTTTCATTAAATGCTTTCTCTCAAAATATCTCTTATTGAATGTATTTTTAATATTTGCTTTTCAGCAAAACATAATGACAGCTGTAATACTAATAACTTGCCAGGAAGGGCTTTCCCTAATTCTCTGAGTGTTTGTGTGTCAAAGGAAGAGCCTTTATATCCTTTCAAAAGCACAACAAATATGATGGGGTGAGGGTAGGGACAAAATAGCATCTGAAAGGCCTTCCCGTTGGGGAGATGTCTATGAGAGGCCAGGAAGTATTTATTGGTGGGGGTAGGGCTGATTGTCTCCCCTTCCTGCCCGTCAGATTGTATGTAGCCTTAAGAATACTCTGTCTTAATGTTTCAGTGTGTCTCCTGGGACTCTCTTCTATCCTTCTTATACTTTCAGTAGTATTTTGGCTCTAGAATTGCAACATTTTGTCTTTTCCCCTGAAGGCACAGGAAGAATGAGGAAACCATCTGTGCTTGTCCTCAATACTGTGTTTAAAAAGATAAAGAAGCAATTACTTCTCTCCTCAGGCAAGCTCTTTTTCTGTCCAGCCTCTGACTTGATCTCTCTTTAGTAAACAGTAAAAAGCAATGTAGCCAGGAAAAGCCTGTGGCTGGCTGCTGCCCCCAGCTACTTCAGACTGCATTACTAAACATACAGCATATGGAATGAATAAAACACCCATCCCTGTGTGCTCTGCAAGTCTTCATCCTGCAAACATTTCCAATGCATTATGCACTGGTCACTGGGCCAAATGCTGAGATTCATGGCTAAAATGACAGTCCCACATGTAAGGAACTCAGGGAAGGGAGACAGATGTAGCGACAAACAACTGTCATATGAGGATATAATTATTTTAATCAATATATGTTCAAAGGGCAGGAGGTAGTTAAGGAGGTGGAACATCTGGACAAATAGCCCATGAGGTCTTAGAGGGCAAGCAGATGGAGGATAAACTGGTCAGTGGAGGAGGGAATTCTAGGCAAGGCAACATCACGTGGAAAGCCATGAAACTATACCGGTTCATGGAAGGTTGGGTTGGAACATCAAGTATTCTAGTCTTGCTATGAAAATATGAGGAGTGGATGGGCAGGAAATGCAGTTAGAGAAATAGGCAGGGGTAGGTGATGGGTGTGTCTTGTATGTCCCATGTCAGAGAAATAGTCCCCCAATACTTGTTTTCTCTTGTCTTCAATTAGCTACAGGCATTTTTTGCTGGACAGATAGCTGCTAGGATTAAAGGCTACATTTCTTAAGCTCCCTTGAAGCTAGGTGTGCCCAGGTAACTAATTCTGTAAACTGTGTCACCTGCTCCAGGAAGTCTACTCTTAGGCCCTTAAAGACTGGAGCATGAGCACATTCCTTTTTGATTGTTTAGTCTCTGTTCCTTTCTCCGTCTAAATTCTGAAAAGCAAATTATATCAACCATATCGAACAAGATAAGCTGGTCCCTGGTTTTCTGGTACCATGGAAAACCTTACAGCCCCAGACTACCTACCGAGATGTCTACCTGGGACAGAAATAAATATCTAATTCGTTTAAACCAAAATTTATTTTGAGTTTTTCTCCCTGCAAACATACCAAATCCTGACTAACGCACTATGCAAGTGAGTTTAGATTTTGTGCTACTGCTGCTGGAGAGGTAGTGGGGGAATTGCTGCAGGTGAGGTAGCACCATAGTTGGAGTCGCATGCGAAGACCCAGTGAAGGATGGATCGAATGGGACAGATTTATCATGGGCGGAGCCACAGAATTGTGTAGTGGTTTTATACTGTATCAGCTTAGTTAAACCGGAATTTGGCTTTCCAGAATTTCCTCTTCTGTGTGGTTCTCAGTTAAGATTGGCTTCAAGAGAAAGATTTGAAAGGGGAAGGTGAAGCAGCAGTCATGTTTACATAGAAAGTTGATTTTGGGGTCGGGTGCTGCCACGGTTCAAACACGTAGTCTAGAATCTGCTGGTTCACCTTCTTTGCATGAGGAGCAGCAACTATTTCAAATACTGACGATCTCCTCTTTCAGCTCCTCCAACTGCTGAGCCAACCATGGTTTAGGTTCTAAATAAAAGGTGAAGGCTTTCAGATGATGGGAGACTGACAAACACCCCAGTTTTCCTCTTAAGTTCCAACTCACTCCTGTGGGTTCCCATTTGTCCTTGCTCTTCCACTTCCCATCCATTTTTCATTCCCAACTTCCTGCCCTGCTGACTTCAAGCCAGCACCAGATGAAGGATTATCGACTGTATATAAACTCTATAATCAGTTCCCTAAACTGCATACGGTCAAATTCCTGTCTCTTATTACTCCGAATAGTTCTACTTTTCTGATTGGATCCTGACTGATATTATGTATAAAGATGGTGAGGGTAGGGCTATAACTTTCTTATTTCCTACTCTGTGTGTCTCCAAAGTCTAAAACAGTGCCTGGAAGATAATAGATGTTCAGTAGTTATTTTTGGATGAAACACTGAAAAGGATGAATATGAGAGATCTTGGGGAAGCAGAATTAACAAGACTTGGTGATTACTTGGACAAGGAATTGAGACAGAAGGATGAAACCCACAGCATCCCCATGTTTTTGGCTTTTGGCAACTAGGTGAAGATGATGCCATATGCTAAGTTAGGGGACCTGGGAGAGGGATAAAGAGGGGTATGTTTTCCAAAAGCACGCTTCCTAGGATGATGCTGCATTGAATGAATCACCAGGTAGCTCTTATGCGCTAAGTAAGGCTTGTCTTCTTAGAGAGTACTTGAAGCTGTGGGATTGGAGACTGAATCAGACAGACTATGCAGCTCCTTTCAGCCTTAGAATCCTGATATAGTAGGGAAAAGATAATAAATTCTGCTCTGAATACACTGAATTTGAAAAGACTGTGGGATGTTGCTTTTGAAGGTATGTAGTAAACTGAAATTCATTCATACATCAGAAAAGGGATCTAGGTTTGGGAGTTGCTTGTGTCAAAGCAGTGGTTGAAGCAATGGACATGATTAAAAGCTTAAAGGTCATTAAGAGACCAAACTGAAGCCTTAGGGATGGGTGATGACAAGAGTCTGACAGGAGAAGAGCCTGCAAAGGACCCCTAAGATAGTCATCAGTGAAATAATAGGAAAGCCAGAGAGTGCTCAGGAGACTGAGGAAGGAAATGGTTTTAAAAGAGAAGCATCACATATTGAGAAGCCTCACTAAGCACCAAATTCTGCAAGTGGATGACTTAGAAGTATTAAATCAATCGCCATCCCAGGGTGGGTGCTCGGGGCTGGTATACCGAGATGACCCAGGGGGAGGGAATCGGGAGGGAGGAGGGAGTGGGGTTCTGGAGGGGGAACATATGTATACTCATGGCGGATTCATGTCAATGTATGGCAAAACCAACACAATAAAGTAAAGAAAATTAAAAATAAATAAATAAATTTGTATTTCCCTAAAGGAAAAAAAAAAAAAGAAGTATTCCTAGAAAGAGAAGGAAATGGCAACCCACTCTAATATTCTTGCCTGGAGAATTCCATGGACAGAGGAGCCTGGCGGGTTACAGTCCATGGGGTCACAAAGAGTCAGACACGACCGAGTGACCATCACTCGCTCACTCACTCACAGGAAAGAGCAGTTTCTGTGATGCACTGGGGTGAGAAACCAAAGCGAAGTGAGTTGTGGAGTAGATGGGTGTTGGTGGGTAAAAACTCGGTTCTTCTGAAGCTTGACTGTGGGGAAAAAAAAAACAGAGAGAGACTTGGATAAAAGTAAAAAGAGAATATGAAAACTAGATAGAGCATGGTTAGAATGGGACAGTGGGCTTTTAGAATTTCAGAGGGAGAGCTGCTGTGAATGATGACAAAGTCTGAGCGTAGATTTGGGAGTGGGTGGCTAAGGGTGAGTAGGATGAAGTCACCAGAGCTGAAATCAAGGAAGTGAAGACGGAGACATAGAAACACAGCCAATGTGGGCATTGATGCCCTAGCAGATGATGACAAGATTGGAGAAAAATGATGGCCCCCAAGTTTATGATGGACTTGAGAGAATTGACAAGAGATGGGACTGTTGCAGGGATGAAGAAGAGAAGAGGTTGTTATTCTTGGTGAGTGTGGGTCTCAAAGGAAAATGAGGTGATTTGTTCATTCAGTATTCAATATTGAGGGCCTACAATAGTGACCTGGGAACATGCGGGGAGCCTAACTTGGGGAACCCCCCTGCTGCTGAATGGTCAGTGGGGTGGGGGAGATTAAACATGTTCACATAGGAAGGAGACAGATTTCCTAAACAATTTTTTAACCCTGGCTGCACATTGGAACTCCCAGGAGAGCTTTTAAAAAGTACCATGCCTAGTTCCTATGCCAGCCCAATGCAATCAGAATCTCTGACAGCATCATCAGTAGGGCAGCAACAGCAGCAATTTTTAAAGGATCCCCAGGGATTTTCATTGTGTAGTCAGGCGAATCACTGAGAGCAGGGAGTCCTCGAGAATAAAGAGGTTCAGGGCTGAAGCTGACGGTGGGCCTCTGGGAGATGGAGGTGGGTGTGGGGGGAAGATGCTGAGTGGCATCTGCATTTGGGACTCATTAGGCAGGATGTATAATGGGGCCCCCGGATCTGGAGAGCTCGGATTGTCTGCAGCTGAAGCCCCTGGCTGGGGGACAGGAAGCGAAGCGGGGACCAGGTGCAGAGCATCTTATCTCTGCCTGCAGCTGGGTGCTGGTGCCGGAGGGAGGACAGGAAGAGAGGCGGGCCCCAGCCATATTTCCCACCAGGAGGCTACTTCTAGTAAGTTCTGTCATCAGTCCTCACTACTACATTTGAAAAGTACCATGAGAAATTGGGGCCTGTCTTGAGAGGGCAAACAGGAAGGAGACAGTTCTGGAAGTCATGTCACATTAGGAATGAAAGAAGAAACTGGGAACTGAGAGAAGGCAAAGCTTTGAGTGGCTCTGACAACTGTCATCAAGGAGTTGAAAGGCTGTCCTGTAGAAGAGTGATTAGACACTGTGCTTAGCTCCAGAAGGCACACCAAAGACTAGGAATTCAAAGAAAGAAGGTTTCATCTCCATTTAAAGGATGACATTTCTAACAACTAGCTTCCACCCACTTGAAAGGGTCACCACGTGAAGTGGAGCTTTCTTCTAGATTTTACCAAGAGGTTAGGCAGCCAGATCTTGAAACGGTTTAAGAACATTACAGCACTACTTTGAGCAGGAGACTTGATATCATGATCTTTATGATCTCTTCCTAACCCTAAATTCCAGAAAATTCTTTGATGTGAACATTAAAAAAAACAGACCAACACAAAAAACCTGAAAAAATTCTTGGTGTATATTGGCCATTGTCTTGGGGAAAACAAAGTGTTTTCTTTTTCTTTTAATCTAGCATTGCACTTGGAAAATACAGGTAACTATTAAACTATTTAAGCTGGCATGTCCTTTTTTGAAATTAAAAAGCAAATGCTTCCTTCATTGTATATATCTATAGTTTAACACATTAATAACAGTATTTTTAGGCCCTGGCATTTTCAGAACAATTTCTTAGTTAATCCTCACAGTGTTTCTATTTAAATAGGTCAGTATTTTTACAGGAGAAACTTGAAAAAGAGAGAAATTTATGTGACTTGAGGAAAGGTCATAGCTTAAGTCAGCACTGTAGCCAAAAATAACCAATTGCCATAATTTGACAGGTATACAGCTCTGAGAGTTATACTAGCTGAATACATAATACAGCACACATAGATAAATATAGTTCCTATTCAAATGGATTTCCACATAAACCAAGGCAGATGACAATGAATACAGAAAGAAGATGGCTTATGTTTTTTAGGGTGAGGCAGTAGATATAACCTTGTTTTTCTTTGCTGGAATCTTTAAGACCTTGTGAAGAAGCTACATTGCAACCCTTTACAAATGGCTCTACTGTAAACATGTTTAAAATTTTGGAGAAATTAAAAAAATTTTTAAGGAATAACTTTAAAAAAACTGGAATAAAAACAACCACCCAAGGGTGGCTTTAGGAGGATGTTGTTGATATTGTTTAGCGGCTAAGTCGTGTCTGACTCTTTGTGACCCTGTGACTAATAGCCCACCAGGCTCCTCTCTCTATGGGATTTCTGAGGCCAGAATACTGGAGTGGGTTGCCATTTCCTTCTCCAGAGGATCTTCTCCACCCAGGGATTGAACCCACATTTCCTGCACTGGCAGGCAAATTCTTTACCACTGAGGCACCAGGGCAGCCCTTAGGAGGATGTAGCAGAGCTAATTACTGGATAATTTTGTGGAATTAGATGCAAAAATTCTCACAGCTGCACAGAACTGCAAATCATGGGGGATGGTAACTGGAAGAGTAGGAACTTGACCTCTAAGAATGCAAAGCTTCCTTTTTGGGGGGTGGAAGGAGATGGCAATTTAGTGTGTACCTGCAGATGTTAAGGGATGCATAACTGTTTTGTTATGCAAACTGTTGTTATTATTTTGGTCTGTCCTGACCTAGTGGTGCTAGCTGCCTGCCAGTGCAGGAGACATAAGAGATGCATATTCAATCCCTAGGTCAGGAAGATCCTTTGGAGGAGGGCACAGCAACCCACTCCAGTATTCTTGCCTGGAGAATTCCATGGACAGAGGAGCCTGGAGGGGTACAGTCCATAGGGTCACAAAAAGTGAGACACAACTGAAGCAACTTAGCGTGCAACTTCACTGTTTAAAGAGAATAAGAGAATATAAAACAAACTGCTAATTCTCTGTGAGAGGACATGGGCAGGTATAAGAACACTCTGTTATGGATTAGGAGAGGTAAAGAGATGAAGGCCCCCTTTTCTAGAAAGATAATAATGTCTCTGATGCTCCTGAAAAAAAAGTATGAAATGATAAGTCTCCGGGAAGTTTGGGTTACACAGGCTCTGACTTCTGACTGCAGGGAAAGTAGAAAGTTTCTTCTTCAAATAAAAAATAGAAATGGTGTTGAATCAGTGGTCATTGTTTAAGAACTGATGTTTATAGTGTAAGAAGAGAAGCTATCTGCTTACTCTTAGATTTTAAGCCTTATTTTAAATTGTGTGCCACACTGTTTACAAACGGGCTCACACATTTCACACACTGAAAGTGCGTGTGTCCTGAATTGTGAACTGAAAGTGATAGTACCAGCTTTCCCCACCTGAGAGGATCCTGGGTGGGTGGACCAAGTGATGATGGCCAATGGGTACAAAGTTGTCAAAGTATAGAAATTGGTCCGTCTCTAAGTAGCGAGCTGAACCAAGACTCCATCCTCAGGCACAAGCACCTTCACGTTTACCTCTATCTCAGGCCTTTGGGTATAGATCACTTTTCAGGTAAGTGATGAAATTTCAAAGACAAAACATGTTTAGCTGGGAAATCAGATAAAAGGAAACATATCCCTGTTGTTTGTTATCTAGGATAACGATAATGGGGACAAAGAATTAAGTTGAAGTGAGTGGCAAACGATGGGTGTCAAATGAATGAAGGCCCTATAACTGTGGTCCTCATCGGAACCACTGAAAAATCTTGTTAAAAAACACATACATTCCCAGACACTACCTAAGAAGATGTGCAGATGGCAAAGAAACATGTGAAAAGATGCTCAACAATATCATTCATTGTTAGGGAATTGCAATTTCTAACAACAAGGAAATATCACTACAACAGAACTTTAAAACTGAAAAAAAAAAAAAAAAAAACCAACCTGATGATGCCAAATGCTGATGGGAATGAGAAGCAACAGGAATCCTCATTCATTGCTGATGGAGATGCAAAATGTACAGTCACTTTGGAAAGCAGTTTGGCAGTTTCTTACAAAGCTAAATATGGTCTTAGCATATGATCTAGCAATCACATTCCTAGGTATTTACTCAATTGAGCCAAAAATTTATATCCATATAAAATCTGCACAAAGATGTTTACAGCAACTTTAATTGTAATTCCCCCAAACTGAAAGCAACCAAGATGTCTTTTAATAGGTGACTGGATGAACAAGCTGTGATATAATCACACAATGGAGTATTATTCAGCAATAAAAAGAGAAGTGTGCCATCAAGCTATGAGAAGACATGGAGAAACCTTAAATGTATATTGCTAAGTGAAAGAAGCCCATCTGAAAAAGTTGCATATTACATGATTTCAATTATTTGATATTCTAGAAAAGGCAGACCTATATAGACAATCTATAAAATCAGTGGTGTCAAGGGCTTGGGGAGTGGGAAGAAAGGACGAGTAGGTGGGGCACAGGGGATGTTTAGGGTGATGAAACTATTCTGACTGATGCAGTAATGATTTATGCATGATATTATGCATTTGTCAAAGCCTGTAACAGCTTTACAACACAAAAAGTGAACCTTAATATATGCAAATAGAAAGACCATTTAGGAGGTCAGGGGATCCCAGGAAAGACTGCAGACTTTGACAAGAGAGTCTGACTGTATCACAAGCCTATGAAATTCTCTCATTGAAGAAACGAGGGAAAAGATCCTGATTTAGGTTACTTTGGAAATGGATGGAGTCTGTGAGACCAAAGGCAAAATGGAGTGCATATGCGCACTCTAGTCAAAGAAGTTGTTTCTCAAGGAGGTTAAGTGTTAACAATTCTTATACTGCTGTACACGCATGTTGGAATCAGTTAAGTAAATGAATGGTGTGTGGTGGGTTCCAAGTATCTTCCTGTTAAGAGTGGGAGATTTCAGAAAAGGGAGGGAATGACCCATATGGTAATGGATTAAATTTGGAAGGTCTTGTAAAAACTCATGTTAACATTGATACAAATGGTTAATATAGAAATATTTATAGATATGTACACACACACAGAAGGGGTATGTTAAATGTGCACAGAAGCCAACTAAAAGAGCCCCCAAATGCCAAAGCTTGAACATTTTAGCAACAAAATAAAGTGACTTTACATTATAATCCAAAGTATAAAATAGATAATAGATTAAAATGAATATCGACAGGTCCATACTGATATAAATGATTGAATAAATTGGGGAGAGACAAATTTCCCACCCAGACTAACTCCAAATAAACTATGAATCCTTTATCATGAAGAAGTAGGGCTCTAACCCCCACTCCTTCCTTATAGGCTGCCCAAAGTGATTTCCTTCCAAAGAGTACAATGTAGAAAGGGGAAAAATGGTAACTGTTAACTAGAGAAACCTGACAGAGACTATCTCGGATGATGATAAATGTCAGCAGCAGTCATAAATCATGTTGATTGTATGTCCCCTTGATACGCTATAATGAAAATGGAACTTCACCTCTGTGATTCTCCTCCCCAAACTCATAGCCCATCTTTAATCACAAGAAAAAATGCTCAGGGCTGGTGTACCAGGATGACCCAGAGGGATGGAATGGGGAGGGGGGTGGGAGGGGCGTTCTGGAAGGGGAACACATGTATACCCATGGTGGATTCATGTCAAAGTATGGCAAAACCAACACGATAATGTAAAGAAAAAAATTAATTAATTAATTTTAAAGAAAGAAAAAATATCTGAAAAATTTCAGTAGAGGGACTTTCTACCAAATATCTCAAATACCAAATATCTCAAATACTTCTGTCCACTTGGCTGGATAGGTCAGGTATAGCAAGAAGCTCTCTGATGCTAGGTTGAGAAGCAGGTTCCTTGTCATGGAATGGTTAACTCCATGAGTCATAGTTATTATGATGCATTTTTGTCCATTTGGAATATACTTAAGAATTATTGGCCAAATATATTTCTTCATAATGTAATTGTCAAGGTGTTTATCAGAGTTAGATGCAATTAAGTTTTGATATTCTTAGGTAAATGTCATTACATCAATGATAAAATCATTTTGGATTTTAGGACCAGCTGCAAATGGCTTTAGAGAACTGTCTGATTATAGCTGAGTATGAGTTATGGTTTGTGTGCCTATGTGTGTCTGTGTTGGGGACGGGAAGGGTGTCGGCACATACACTCAGCAAGTGGACAACAGCTGTTTGGTTACAGGATGAAGCAGGCCAATTGGGAATTATAGAATTATTATTTATTTGCCCAGACCTTACTCAGAACTTCCTGGTTTCTGCAAGATTGGCCTGTGATGTGAATGAAGAGGAACAGACAAGTTTCTACCCCATAGAGACAAGGCTTTTTTGACATGGTTTCTCCAGTTGGACTGAGCCACACATGGTTTTGAGTATGCTTTTGATTTCACCATGAAAGATGTTCTTGAAATGCTGAATAAGGCTGTCCATTGCATCTGCAGCATATCAGGGGGTGGGTACAACAGAAGCTGGGTAGGAGAAAACACATGCACACCTGGATACCAACAGTGCTCATCTCCAGCCTGCAACTAATTAAAAACTGGGTGATCTGGAGCAAATTAATGACCCTGGGTCCCAGACCCCAGCGGGAACTGAGTAATGATAATGCCTGGTTATGGGACTCAAGCATCAGTCATTTTTTGAAGAATCCATGTGATTCTAATGTGCACCCAGGCACAAAAACCACTGACTAGTAACTGATCTGTAGGTTCTCTTCCGGACCTGAAGTACAAATTGAACCTGAATTTTAACAGATGACCGACTACCAGCTGTCCCAGCTCCTTCCTCTTGTTATTTTATTTCTTTTCTTAATTATTTTTCTAATTAGGATCATTAGCTGCTGCATAAGACATCTACAGCCTTAAATCCAGAATCTGGAATGATACATTCAGCCTGAGGCTGGCATGTCCCACCTCCCAGGACTAGCTGGATCTATGTGTCAGTCCCTCAGTGCTCTTTGCTTATCATTTTAATGAACTTCTTGTTATTTAAAAATTGGTGCTGGCAGTGTGCTCTCTCTAGGCCCATTTGCTATCAGCTGGTTATCACCCTAATTAGCATGTATTGACTTTCTTTTCAGTGCTATAATTTAGGGTGCAGAAGCTGCCAAGTTGAGGTTAGTTTTGTTTGTGGGATCTGAATCTTACTAAACTGGCCTTGACAGCTAAACCCTAAAACCTATTAGAGGATATTTTTACCACATTAAGTGACAGTTTATTAAGGGCTCCCCTTGTGGCTCAGCTGGTAAAGAATCTGCCTGCAATGTGGGAGACCTGGGTTCGATCCCAGGGTTGGGAAGATCCCCTGGAGAAGACAAAGGCTACCTACTCCAATATTCTAGCCTAGAGAATTTCATGGATTGTTTAGTCCATGGGGTCGCAAAGAGTTGGACATGACTGAGCGACTTTCACTCACTCATTCACTCCCAGGTGGCTCAGTGTTAAAGAATCTGCCTGCCAATGCAGGAGACCTGGGTTCAGTCCCTGTGTTGGGAAGATCCACTAGAGAGGAAAATGGCAACCCACTTCAGTATTCTTGCCTGAGAAATCCCAAGGACAGAGAAGCCTGGTGAGCCACATGGGGTTGAAAAGAGTTGGACATGACTTAGTGACTAAAATAGCAACATATCATATAAAAGAATACTTTTTGTATTACTAAAATTAGCAATTGTAATTAGATATGTTAAAAGCTAAAAATATTCCCCAGAATAAATTAATGAATGAATGATAACATATCTCCATTGGAAGTATTATTTCAAATATTTATATTATGTTTATTTCATAACATCCAGGGCATAGAATTGTGGAAACTTAGAATTATAGGTTCATCATTTTTCTATGAAATATAAAGATCTCTGATGTCACCAGTGAGCAAGTACTTACCTTCCAAACAGTTCTAGTGATTGTAATTGGTTACTATATTCATTCCTTAGTGGTTTATTTCTATTAAGCACTTATTTAAACGTTGAAATTTCTAATACCTATGCTAAATCCATGGATTATACAAATTTAAGGGGAAGATCATGATTTATTTTCCCACACCTCAGTGCAGGAAGCAAATAAGACACCAACTGTAACAATACAATGAAACATGGACTTACAGGTAAAGATTTTTATGGGAGCTCCAAACCTGGGAAATAATTAACTTTGCTTCAGACTCAGACTAGGAGGGGGAAAATGTTGTTGTTTAGTTGCTAAGTCATGTTCAACTCTTTGCAACTCCGTGGACTATAGCCCACCAGGCTCCTCTGTCCATGAGGTTTCCCAGGCAAGGATACTAGAGTGGGCTGCCATTCCCTTCTCCAGGGGATCTTCACCACTCAGGGGCTGAATCCATGTTTCCTGCTTGGCAGGCAGATGTTTTAACCTCTGAGCCACCGGGGGAAATTTCACAGAGGTAACAGTATATGATTTATTTTCAGGCAAGAAAGGAATGAAAAGAAATAATAGCGGTACAGTAGAACCTCTCACAATCAAAACCTCATTTTATTCTTTGTATCTCTCTAATTCTTTCTCTCTTCTTTTCCCTAAGTAGAAATATATATATATATAATTTTGTTACTCAAAGTATGTCCATGCATCAGGAGCTTGAAATAATTGTAGACTCTCAGATCCCACCCCCATCTACTGAAGCAACATTTGCATTTTTACATGATTCCTGGGTAATCTGTATGTATACAAAGTTTGAGAAACACTGGGCTACACCTTGTCACTTCATTTCCTTATCTCCCATTCAGATTTTTTAAAAAAAATATTATATTTTGGAACTAACTAATGCATGTACATGTGTAGTTTAAGCAACCAAATAATTCTATGAGGTTCTTAACAAAAAACTACAGACTCTTTTCTCTTCTTCCTCATCCCCACAAATCAGTTCTGAGAATGAACTACTTTTACATCTTTTAGCTAATTCTTTTAATATTTACCTCCAACTCTAAAATCAATATGATCATATTACTACTTAGAGATGTATCCATTTTAGAACTAACTTATACATCTTATCACAGAAAGTAAGAATTTAACTTTTTTTACACACTTTGACTTTCCTTCTCTCCCCTCCTTCCAACATAATTATATATATAGTTTTGATTAAACTAATATTTAGTATTTATAGTTTATAACTATAAACATTGTTCATTAAACCAAGAGTACTTTACAGTATTTTCCTGGAGTTAATTATTGCCTTGTTTTTTTATTTGTTTAGCTTTTTATGTACCTATACCTAATTCTTCCTTATCTCTTCAACAGAACTGTACAAATCCTCTGAATACAGTCAAACTATCCTATCAGTTCCATTTGTTTTTCTTGGAGTCCTTTGTTAAATTCCTATATCCTCCTATTCTAATCTCCGCTGGCTGCTCTATAGGCAGCTAACACAGCTGTCATCCCAGGACTTCCTGTTTCCATTATCTTGGAAAATTCTTTGCCTCTCTTCTGTCCTGAATTTTCTGTTTTTAGAATCTTCCTTTCTCCTCTTTTTATTTTTTATATTTTGATTTAATCTTTCATTTTTGTAGGGCACATCCTCCAAAAGCTTCTGGAAAGAGATATGTGCCAGATATATGTCTATCGGCATTCAGTACCATTCTCTCCCTGGATGGTACAGACTAGAAGCCTGAGAACTACATTCCCCAGAATTCTTTGCCAACAGTTCTTGTTTAGTGTAGCCTAATGAAGAAAGGTGCCCATATAACATTTGGAAGGAAAAAGTGAGAAAGTTTTTCTTCTTCCATCAGAAGTGGTGGCAGATTAACATGAACTTCTGCAACTGGCTTTCTCGCATTCACTATTAAACCTAGCAGTTGCAGCTTTAGTGGCAGATTTATGTGGTTTCCTGATTGATGGGCAGCTCCAACTCACCTCTTTAGACCTTTCAACAGTGTGACATCACCATATTAGATCATTTCCTGCTTAGACTACCTACAATAGATTTTTTTTCTTGACTGAACACTTAACAAGAGTGGCTCCAAGAAAAAGGCCTTCAAAAATAGGAGTTTAAGCTTTGGTACTGGCATTGCTATCTTTGAAACAGTGATGACTTACTTAGTAGTGATATTGATTAATGATCAAATAGTTATATAAATTATCACCTGTATTGAATAGAATGAAGTGCCTAATAGTAAAGGTACAGTTTTGGAAGACCAAGTAACTGCTGCAATATGTGAATATGTGGAATGGGAACCACACATATTTCTGAGGGCACTGGAGAGATTACTGAAAGAAATGATCTCAGGGTTAAAAAAATGTCTGCTTAAAACATCCTCAGAAAACCAGAATATTTCTATGACTGCCCCCAGTCATAGAAATCTTATCTTTTAGAATTACAGAACCAAAGTAACCAAAAACCAGAACAAAAGTTCGCTCTTTTACACACTGAATAATTGTAAAACAAGTGAATTCACTACTTTACAAAGTCTACTGTGTGAAAGTTAAAACATAATAGGAAAGAGTGTGTTATGGACTGCATTGTGTCACTCCAAAATTCATGAACCCCTAATTAATAATGTGTCTGTGTTTGGAGGCAGGAGGTTTAAAGAGACAGTTAAGGTTAAACAAAGTCATAAGAGTGGGGCTCTAATCCACTATGACTAATGTCCTTATAAGAAGAGGAAGAGATATCAGGGAAGAGTGAGTACAGTGTAAAGTCATTGTGAAGACACAGAGAGAAGGCAGCCATCTGCAAGGCAAGGAGAGGGACCACAGGAGAAACCAAACCTGCCAATACCTTGGTCTTGGACTTCTAGCCTTCAGAACCACAGGAAATAAATTTCTGTTATGTCACCCCATTGGTGGTATTGTTTTATGACAACCCTAACAAGCTAATACATCCTCTTAGAGAATACTGCCTTTATCAAAACTTGAGGAAAGACACTGGCCACAGGAGCACCAGCTTTCTTGGAAAGTTCTTTACTGGCTGGCTGTCCTTAAAGGCTGGGGCTGAGAGCTGAAGATGTTATTGTTGCTCAGTCACTAAGTCGTATTTGACTCTTTGCGACCCCATATACTAAAGCACACCAGGCTTCTTTGTCCTGTACTATTTCCTGGAGTTTGCTCACATTTATGTCCATTAAGTTGGTGATGCTATCTAATCATCTCATTCTCTGCTGCCCTCTTTTCCTTTTGTTTTCAATCTTTCCCAGCATCAGGGTCTTTTCCAATGAGTTAGCTTTTCCCATCAGGTGGCCAAAGGATTAGAGCTTCAGTTTCAGCATCAGTCCTTCCAGCTGAAGATCCTGGCATAGAAATGGGCTCTTTGATTTAAATGTGAATGATGGATCTCAGAGTGATGGTCCAAGTAGATACTGCCAAGCCAAGATAAGCTGAATAGTGATAATTAGAATGGTTTAATTACAGACATTTCTGAATATGGCCAAGTGATTGTGGTGCCCCTAAGACTAAAATAGATGGGCAGCTTTACTTTTATGTGGCAATGTTTTACTTTATATATAAAATATAAAAGTTCTAGGTCTATGATTGGAGGCTTAATGTTTATCACCAAGAGGAGTTAATGCTATCTATTCTCTTTCTCAGACCTGAGCCGGTTCTCAAATATTAAACCCCAGGAATAGAAGGAAAGGCCTGTCTCCTGGAGGAAGAATCCTGTGACATAGCTGCAACCATACATTGTGAGTCATCTACAGAAAAATCCCCAGACATTTCTGAGATTTCTGTACACTGCGTCTGAGATGACACTGCTTCCTAAGGTTCTTTAGAATGAAAGAAGCATGGAAAATGCTATGATGTTCTTACCAGTTAGCATGACAATCCACACAGGTCAAATGATGCAGCATATGTTATTACTATTTGTCAAATACTCCCTTATCTCTCCCTGCAGTCCTTCAAGATGGCAGAATTATAACATGAAAAACTCCAGAGTAGCATGTAGATTTGCTCTGACTATGAAATGCAGGCAGAAATGACATATGTCACTCTGAGCAAAAGCTTTAAGACGCAGACACAATTTTTTTTAATGCTTTGCATGTTTCTTTCCCCTGTCTCATAAAGTAGGCAGTGCTCCAGAGAGCAGCTACTAGCCTGAGTCCTGGAGTGAAATACTGTGGGATATAGTCATACCTAATCAATGATGATATAGAAAACAAGTAATTATGCTTAGTTTTTCTAAGACACCCATATTTGTGGTTATTTGCTATTGTTGCATAACCTAGACCATTTTGACTGACATAGCTGTTAAATGGAGTTTACCCAAGTTTTCATCACAGTGGGCTCCCTG
This sequence comes from Antilocapra americana, assembly GCA_007570785.1. Taxonomy (NCBI): domain Eukaryota; kingdom Metazoa; phylum Chordata; class Mammalia; order Artiodactyla; family Antilocapridae; genus Antilocapra; species Antilocapra americana. Next base: position 2,661,219 of record ML664070.1, on the reverse strand, counting down.
GAACCACAGAGTCTTGTGATTATTTTCCTAGGACCTAAATGAATATTTGGAATAGATGTGTTAAGAAACTAGCAAAATATTCACTCTGATGTGTAGTTTAGTATAGTGGAAACGACAAAATTGTGAACCAAAAGTAATACTGAATCCCTAGAGGAACTATAGGAATTAATGCTACTATCAAAGACTTGAAAGATGCATGGATGGTGATGCCTGCAGGCATACCTCAGAGATATGAAAGACTCCAAAATGACATGGTCACTTCCTGTCATATCCAGTCACCAACCACATTTCCCTTATTTGTCAGAATTAGGTCTGGAACATCAGTTCCTTTTGTGGCTTCCTGTGGCTTCCAAGAGATGAAATTACCAGCAGGGCAAGGAAAGACTGAATCTGATAGTTGATGTCATTGGTACAATTGAACTCTACCCTGAATTTTTTATCTCTTTTAGAAAAAGAGTGACTTTCATCTAGCTTTGTGCTCTATGGAGCATGCCCACAACCATTTAATTTGTGCTCTTTCTATTTTTATCCCTAACTAAATACTTTCTAATTTGCATGTATTATCAGAATCCTGGATTCCCAAACAGCACTTTACTGATTTACTCTGGACTGTTGCCATTTCTCTGCCTCCTTTCTTGTGTATTTGCTTTTTATTAATAAGATAAGCCCTTCCAATATTGGTCTATGAGTTCCATTTTTATAAGCCTCAGATTGTGTTTATTACACTCCATGAAAATTCCCTGTTTACCAAGCCTGTTCCCTATTCACTGTGCTCTGAAATATAGCATTTTTTTGTTAAAATATTATAAATCAGTAGATTTGAAGTTACATAGTCAAATTACCCGGAGTAAGAAATGCTAGATGCTATATCAAACAAATCACCTTATCTCAGTGGCTTGATAGAATAAAAGGTTAATTCTTGCCCAGTAAAGTCCATAGCAGATATTTCTACTTTTCTACTTGGTGGATGGGCTACCATATGACTGTTTGGAAACCTAGTCACCTCAGATTTGTGGAATATTCTTAGAATCCTGTCCATTCAGCCTGTAGATAAGGAAAGATAGAAAGTAGCAAAGAATCCCACAGTCAGTTTTTCTGAGTCAGATTTGCAAGTGGAGTAGATTACTTTTGCTCTTGTTACATTGGCCAGAACTCAGCCACATGGCTATACTTAATTGAAAATAAGTCTGGGAAGTACAGACTGGCTGTTAAGTCCACGAGTAAAGAGAAACAGAATTGGTAAACAGCCAGCCAGTCTCTGCTATAATTGTTTATACAGTGATTTAAATATAAGATTTGTTGAGAGTTCTGCATTTTGTTTTAATTTTTGGAGTTCAGTCACTTAATTGTGTCCAATTCTTTGCAACCCCATGGACTGCAACACACCAGGCTTCCCTGTTCATCGCAAACTCCCGGAGTTTACTCAAACTCTTGTCCATCGAGTCGGTGATGCCATCCAACCATCTCATCCTCTATCGTCCCCTTCTCCTCCTGCCTTCAATCTTTCCCAGCATTAGGGTCATTCCAATAAATCAGTTCTTCGCATCAGGTAGCCAAAGTATTGGAGCTTCAGCTTCAGCATCAGTACTTCCAATGAACATTCAAGATTGATTTCTTTTAGGATTGACTGATTTGATCCCCTTGCAGTCCAAGGGACTCTCAAGAGTCTTCTCCAGCACCACAGTTCAAAAGCATGAATTCTTCAGTGCTCAGCTTTCTTAGTGGTCCAGCTTTCACATCCATACATGACTACTGGAAAAACCATGGATTTGACTAGACAGGCCTTTGTTGGTAAAGTAATGTCTCTGCTTTTTAATATGCTGTTTAGGTTGGTTATAACTTTTCTTTGAAGGAGCAAGTGTCTTTAATTTCACGGCTGCAGTCACCATCTGCAGTGATTTTAGAGCCCCCTCAAAATAAAGTCTGTCACTGTTTCCACTGTTTGCCCATCTATTTGCCACGAAGTGATGGGACTGGATACCATGAACTTAATTTTATGAATGCTGAGTTTTAAGCCAGCTTTTTCACTCTCTTCTTTCACTTTCATCAAGAGACTCTTTAGTTCCTCTTTGTTTTCTGCCATCTGGTGGTGTCATCTGCCTATCTGAGGTTATTGATATTTCTCCCAGCAATCTTGATTCTAGCTTGAGCTTAATACAGCCCGGCATTTTGCGTGATGTACTCTGCATTTAAGTTAAATAAATAGGGTGACAATATACAGTCTTGACATATTCCTTTCCCAATTTGGAACCAGTCTGTTGTTCCATGTCTGGTTCTAACTGCTGCTTCTTGACCTGCATACAGATTTCTCAGGAGGCAGGTCAGGTGGTCTGGTATTCCCATCTCTTTAAGAATTATCCACAGTTTGGTGTGATCTACATAGTCAAAGGCTTTTGCATAGTCAATGAAGCAGAAGTAGATGTTTTTCTGGAACTCTCTCACTTTTTCTATGATCCAGTGGATGTTGGGAATTTGATCTCTGGTTCCTCTGCCTTGTCTAAATCCAGCTTGTACATCTGGAAGTTCTTGGTTCATGTACTGTTGAAGCCTAGTTTGGAGAATTTTGAGCATTACTTTACTAGTGTGTGAGATGAGTGCAATAGTGTGGTAGTTTGAACATTCTATGGCATTGCTTTTCTTTGGAATTGGAATAAAAACTGAACTTTTCCAGTCTTGTGGCCATTGCTGAGTTTTCCAAATTTGCTGGCATATTGAGTGCAGATCTTTTAACAGCATCATCTTTTAGGATCTAAAATAGATCTGTTGGAATTCCATCACCTCCACTAGCTTTGTTTGTAGTGATGCTTCCTGAGGCCCACTTGACTTCACATTCCAGGATGTCTGGTTCTAGGTGAGTGATCACACCATCGTGGTTATCTGGGTCATTAAGGCCTTTTTTGTATAGTTCTTCTGTGTATTCTTACTACCTCTTCTTAATATCTTCTGCTTCTGTTAGGTCCATACCATTTCTGTCCTTTATTGTGCTCATCTTTGCATGAAATGGTCCCTTGATATCTAAGTTTCTTGAAGCAATCTCTACTCTTTTCCATTCTATTGTTTCCCCCTATTTCTTTGCATTAATCACTGAGGAAGCCTTTCTTATCTCTCCTTGCTATTTTTTGGAACTCTGCATTCAGATGGGTATATCTTTCCTTTTCTCCTTTGCCTTTAGTTTCTCTTCTTTTCTCAGCTATTTCTAAGGCCTCCTCTGACAACTATTTTCCCTTTTTGCATTTTTTTTCTTGGGGATGGCCTTGATCACTGCCTCCAGTCATGTCTGGATTATGATGACAATGTCATAACGGCTTCCTTGCTTGTAGTTTTTAGTTCTGCCAATATACCCTAAAGAGCCTCAGAAGATGTATCTTCTTCGAATACTGTTTTTACTGTGTGCTTTTCCTGTCTTTTTTTTTTAATGACAAGCTCTTCATAATATTTCCATAATTTGGCTGCAGGGATTCCCTGATGGCTCAGTGGGTAAAGAATCCACTTGCAATGCTGGAGACACAGGGGACATAGGTTCAATCCCTGAATCAGAAGGATTCACTGGAGGAGGAAATGGCAACCCACTCCAATATTCTTGCCTGAAAAATCCCATGGATAGAGGAGCCTGGCAGGCTACAGTCCAAAGGTTTGCAAAGAATCAGAAATTACTGAGTAACTAGGCATGCATACATACAATTTGGAAAAGGTCAATTTTCATTCCAATCCTAAAGAAAGGCAATGCCAAAGAATGCTCAAACTACTGCACAATTGCACTCGTCTCACATGCTAGCAAAGTAATGCTCAAAATTCTCCAAGCCAGGCTTCAACTGTAAGTGAACCATGAACTTCCAGATGTTCAAGCTGGATTTAGACAAGGCAGAGGAACCAGAGATCAAATTGCCAACATCTGTTAGATCATCAGAAAAGCAAGAAAGTTCCAGAAGAACATCTACTTCTGCTTCATTGACTATTCTAAAGCCTTTTACTGTGTGGATCACAACAAAGTGTGGAAAATTCTTAAAGAGATGGGAATACCAGACCACCTGACCTGCCTCCTGAGAAATCTGTATGCAGGTCAGGAAGCAACAGTTAGAACTGGACATGGAACAACAGACTGGTTACAAACAGGGGAAGGAGTACATCAAGGCTGTATATTGTCACCCTGCTTTTTTAACTTATATGCAGAATACATCATGAGAAACCCTGGCATGGATGAAGCACAAGCTAGAATCAAGATTGCTGGGAGAAATATCAATAACCTCAGATATGCAGATGACACCACCCTTATGGCAGAAAACAAAAAAGAGCTGAAGAGCCTCTTGATGAAAGTGAAAGAGGAAAGTGAAAAAGTTGGCCTAAAACTCGATGTTCATAATACTAAGATCATGGCATCTGGTCCTATCACTTCATGGGAAATAGATGGGGAAACAGTGGAAAAACGACAGATTTTATTTTGAGGGGCTCCAAAATCACTGTCGATGGTGACTGCAGCCATGAAATTAAATGACAATTACTCCTTGGAAGAAAAGTTGTGACCAACCCAGACAGCATATTAAAAAGCAGAGACATTACTTTTCCAACAAATGTCCTTCTAGTCAAAGCTATGGTTTTTCCAGTAGTCATGTATGGATGTGAGAGTTGGACCACTAAGAAAGCTGAGAGCTGAAGAATTGATGCTTTTGAACTACGGTGTTGGAGAAGACTCTTGAGAGTCCCTTGGACTGCAAGGAGATCCAACCAGCCCATTCTAAAGGAGATCAGTCCTGGGTGTTCACTGGAAGGACTGATATTGAAGCTGAAGCTCCAATACTTTGGCCACCTGATGCAAGGAACTGACTCATTTGAAAAGACCCTAATGCTGGGAAAGATTGAAGGTAGGAGGAGAAGGGAACAACAGTGGATGAGATGGTTGAATGGCATCACCAACTTAATGGACATAAGTTTGAGTAAACATGGGGAGTCGGTGATGGACAGGGAGGCCTGGTGTGCTGTAGTCCATGGGGTTGCCAAGAGTTGTACACGACTGAGTGACTGAACTGAACTGAACTGAAGCATGCATACATGCAATTTGGCTCCGTTTTACTTAGCTGATACTTTCTCCCATTAACTCTCCTCATAGTTGTAAGTGTATGAATCGAGTGATTGTATTTGGCCTGGGATCTAAACACCTAAATCCTGTGATGTTGTACTTCTCTTCCTTAACCCCACTGTAGAATACAGTGAACAAGGCCAGGGAAATGATGCTCTTCATTGTTATGAGCATCAGTTAGTGTTTTCCCTCCATAAAAATGATCCCCAAAGTTAGTGACTTAAAGTTGCACCCATTTATTATTCCTTGGGATGCTGTGGGTTGCTGGTCACTTCTTTTGGTCAAGGCTGGCTCAGCTGGAGTGGATGTTCTGGAATGGCCTTGCTCATGTATCAGAGATTTCAGCCAGGGTGCTGGGGAGTAGCTAAGTCATTAACATTGTCTGTATTCCTCCAGAGTCTGACTTGGGCTGTTCGAGTGATGGCAAAGGGGTTCCAAACAACATGAGGTGGCAAGCTCCAGTGCACACATTCTTTTCACGCCTCTGTTGGCATCATCTTAACAATCAGATAAAGGAAAAGTAAAGGGAAGTTTCCTCTTGATTGACAGAAAATTGAGGAGGAAAAAGAAATTTCCTTTGAGCAGAGAATTTTGACATGGTGGGGGCATAGAAAGTGGAGGTGCCTTCTTGTTGACATTCAATATCACAAAGAGTAAAGGTACTTATAAGAAATTAATGGACTTGGAAACAGTGCCAAGAAGGAAAATCATGTATTGAAAGACAGTGATAACGGTCTTCTCTCTCACCTGCTTCAAAGTTTACTTCTGCCTGAGTCTGTGATGCACTGTCTTGCTTAGAATGCCATCTTGGCTTCTGTTTAGAACTTGTAGGTCCTTTTTTCAGGTGCCTCTTCTTGCCTACCTAATATGCATTAACCTCTTCTTCATTACTAGCAGGATACTAGTTCTATTTGGGGCTTTATTTTACATTTTGTCAGCTTTCTTTAGGGCTAGGTCTTCCCTGGTTGCTCAGACATTAAAGTATCCTCCTGCACTGTGGGAGACATGGGTTCAATCCTTTGGTTGGAAAGATCCCCCAAAGAAAGGAATGGGTACCCACTCTAGTATTCTGGCCTGGAGAATTCCATGAACAGAGGAGCCTGGCAGAAATGGTTAGGTGACATAGTTCTGGCTTATCTGCTGAAGATTTCCAGTAAATTTTTGCTTTCTTGATATAGGTACCACCTTTCCCCTCTTTGTTGCTTTCTTCTTCCTATCGAGGATGAAGATGTTAGGCTGGAGATGGAGCAGCCTTCTTGTGGCTATAAGGCAACCATAAGGCTGAAAGTCATATGTTAAGAATGGAGAAGTCAAAAATTAAAATGATCTCAAAGACTTGACATCATGGATTTTCTGTAATCAGTCTTGCTTGCCCACTTTCAGACTCTGTGTCGTGAAAACAGTAAGTGGCTCTATTTGTTTGCATCATTGTAATAGCTTTCTTTTATATGTAGACAGATAATCCCAACTGACATAGCCTTTAGATCCTTTCAAATATCTCATATCCCCCATGAAGCCATCTCTCTTTGATAAATATTAATCTCTTCCTCTTGACCGCTGCAGCACTCGCATTTCTAATATGTTTTAATTAGTTTCCTGTTGCTGCTGTTACAAATTGCTATGGATTTAGTGGTTTAAAATATCAGAAGTCTGTTATTTACAGTTCTGGAAGAAGTCTAAAATGAGATGGTAAGTCTACATTCTTTATAGAGATTCTAGGGAAGAATCCATTTTTTTGTCTAGAAGTTTCTAGAGGCTGCCACATTCTTTGGCTTGTCTCCCCACATCATTCCATCTGCTTTTTTTTTTTTTTAATTTTCTTTTGATGTGGACCAGTTTTAAAAGTCTTTTTTCTTAAAATTTGTTATGATACTGCTTCTGTTTTATATTTTATTTTTTTAGCCCCCAAGCATGTGTGCGATCTTAGCTACCTGCCCAGGGATAAAACCCACATTCCCTGTATTGGAAGGTGAAGTCTTAACCGCTGGACCACCAGGGAAGTCCCCAACATCTGCTTCTTTTGTCACATCTCTGGCTCCTTCTGTTCTCTTGTAAGGACCTTTGTGATTACAGCTGGCCCACCAGAATAATCTGGGATAATTTCTTCATCTCAACATTTTTAATGTAATCACACCCACAGAGTTTCTTTTGCCATAGAAGGTAAAACATTCCCAGGGTTTGGAGATCAGGACATGGGGATCTTTGCGAGGGAACCATTATTTTGTTTTCCCGATACGCCTTGTATTTGTGTATCTGTAATATAGTTTAATCCACATATTCAAGTTAGCTCTATATTTTATATTTTATCTAATTATTTTGTGTGGAAGTCTCATTTTCTTGTCCAAGTATAAATCCCCTACAGGTGTATATCCTCCACACTGATGGCCACATATCTATTGGTTTTAGAATTTGTATTCATTGATAAGTACTGTCTCTTTGGTATAAAGACAAACACCAAAATATCCTTATTTTAATTAACTTCTATTTTAATTAACTTCTAAAAAATGTATTTGCTCTACTTATTTCCCAGGGGTCTCAATTCTCATTATGTAATACAAATATATAAACTCTTATAATAAGCCTGAGGTGGAAAGTAGTCTTCATTAGCACCTTTTAATCAAGTTTTAGGAAGGATCATAATGATATTCAGGTTGTTTTTGGACCAATAATGGTCCCTTGATGGCTCCCTTGATGGCTCAGTGCTAAGAATCCATCTCCCATTGCAGGAGATATGAGTTTGATCCCTGGTTTGAGAAGATGCCCTGGAGAAGGAAATGGCAACCCACTCCAGTATTCTTGCCTGGGAAATTTCATGAACAGAGGAGCCTGGTGGACTACAGTCTATGGGGTAACAAAAGAGTTGGGCATGACTTAGCATCTAAACAACAACAAATAGGGTGTTTGAATTATTTAGTCATTGTACATTTGTTTTCAAATACTTTTTGCATGGTTAACTGAACTTGAGACTTTTTTCATAAAAAAAATTTTTATGAGCAAAATATACACACATACATGATTTTTTGGATGACTCTTTTTAAGATAAATTGCAAATAATCAATTTTTATTCAGTGACTTTAAACAGTGACAATTAATATACGTTTTTTCTGTTTCTTGAGAATCATTAAATTATGGCTGGAGTTGGCGAACATTTTGTTTTATACAAGTTTTTTTCTCCTTCAAAAGCTATCTGGTGTGCTTCAGGTCACTGTAAACTGAGGCCCCTTCTCCTCACTAGAACATCTGTAAATAATCGTTTTTCTCTTTCAAACACATAATTGATTTTGGCTAAATTTTATTTTAATAACTATACTCTCTACATTCCTTTTAATTTCTTAACTAGTTTCCTGGAAGTCACTTAATTGCCATTTAATTTGGGGTCAGTTCTCATTCCAAGTTGTTACAGTGATGTTTGCATGCTAGGAGACTAAAGGAGTAATTGCTTTGGTCTTGATGTTTTCTATCCTGTCATATTTGTACCACATTTGTACTAGTTCTTGGCTGCTTTGTTTCTTTCTCAGAAAAAAGAATTTGGACATAATTTAACTTAATACACACTTATGCAATTCCTTTGCCCTTGCTCCGGCAAAAGGAATTATGGGTACTCTTTTTTACTTTCTCCAAGAATTTTTGTCATGATTAGAACCAACTAATGTCAACCTTAAAATAATTAAAGTATCAAAACCACAAGGAGGTACTACCTCACACTTGTTAGAATGGCTATCATCAAAAAGACAACACATAGCAAGTGCTGGCAAGGATTTGGAGAAAAGGCATCTTGTATACTGTTGCTGAGATTGTAAGTTGGTACAGAAACTATGGAAAACAGTAGTGAGTTCTTTGCCAAATTAAAAATAGAACTGCCATATAGTCTAGCAATTTCACTTCTGGGTGTTCCTCTGAAGAAAACAAAAACACTAATCAAAGAAATATATGCACTCTAGTGTGTAATGCAACACTATTTACAATAGCCAAGATACAGAAGCAACCCAAGTACCCATGTACAGAAAGATGGATAAAGAAAATATGATATGTAATGTGTATACGCACACACACACAGACAAGAATATTAGTCATAAAAAACAAAGTCTTGCCAATTGTAATAATATGAATGGGTCTAGAGGATATTATGCTAAGCAAAATAAGTCAGACAGAGAAAGACAAATACTACATGACCTCATTTATGTGTGAAATCTAAGAAACAAAACAAAAACAGACTCAAGGTACAGAGAACAAATAGGTGCTGTCTGAGGGGAGAAGGGTCGGGGAGAAGAGTAAGGGGATTAGGGAAGTAGGTGAAGATGGCTAAGAGGTACAAACCTCAGGTTATATAATAAACAGATGGCAAGGATGTAATATATAGCATAAAAGAATAAGGTCAATAACATCACAATAACTTTGTATGAGGACAGATGATTACTAGACTTACTGTGATGATCATTTTATAATGTGTGCAAATGTCGAATCATTATATAATATACCTGAAATTAACATAATATTGTGTATCAGCCATATTTCAATTTTAAAATAAGAATGATAAAAATACAGTTTTCAAGTAAACAAAGCATTGAAATTTTTGCTATAAATTTTTCTCATTTCAGAGTGACAAAATTATCTCCCAATCACACATCTTTCACTTAAAAATTTGAGTTCAGCAAAAATCTCCAAGCTAGAGATTTGACTTTTAGTAAGTCAGATGGTTGCTGTTCCCAGAAATTTGAGTTGTCTAGATGAGCTAAGTATACTGCTTAAGAAAGTCTTTAGGAGAGAAACGTGGTCACTGCTCTCCCTCTCTCTTCCTGCTTTTCTCCACTTCTAATTAGGATAAAGATGCACAAAGCAGCTTCACCTTACACCTAGGTAAGAACTCTCGTGGTCATTATCCTAATAAAAGTAGTTTGTCTTTCTAAACGTAAATCCCTTTCTTATCAAAGACATTCTCAAGCTTTATTCCCTCTTTCCATCTCAAGACTTTAAACTTCTATTTAACCAGTGATCATAGCCAGCATTTTCATTTAGTAATCTAGAGCTTTTATTGTCTCAGGTAATCCTCTTATTTTTAGTATAATTCTTGGCTTTATTTAGAGTAAAATTCCTCATCCATTTCTGTTTTAAAGTATCCTTACTTTATCTTTATTTTTTTCCAGATTAGATCAACATTTACTGCAAAACTACAAGCAGGTTTTCTGATTCAAATGCTTTGACTATACTAATACAAGGGTGTATTTAGAGAAATATTGAGAGATTAAGATAATACAGTTCCAATTATCTGTGTATACATACACATTTTGTTTTATTTACTTATTTTTATCCTTTTCTATTATGTTTATTACAGGATATTGAATATAGTTCCTTGTGCTATACAGTAGAACTCTGCTTTTTATTAATTCTATATAGAATAGCTTGCATCTGCTAGTTTCAAATTCCCAATCCAACTCTCCCCCATCCCTCCTCCCTGCTGACAGCCATAAGTCTGCTCTCTATGTCTGTGTGTCTGTTTGTTTTGTAGATAAGATCATTTGTGTCACATTTTATATTCTAGATATAAATGATATCTTATGGTATTTGTCTTTCTATTTATGACTTATTTTGCTTAGTAATAATCTCTAGGTCCATCTATTATATCCATGTAGCTGCAAATTGCAATATTTCATCCTTTCTATGACTAAGTAATATTACATTGTGTGCATGTATATGTGGGTCTCACTCTATATATATGCTTAGTTGTGTTGGACTCTGTGATCCCATGAACTATAGTCTCCTATGGCTTTTCTGTCCATGGAATTCTCCAGGCAATACTACTAGAGGGAGTAGCCATTCCCTTCTCCAGGGGATCTTTCTGACACAGGGATAAAACTCTGGTTTCCTGCGTTGCAGGCAGATTCTTTACTGTCTGAGCCACCAGGGAAGCCCCATGTATATGTATTATGAATGTGTGTATGTGTGTGTATTTAAAATAACATCTTCTTTATCTATTCATCTGTCAGTGGACATTTGTGCTGCTATGAACACAGGCATGCATGTATCTTTTTGAATTATAAATTTGCCCACCCTTATGACCTCATTTAACTTAATTACCTCTTTAAAGACTCTCTCCCAAGACAGTCACAGACTTAGGTAATGAAGGTTAGGACTCTACCTATAAATTTTGAGGTGACACAATTCAGCCCATAACACTCAGGAAATCCTAAAGATTTTTGAAGCTCTGTGTTAGGAACCAAAGACCAGATACATTCTTTCTTATTCCATAATAATCTCCACATATTCCATTTGCTCATCTCCTTTATAGAAATACCTCTAAGTATTGACTAATAGCTGTGTCCTAGAGATAAATGCAAATAAGTGGCTTTGTTTTGCTGTCTAGAGATTGGTGGGGCAGACCACTTTTATGGAGGGAATGCTCTTTCTGCTCTTGGAACTCATATTCTAAAGACCCTGAGGAATGTCATATTTAAAAACTTAAAGTAGACTGAAAGGAGAATTCCTTTATTTCAGATCCATTTTCTGCTGTTCATTCTTCACATCTCAGCACTTACACATTCTTTTCCCCAACTCAGGCTTTCTGCTGTCCACACTAGACAAATGAGTTCAGAAATAATTTTGTCCATATTTGATCTGAGTACGCACTTAAATGAGCATGTATATTTGTATTAAAGTCTTATCTTCTCGAATTCTTATGCTCTTGAAATTGCCCCAGGATGGTGGCTTCTTGGCTGTAAGTTTGGTGTGTGTGTATCTGTGTGTGTGTGTGTGTGTATGCACATGCTCAGTCACACCCAATTCTTTGCAGCCCCATGGATGGCAACCTGTCCAGCTCCTCTGTCCATGGAATTTTCCAGGCAAAAATACTGGAGTGGGTCGCCATTCCCTACTCCTGGGTCAGGAAGACCCAGGGATTGAACCTGCATCTCTTGTGTCTCTTGCATTGGCAAGCAGATTCTTTACCACTAGCACCACCTCAGAAACTGCCCCCCTTCTCCCTGCCCCCCTACCTCGCTCAGTACAAGGTAAATGATACTTCTAGATTTTTTTCCCTTTATAAATATCTTGTTTCTGAACTCAACAAATATAAGATCACAAAATATCTCAAATTCAGCTCAGTTTTTTAGTATGTATGTACCTCGTCAAAGCACACATATTATTATTTTGATAGGAATAATATCAAAATAATTGCTTGTTAGAGCTCTGAAAACTTCCTTTAGGTCTTGCCTTCACTTCAACTTTAGAAACTTGTGATTCCTGAGGGCAGGTAGGAAACAGAGTTGAGAGTGAGATTATCCTCTCTCTAGATTCTGAGGAGAAGATGGGCAGCTGAATTTGACTGGAAGTCTGTCACAGAATGATTTTATTTTAGAATTGAGAGGTAAGAAGGGCACAAAGATTCCCCTGTGAGTGGTGGCATAAGTATTTGGTAAAATAGATGTGGGAAGACAACTTTCTACATGTGGTTAGTAAGCGTATGCTCACGTGTTTGTGATATACTAGAGGGAAAGGAGTAAACGATGAACAAGTGCTACTTAAGCTTACTCATTCTGTTTTTGGTTTTTAATTTGGCCACACCACATGGTATGTAGGATCTTAGTTCCCCACCAGGGACCGAACCTACAACCTCTGTGTTAGAAGCACAGCCTCTGTGTTGGAGGCAGCACTGGACCTCCAGGGAAGTCGCTACTCATTCAAGTTTAATTATTTGAAAGAACAGCTTATCCTGGCACCAGTTTAGAACCATTGCAACCTAGGACAGCAACCCAGGGTCTCTTTCATATGACAACATCTTGAGAGCATCAAGAAGCAAGATTATTTTCTTTCTGTGTTAGTCCATTCTTTCCATGGCATTCAATAGATATTTATAAAGAAGACTTAACATGCCAAGGACCCAATAGAAATAAACCATCTTATTTAAAATAGATGGGCTAAAAGTTATTGACGAAATATTCCCTCATACTAAAAAGTGAGGATTTTGTTAGTTTTCATGATAGTAATTGTAAGAAACGAGTCAGGCAATTTGTCTCCTCATTCACTTTCATGCATTGGAGAAGGAAATGACAACCCACTCCAGTATTCTTGCCTGGAGAATCCCAGGGACAGGGGAGCCTGGTGGGCTGCCGTCTATGGGGTCGCACAGAGTCAGACACGACTAAAGCAACTTAGCAGCAGCAGCAGCAGCTGTAAAATAAAAGGTTTGTTATTGATAATTTCCAACCTTTTTTCCAACTTTAAAATTCTAGGATTATGTAGTTTCTGTCATCATTTCTATACTCCAGAAGAATAAATTTCAAATATGACTGATGCTTTCTGGTATAGGATTCTCTCCCAACTGAAAAACTTTTGCACAGTACATGGTTTTTCAATATTGCACTGGGTTCTGAGATTCTGAGGTTGGTAGAGAGAGGCTAATCATAGTTACCATTTCTTAATACATCTCAGGAATTTTTTTTTTCCATTTCCAAGAGCCATGGAGGGGTCTGGTCTAAGGAAGTCTTTCTTTCTCAAGCAACTCAAATCCTGCTGTGAAATCAGAAATGCCAGAATTAGAGATTTACTTTACTGTTACTTAAGTCTTGTTCTCTGTCTAGCCCATTAGGATGAATAACAAACTAGAAGTTCCTGGCTTTTCCACTGATTCAGCAAGGATGCTTTTGGGTAACAGAATACCCAACTCAAAATAATTTAACTAGTAAACAACAGGTTTCTCACATAGTATCAGAATTGGATAACTGGGTCTCAGGTCAGCTTCTTTGACACCTGCTGGATTTTCCCTCATAGGCACAAAATGGCTGCAGCAGTTACTAGCATTAGGTCCTCACATGAAAATGTCCAAAGGCAGAAAGGATTGTTTGTCTTCACGAGCCTCTTTTTATTAGGGAGGAAACCTTCGAGGCTCCCAGCAGACTCCCTCTTACTGGCAAGTACTGTGTTATATCCCTGAGCCCCTGGCTGCTCAGGGGTAAAAGCATCTTACACCCTGTCAGCAAAGGAGAGGGTGATGGGAATGCATTAGAGAGGCAGTAATATTTGCCTCATCTTTTCTGGCCAAGAAACTCGACCACAGATCTAACTGGAAGGGAAGTGATGGTAGGTATTTTGTTCACATGTGTGTTTGACGGGGGTGCTCCCTCTTCATGCTTTTAGCCCACTACCCTTGATTTCCAAGGGTCCTGGATAATGACTGGTGAAGGTGAAGTTGAGCCTGTGAGTAGTGTGGCATATATGAGGAACAGAGACCTACACGGAGAGAGCAGACGGGAGGCCAGGTGAAGGTCGGGAGTGCAGTTGCGGCTAATGGGAGCAGAAGGGTGGCCAGCACGGCAGGCAGCTGTGGGTGGGATTCTGGCCCTGCACACTCTGATATATGGTCTGTTTGACCTTTGCTGAGCATCAGGGAAATTTGTAGCAGATTCCAGTGATAGCATGTACCAGATTACAGCTCCACTGACATTTTACATATCTGTAGGATGTTTCATCTCAGATAATTAGCCAGAGAGTATATAATTATCTTAATTCTCTGACTTGTTGACCAGGGTAGATGATCCAGACACAAATAATGGGCTCCTGATTTCTGATGTTGGATGTGCTCTTTTGGGATTGGGGATCAGCTGAATGGGTGTCATTCTATTCTGAAAACCTATTTCAGTATTCCTGTAACATGTAATTAATTTGCTCATGTAATTTGCTCAAGTACAGTCAAGTTTTTGATTTGAAGTCATTGTGTGGGTTAATGGGTGAGTGCTTTAATGAGAGCACAAGCATTTAGGAATGAGGGGTTGGAAGAATTAAATGAGACATGCAGGTAAGGGTGACCTTAACATTTCCTGACATACAGAGTGCACTTAATAAATATTAGTGTCCTTCCCTCGTCTGGCTTCCTTCCTAATTACCATGTCCCCAAATTCTCAGCAAAACAATCTCACCCTTCTTTTTTGGAGCATCTTCTATTCCTACTCTTGAAACAGCAGGAAGAGTGTAACCCATATTCCAAGACAAGGTAATAAGAGATGAAAAGATAGAGGAAAGAGAAAGACTTTTTATCATGCACTGAACATCTGTGATAGATGTATTAAGGATTCTGAGTTAACATACATACTCCAATCTGAAGGAGCTCATTCTTAGAACTGAGATTTAGAGGGAAATAATGTGAGATTTGAACACTATGAGAGCAGAAACTTGCACAGGGGGGAGATAAGCACTTAGAATGGGCACCTAATTTACAGTGCATAGGGCATCCAGGTGGGTGGCACTGGGAGTCTTCTTTGGAGTACCTAGTGGTGAGGCTTGCCCCTCACACCTCAGTTGGGCCACAGCTCTTAGGACTCTTGTTCACTGAGGAGGGAGATGGAAGAAGAAGACATGGATTTTTCCAGAAGTCCTGGAGAGAGCCAAGAAGCAGCCATTATTCATGGACTTGTAGGGTTGGGGCTATAACACGTGTATCAGGAGACTTCTAGGTGGCTACATTTCCTGAACACACTGAGTTCTGGTGCTTATATTAGTAAAGTACGTGAAACATCCACATACCTAAGCCATGACCCTTGGATTCTGGTACAGTATATCTGGAATGGGATCTGCTGAAATCTGGCCCTGGGGTGTAACCAGGGCAGGTGATGGCTCTGATAGGATGAGAGGTACATGGGGAGAAGTAACACTATCTGCTACTTATTTTCATGTGTGTCATCTAATTTAATCTTCAAAGCTTTATGAGGGAGAGACTAGGTGGCTATTTTGTAGCTGAGCAAGCTAGAGAAGGAAAGTGAATTGCCCAAAGTCACTCAGCTGGCATCTGGAAAGATGAACCTTGTGGTCAGCTCTCTTCAGCTCAAGTCTCGGGCATCTTCCATTATGCAGCAATTAACTGAAAACATTTAATTGTGTTCCATCTCTTCCAAAAAGATATAGTTGCATATGTACATGTCTGTGTATATGTAGGCACAATAGCATATTAGAAATAGAAAATTAGAAGCATGGATGGTAAGAGTAACCAACATAACACAAACTTCTGCTTGAACATCAGAGTATTCTCTGAGTTTCCTGGCATTCAGAGCAAAAAGAGAAACTGTCTAAATAAGAGTTCTCATTATTACAAAGGAGGAAACATTACAGAGGAAACATTTCCTCTGTAGAGGAGGATTCCTTTATTCTGAGGCTGTTCTGATCATGGAGGAAGAGGAGTATTAGTTCCTCAAGAAAGTGATAGATTTGGGAGGATTCGCTGCAAGGAAAATTGAATCATACAATGAACAATATTCTCCACTAGAGTTTGCTAACAAATATAAATGTGGTATTTACTTTACTTGGACTTTTTTATTTGTTTAATATGCCCAAATAAATGATCCAGGGGTTGAACCCACATCTCTTATGTCTCCTGCATTGGCAGGCGGGTTCCTTACCATTATTGCCACCTGGGAAGACCCAAAATGGTAATAGCCTACAATAACACCAATATAGCCATTTGATGGGATCAAATATAGGATAAATATAAATTTACTTCATTTCTTCTTCAAATATTTACTGAGCACTTGATATATACCAAGATTACGTTAATAATTACTATGTGAGTTCCTGAATTTATTGGGAAAATAAGTAAAGTAATTTAGGGGTATATAATTTAGAAAAGCAGTAAGACATCTTGTCAGTGTCCAGCTCCATTTAATCCCACTGCTCTCTTTTATCATGTTTTTTTGGTAATACTTTCCGAATTTGGGCTTCCCAGGTGGGGCAATGATAAAGAATCTGCCTGCCAATCCAGGAGAGGCAGGAGGCTCAGGTTTGACCCCTGGGAAGCCAAGATTCCCTAGAGAAGGAAATTGCAACCCACTCTAGTATTCTTGAATGGAAAATTCCTTGGACAGAGGACCCTGGTGGGCTACAGTCCATGGGCTTGCAAAGTCCATTGGATGTGACTGAATATGCACACACATACTTTCCAAATTTTAAGTTCATGCCCTTTGAGGAAATTGTTCATCAAGACAGGCCTAGAGAGAAAGGAGATCTAGAATGATGTGAGGAGGGATTAGCCTGAAAAATTCAACTTCAGAATTCTCAGGTTAAACATACAGAGCTCATTGGAACATCTGTCTGTTTCAAGCCTGTAAATTATGTGTGTTGTGCTAATGTGGGCTGACACCAGGCAGGTAAAGGACAGCAGGACTGGGAACTGGCTGTGGAGACTTCCAAATGCCTCCCCAGCAGGACTGAGAGAGACTTACTCGTCAAAGGTCTGTTTGGAACCACAAGCCCAATTAGTTTCCTGCCTCTCTTCTCTGTTAGACCTGGCCACCTCCCAAAACGCAAGCCCTCTGGACACGCTTCCTTGACTGTTCTTCTCCCTGTGTTGTTTTGAGCAGTTTAGCCCCTGATTCATCCTCCCACTGCTGTGCCTCTGCCAACCTTCCCCGCCTGCCCTCTGCAATCCCCATCCAGCTGTAAACCCCCCACCCCCTCACACACTTGTTTGTCACAGAATGTTCCCTCCACTTCCTCACCTTAACTGAAACACTGCTCTTTGCCAAGGATAGGGGTTTCATAGAGAGCTTGCTGTTTCTCCCAAGTCCCAAAGACCAAAGTGTTGGGAGGCAGCTGGAACATTCTCTCAGTTTCCTTCTTCTACTTAGCATCTTTTCTCTGGTGCTGAGATACCTTCTTTCTTTGAAGTTCTTGGAGCCCGGCTTCCCTCTCCCCTCTCCTCGCCGCTTTCACAGACAGATGGATGGTGGTCGCTGGCCACAAGTGCCTGCAAAACTCTTGAAATGTGCCATAAAGGGTAAATGTTTCCAAGTCTCAGTAAGAAAAAGAATACAAAATATCTCAATATTTTTATACTGATTGCATATTGAAATATAATAATGCTTTGGATATGTTACATAAAACAAATTATTAAAAACAATTTCACTTGTTTCTATTTCTTAAATGTGGCTACTGGAAAATTCCAAATGACTTAAGTGGCTTCTGTTTGTGCCTCCTGTTATTATATTTCTATGGACTAGCACTGTTCTGAGGACTGCCAGGGCCAGCGTGGATCTGACTCTGGTCTTCAGCTCCTGTACTGGCTGAGGCTTTTTATGAACTAAAAAATACTTTAATTTTCTTTTTTACATATTACAAAGTAAAAAAAATTTCCATTATAAAATATTAGGAAATGTGGATTATAAATTTTTAATAGAGTTACCAGAAATACATAAATATATATGAAAGAATATATACCACTTTTTTGTAATTATCTATACTTTCCAACATGTCATAAATATCTTTCTGTGGCATATGTATTCTTCTGTGATAATTGCTTTACAATGTTATGTTGGTTTCTGCTATACAATAACATGAATTAGCCCTAAGTATACACATATGTCCCCTCTGTCTTAAACCTCCCTTCCACTACCCACTCTATCCTACCCCTCTAAGTTGTGTGACAGTTTTAAAAAGAGGTCAACTACTTTTTTTCTTGTAAGGTATACCATAACTTATTTTGCGAGTCTTTGTTGATTGGGCAGTATTTTTGAATTTTTCTATTATGAATGAAGCAGAATGCATTCTCTGAAACGGATTTGAGAGAGAGGGCCTTCTTTAAAGTTGCCAGCCTTTTCTAGCTGTAGAAGGAGGTCAGCCACAGAGGAGCCCACTCGTTTAGTTCCCATCACGTGACTGTCACATAATTTTAGAATAAATTTACACAGATTATTCTGGGAAAACCCCACAGATTAGTGCTGCTGTAAACCAAAGGCAAATGCTTCAGACTCGATAGTAAGTGTGTTCATTTATTTATTTATTTTGGCCTCCTCGGGTCTTCGCTGCTGTTGGAGGGCTTTCTCTATTTACAGCAAGCATGCTTCTCAGTGGGCTGGCTTCTCTTGTTGCAGAACATGCCCTCTAGGCATATGGGCTTCAATAGTTGCAGCATATGCAGGCTCAGCTGCCTAACGGCAAGTGGGACCTTCCTGGACCAGGAATTGAACCCATGTCCCCTGCACTGGCAGTCACATTCTTAACCACTAGACCACAAGGGAAATACCAGTAAGAATGTCTCAACTGGATAACTACTGTCTCCTTGGGAGATGGACTTTCAAGTGTCGAGAGTCTGGGCCTTCTCTTAGTCAGGCTGAACCCTCTTCTCCCCCGTGGAATGCTGTTGGGAGCCAGGCACCCCAGATGGG
The DNA here is from genome assembly GCA_007570785.1 of Antilocapra americana. Classification (NCBI taxonomy): domain Eukaryota; kingdom Metazoa; phylum Chordata; class Mammalia; order Artiodactyla; family Antilocapridae; genus Antilocapra; species Antilocapra americana. The sequence goes on along the minus strand of ML664070.1, from coordinate 2,642,004 downwards.
GTGAGGTCCTAGAAGCTGTACAGAGGGCTGGGTCTCAGCTTAGAGAGCCAGGTGAGAGCAGATGTCCAGCCGAGGTGACCAGTGAGTCCCAGCAGGGATTGCAGAGCGTGTGTACTGTCCTCAGAGAACCCCAGAAACACTCAGGACATTCCAAAGCAGGTACTGCCATCTTGGTGCTACCCAGGTGGAGGCTGTTAAGTTGCTGATTGTTTGGGTTAAAAAATTGGCTGAGATTTCCAGCAGTGTTCACCTGCTTCCATCAGCGGCTGGAAGCATGTCTCTTGGGAAAATACTCAAAGCTAAATCTATTCCTAGGCAGAAAAGTGTGTAAGCGATTTAATTATATACATATCCACAAAGACATACAACATAACAACACTTAAATCAGAATTAAAAGAATCAATAGTTTCCAATTCGAGGACCCTGTCAGATATGTAAGAAGGGGTATATAGTCTTAAATGAACATATTTCCAGGATTCACATAGTGTTCATTGCTAAAGTTCCAAGGCAGGTGAATGTGGGAGTCAGATGGCCTGGGTTTGAATCCAGATCCACAGGAAGTGACCTTGGACACGTTACTTAATCTCTCAACTTCTTGCAGAGACTTTAGGAGAAATAAAAGAGATGGCACATGTCAAGTGTTTAGCACGATACCTGGTGTACAGTCACTACACCATGCATGCTCATGGTTCTTATATTGTTATTTTCACATTGCTTTTCCTGTGTATTGTAGTAGCTTCCTTTTTTTTCCCCCCTTTTGTTGTTTTTGCCATACAATGCCATGATATCACCATGGGTTTACATAGTAGCTTCCTAACTAGGTCTCACTGCTTCCATTTTTCCTCTTTCTCCAATATATTCTACACATAGCAGCCAGAAAATTAAACATTGAAAGCCAATCATGTCATTTTCCTGTTTAAGACCATTTTCCCACTACTGCTCTCTCATTGCATTAAACTCCTTGCTACCGTATATGAGGAAGGCCTGGTCAAGTTTCGCATCACTTCCTTCATGACAGCCCTCCTTTTCCCCAACGCTTCCAGCACTCCAGCCCTGCTAGCCTGCTTGCTGTCCCTTGAACTTCCTATGCTTGTTATTGTCTTGTAGCCTTCATACTTGGGGTGCCCCCACCTGGAATGTTCCTCCACATGGCCGACTCCTTCACATCATCCTTATCTCAGCTTAAATGGGACTGCTTCAGGGAGCCTTCTCTGAAGACCCAATCTAATCAACTCAGCTGACAATTGTAACTGCATCGTCTTGTTTTATTTTCTATGCAGCATCATCCTTCTGTTCATTTATTTGATTTCACATTATTGTCTGTTTCTCTGCCCTGGGGTGTAATCTCCTTCCCAGCAAGCAACTTTTGTGTCTTGTTCAGCATTAACCCCCAGTGTCCAGAGCTGAACCCAACATGTGTTAGGAACTCTAGAAGTATTCGTAGAATCAGTGAATGAATGAATGATTGAATGGTCTTGATATGATACCCTATTCAAATAAAGATTGTTTCAACCAGAGTTAAAAAGTGTCTGTATGGAAAAAAGCACTTTAGTTGGAGTACTAATTATGGAATTTGGAATCGATAGAATCTTACAGCCTGTCAATTTCTAATTTTTTATTTTCTTTGTTTTTTTGACTGCATATGGTCTTGGTTGTGGCCCTCAGGATCTTTCATTGTGGGCTTCTCTCTAGTTGTGGTGCGTGGGCTCCAGAGCATGTGAGCTCTGTGGTAAAGGCATGTGGGATCTTAATTCCCTGACCAGGATCAAACCTGTGTCCTCTGCATGGGAAGGCGAATTTCTAATTAGCTGACCACCAAGGAAGTTCCTCGGAGAAGGCAATGGCACCCCACTCCAGAAATCTTGCCTGGAAAATCCCATGGGCAGAGATTTTCCATCCACGGGGTCACTAAGAGTTGGACATGACTGGGCGACTTCACTTTCATTTTTCTTTTTCATGCATTGGAGAAGGAAATGGCAACCCACTCCAGTGTTCTTGCCTGGAGAATCCCAGGGACGGGGGAGCCTGGTAGGCTTCCATCTATGGGGTCGCACAGAGTCGGACATGACTGAAGCGACTTAGCAGCAGCAAGGAAGTTCCTAGACTGTCAATTTCTGAGCTGATTTTTTTCCTATATATATATACTAAAAGGATCCTGGCTTGAAGAGCATTTTTCTTAAGATATGTGGAGTTCTAAAGACTCAATGAGGGCCATAGCTCGAGGGACGTAAGAAGTGATGGCCTCAGTGGTGGAAGGCAAAGCCTGACAGTGAAGAAAACAATTTGCGATGAGCCCTGTACACCACCCTGGAGAACAAAGAGAGGCAAGAGGGTCTGCTACTTCTCCCTCCCACGTGTGTGACACCGCGGAGCTCGTGAGTCACTTGTGAAAGGCTGGTCTCAGAAGCTTCCAGTCCTCTGCTTCCAGAGGCAGTCATGCCTTTCCCTCTGAAATTCAATTAAATCAGCCCTAATGAGTGACTATGCAGACAGGGAGCTCTTGTTTACAGAACACAAGGAATAATAATGAGGCAATGTTAATTAGGATTGCCGTCACAAATCAGAAAAAGTGATTCTTCACTTCAACAGCAGGGCAGATTTCTACTTTCAGACACCATATCGCACAGGTTTGAGAAAGAGAGAGCCTTGTGGTCTTTGTTTATTGCCATGAAGTAGATGTTTGAGAACAACACCACTAAAATTTTCCTTTGTTCTACTGGCTTTAGTCAATTCCACCAATCACCATTCACTCTTTTTCTGGCTGTTGCCACTACTGAATTTTCTGAATAAACACAGGCAACCAAGTTTTAACCACAATGATAAAATACTTAAGAAAAAAAAAGTTTGTGGGCAAAGGGCCACAGCAGTAGGAGGGTTTGACATACGGATCATGTTTATCCTTTGATCATCTGTCATTTTGTTAGAAGAAAGCATATGCCATCCTCTGCTCTGTTTTTAAAATAGATTCAGAGGAAGTGAGGAATTAATCTTAACCTTAAACACATTGAGCCCAGTATTTCCTATCCAACTGTAGAATGTACTATCTAGTTTCCTACACCTCGCCCTTGCTAAGTTTAGGTTCTTTGGGCCAGCTGTCAAGAGGGAAAAGGAGGGGGAAGGGACCTTTGCTTTAGATGGTTAAGGCATTGCGCTGTCCACCATCAATCCTGGCTTATTTCCTCTCAGTGCCTTTCCCTGTTCCCCACAGCGACAGAACCAAGCATGACCAGAGCTAATGACCCTTGTGATTTTTCAGAAGTTTGTTTCAAAATGGGATTGGCATGAATCTCTTTCTCACTGTGTTCCGCTTCATGGTTATGTGCTAGGAGCACTGAAAATGAGTCAGCCCGTCAGCAGTGCATATCTTGCCCATCTTCGTACTCTCTAGAAAAGCAAAGCTTGACCTTGCTTTTTAAAAATGATTGCTCAGAAGGGAGGCCAGCATGTCATCAGCTCACTGGCTCTGTACTCAGTGGAGGTGGTGTGGAGCAGCAACATTTGGAGAGCTTGCCTTTTAAAGTTTTTCTTCCTCAGGTTAACATTGACTTCGCAGACAATTCAATCGATGTTCTTCAACTTTTAAAAACAATGAAGCTTTAGCTATTGCTGATGGCAGCACTTACTCATAGCCACAGGCTCTGTGCTCAGTGCTCAGACTGGACTCATGATGGGTGTTCAATCTGTGCTTTGTGATTTGAACCTGAGTTAATGTCTAACTGCCCTGTGGGGTGCTGGGGACCCTCTAGTGCAGGTGAGCTGCTCCCAGACTGGGTATCTTTCCCATTGCACTTCAGTGGGGGGTGCTGCTCCTGCCTGTTTTTTCCAGCCCCTTCAGCCTGCTGCCCACTCATTTCCCATGCCCTGTGCCTGGGTACCACACTTCTTCTGCCAGAGCAGAATTCTGCTTTCCACATAAGCACAAGAGAATCAGAGCAGATGTAGCAATATCTGCAGTCACTGGAGAAAGGCATGGCTCTAGTATTCTTTCCTGGAGAATCCAATGGACAGAGGAGCCTGGAGGGCTACAGCCCACGGGGTCGCAAATAGAGGGACACAACTGAAACGACTTCACATGCATGCATGCAGTGCCTGTGGGTCCCATGATTTCAGGGTGTGGTGAAGCTTGCTGACAATGTTTATAACAGGAGCCATGTGAGAGAAGAATAACTATGAAAAGTCTTCTGTATCCAAGAATCAACACTGCTGTTTCTTTTTTACAGAAAATTTAAAACCAAGACTAAGCAAAGACTAATGCAATGAACATTCTTATACCTATCATGCAGCTTCAACAATTAACAATTTTTTTCTAGTTTCATCTATGGACTCTTCCAATTTTATGTGCATGTCTGTGAGAAAACCAGCGAAACTTGGTCTTGACATAATATTGAGTCCCATCTACTCCCATAGTGTGCGTGCATTCTCAATTGCTCAGTCATGTCTGACTCCTCATGACCTCATGGACCGTAGCCTGCCAGGCTCCTCTGTCCATGGGATTCTCCAGCAAGAATACTGGAATGGATTGTCATTTCCTCCTCCAGAGGATCTTCCCGACCCAGGGATCAAATCTGTGTCTCCCATGTCACTTGCATTGGCAGGCAGATACTTTATCACTATGCTACCTGGGAAATCGCACTTCCATATTATTTAGGCACACATACACAAAAATTTCTAAATGAAAATGTTACCATTGAGTCTTTTATTGCAATGCCCTATTTTTAGGTCCTGGGACTGGCAATTCCAGAATGTTTCAATTAAATGCTAGTAATGTAGAAAACAGCCTTTTTCAAGGCCTCATGTTCCCTTCATCAGTGGCTTTCAGCCACTTCCTTCGGTCTGATTGAATTCTTACACGTGTCTCTGGTGCTGCTGGTGGAACTTGTGTTGCTTTGTCAGTCTGTCTGCTTCTGGCACCCACACACAGCCAAGTACAAGCTTCCTTTGGGCATTTGAGACCATTGGAGCTCAAACTTTTCTTAATTGCTGTATTTGCAGTGAATGTCCTTTTGTCACAGTGCAATGACCCATTTTTTTTTTCAACCACAGAGCTGATGGAGATGGAGTGCCAAGTCACATCAGGGGAATGGTTCAAAGAAGGGAGCAGTGGGTGGCAGCGGCACCCACGATAACCTGGGGAGTGCTTGGTTTTTATGGAATATGTTCATTTTATAGATTGTGTTCTGTTCCTGGTGCAGTTGAGAAAGATAAGGTGATGTCATCTGTTTTGATTTACATGCTCATAAAGTAAGAAAAATCAAATGGAGTCCATAAAATAACCAGACCATCTCATTAAAATTACTCCCTGACCAGATGTGGTTCCTTGGTTCTAATAATTAATGATGAATTTGAATAAATCAAAAGAGAGTAAACCTTGTTTTTATTATATACATGTTCCTGATGCTGCAGAGATTTTAATATGCCAGTTGTTCTCCCACATAGATTAAAACAAACTCAACAGGATGATTTATATTCATAGAGTTTTAAAATGAGATTCAGAAGAATGAGTTTCAGATGTCCGTTACAGCATGAGCTTCTTACAGGAGTGGTAAAGGGACTGCAATGATCCTTAGCAGGTTTCCCCAGATCCTCTCCTGGTCCTTCCCTGGCCGACTGTTTCCCTGACTTTCCTGTCGCTTGTCTTCCTGTCAGGTTCAGCCAGTGGGAAGACTGAAGTGTGGGAAGAAGGGACAAGCCAAGTGTCTCAGTTTCCCGTTGCTGCTTTAAGAGATCACCACACACTTATTGACTTAAATGACATGTTTATTACCTTTCAGTTCTGGAGATCAAAAGTTTGAAACAAGTCTTATGGGACCAAAATCAAGATGTCAGTGGGGCTGCCCTCCTTCTGGATGCTCTAGGGGAACCTGTTTCCTTTCCAGTGGCTGCCACCTTCCTGGGCTGTGACCACATCACTCTGACCTGTCCTTCTGTTGTCCCATTGCCTTTTCTGACTCTGATCCTCTTGCCTCCCTCTTATAAGGATCCTAGAGATGACACTGGGTCCACCTGAGTAATCTAGCATACTCTCTCCTCCTAAAGAGCCTTACCTACTCACAGCTGCAAAGTCCCTTTTGTGCTGTGAGGTAACATACTTACAGTTTCTGGCAATTAGAATGTGGACATCTTTGGAAGAGGGGGTGGCATTATCCTTCCTTGCACACCAAGGCATTTCTCCCCATCCCCACTCAAGGTGACCTGGGCCCCTGTCCTCTGGTAAGCCTCCCGCTTCCTTCATCCTTCTGGCCTGGGGATGGCAATGGCTTCCTGCTGTTGCTAACCTCTGGGTGCCAGCCTGTCCCCGGGTTGGCCAATCAGTCTCTTTTGTCACTTGTGTAACAAATTCCTGGCATCAGATGCACTTTGTTTGAAATACAAAAAGTTGTTTGCTGTTTTCCTGGTTGGTGTCTGACTAATGAGGTAAAGTGGTGATGCCTGGGTGCTGATGGTCGGAACTGGAGTGTGCTATGCGAGCATGTGTGGGAGAGTACTCGGGATTACCTGAGGCCCCACCTTCCATTTAGCAGGCGTTTTCTCCCTCTCTGGGCCAGGACGTGCAAGCATGGTGGAGCTATTAGAAGGGTGGCCGATGATGTGAGTGAGGTAAACAGGCTTCTGGTGTAGACCAGTTCGATGTCTCAGTGCAGACATGAAGAGCTCCCTCAGCAAAGATTCTGAGCTATGCAAAAGGACTACTTAAGAGAAGTTATCAAAAGTAAATGTGGGAAGAGGTATTTAAGTCTGAATACTTGGATTTAAGTCCATCTATGTGTTCTCTGCATGATTCTGAACAAATCACCTACTTTCTCAGTCTCAGTATCCTCATTTGTTAAAACAGGAAAATCATACTTCAAAGGTTTGCATGAAGGCTAAATGATATCATGTATGGAAAGCTCTAAGTAAATGTCTTTTATTGGTTAATTCTAAAAATAATTACTGAGACCTACCATGAGCTGGCTACTGTCCTAAGCCCCTGTGGAGTTTTTGATTTATTGAGTAGATGTTATTCAAATAATCACAAGAAATGTACCTCTAAATAGAAGCACAGCTTTGACAGAAAGATGCATAGTTCTTTGAGAACGTGTGACAAAGAAGCCTGCCTTTAACCAAAAGCTCAAGAAAGCACCTAGATTGTGATTTGAAGGATATGCAAGGGTTAAGTAGGATTAAGGGACTGACGGGTATAAAGTTTCTGGGGTTGGACAACGCATGTGTTCAAGGATCTGAAAGAAGCCCAAAGAGCAAGAAAAAAATACAAGGCAAAGCTGGAGAGGTAGTCAGGTCCAGACCATGCAAGGTCTTACAAGGACTTTTATGCTAAGAGCTGATGGGGAGACATTGAAGGATTTGGGGCAGGGTGTCTGTGTGATTGGAGCAGCTCTGTGATTCAGCAGATGCTTACCCTGGCTGCTGCCTGGAGAATAGACTGGAGAGGGTCAAGAGAGGATGAGGAAAGACTAGCCTGGGAGGGGCTGGCGTGGTTTCCGTGAGAGCCTGGAAGAAAGCTTGGATTTGGGGGGTTTGGAGACTGAGGGAGAGGCAGGGGTCTCAGCTTGCCCCGCAGGATGAATGGCGGCACTGAACCAGAGGCAGAGAGCGCTGGAGAGAATGCAGATTGGGTGGGGGACGATCCTGAGCTTGGCCTCGGATATGCGGAGTTGGAGGAGCCTCGGAGAAGGCCGGAGGAGAGTTCCATTAGCCACGCAGGAGAGGTCTGCCCAGGATTTAGAGCTTTGGGTATCATCGGCTTGTAAGTGATAACCACTTGGGCTTAGAAGAAATTGTCTTCCTGACAAGCTAATGTGTATTTAGGGTTTATTCTGTGCTGGGCACAATTCTAAGCACCTTGCTTGTATTAGCTCATTTAACCTCCATAACTGCTTTTTGAGATGTTTCCCTCATTTTACACATGGGGAAACTGAGGTAACAGAGGGCTTCCATGATTTGCTCAGGTTAAAACAATTAGTACGACTTGGAACCACGATCCGAATCCAGGATGGCTCCCATACTAGTGTGATTAGGCGCTTTGCCACACTGCCCCTCGCTGTCAAGGCTCATGGCTCGGAATTCCGAGGACTCCGAGTGTTCTTACGCAGGGATTTGTTGCAAATACTGTGATCTCTGGTTTTCACAGGGTACAGGAGATTTGGTGTTTCTCGTTGCCACAGTTGGCATAATACACATTCCTCACCTGCTGGAATCCTACCGTGGTGAGGAGCAGCTGCCAGGAGTTGCAGAATGAACATGTACCAGCAGCAAAGCAGAGCAAGTGGATAAGAGGGTAAGGATGAGGAGAGGCACACCACAATTACCCCTTCAAGCGAAAACACGTTTGAGATGCCTTTGGTCACCAGAAGGCTCTGCGTCTTTCCGTGGATGGAGGCCGATCCCACCAACAAGGTAGCCACTGTTTGTAGGTAAACTGGGCTTATCAGCTTTTACAAGCTGGGGAACTGTTGCCTTAAATTTCTATCTATAACTCACTGTCTGTATTTCACCTTGAAGAGAGTTACATTGCCAAGGGGAAAAGATTCACTAACTTTATCCTGATAATGCTTTAGCACAGGCACCATCAAAAAGCAATTGCCTCCAGCTGAGTGGGTGTAATTCCACGCCCCAGAGAGGAGAGGGAGGATGAGCCTAAGATAAATTATATAAGCTCTTGAGCAGAGCTACATATAGATGGGTTCTGTCAGTGTGACGCGCTTTATCATGAGAGGGGACAGTGTCCTTTCCTGGAGTGTTGTTGCAGCTGGCAACCGGTTCAGCCAAAGGCAGCTTAATGTCCCATAAAGTGATTAGAGAAGGATGAAGGCAGATCATACTTGTGGGTTCTGTTGCACAGCTGAGGAGCATTAACTATGACACCTGGTGTGGATCCTGCAGGAAAGTCTTCTGTTTGCCAGGCCTGCTGAGGATGCCCCATGAGTGGCCCTGCTGCACGAGTGAAAAGTATCTGTTTCTGTCTGCTACACCCGCTTCATCCTTGTAGTTGGGGTGGTCCCACTGCCTCAGGGTGTCCTTTTTCTGCACTGCTGAGCTATTTGTTTAAAAGTCCAGAGGGCAAATGGGACATAGCTCTTCTTGGGCACCTACTGTGTGCTCCTTGTATAAGGCATTTCAAAGGAGAAAGTGCCCATCTACCCCCAGGGACCTGGGGTCTGGCCTGCATGATGGTCAGTGATAAGCCTAAGGCGTGTGGGATTCCCTGATGGCACAATTGGTAAAGAATCCGCCTGCTAATGCAGGAACACAAGAGATGCAGGTTCCATCCCTGGGTCAGGAAGATCCCCTGGAGGAAAAAATGGCAACCCACTCCAGTATTCTTTTCTGGAAAATTCCTGGACAGAGGAGCCTGGCTACAGTCTGTGGAGTCACAAAGAGTACTGACCGAACAACTGAGCTAGCATGTGCTAAGCATGTAATGTAAGCAGACTGCGACATTGGGCTTGCATCCAGAAAAACTGGCAGATTTCTGAGAGGTGGTGCCAGAGAGGGTGGACAGGCCAGTTATCAGATATAACTCAGCTGGCAGGTTTCTACCTAATGTCTGAAGGGCTTTCGTGGTAACTTGAGCTACCCCCAGACAGGCTGGGTTGCCTCATGAACGAGGGAGCTTCTGGTGGTCTTCATCTGAAGAACAGCGGACTGCATGTTACAGGAGTCTTGCTTTGGGCTTTGCATTTCATGCCCCACAGAGTCCCCTCCAATTCCATGTTCCTATTTTTCAAGACCCCCAAAATGAATCCCTGCCTCCCTGCCCAAGAACTTTTTTAGCGTTGTAGGCAGATGTGACTAAAAATATTCTGCAAAGATAATTTTAAGAGTCCAAAAGTTTTCTGTATTTGAGAGACTACGTGGATATTTAGCATTATCTAAATATAGCTTTCTCTGAACATTGGCACTCTTTTCAAGGAATGAAATTTATCTGTTAAGATTATCTTTAAGTATTTGTTCCAAAAAGATGGAACAAATGGCATGGTTCCTATGGACATATATTTTTTTAAAATATGTTAAATTATTCTTTTTTGAAAATAAGCATTATAAGCACATCTTAAATAATCCAAATATATCAAGCATGTCTGCCTTCTAGTTCATCCTCTAATTCTCTGTGGCTCCTCCCCCAAGCAACCACTACAACTGGCTTCTTAAGTATTCCTCCAGGAAGAGATACACCCAAACAAGAATATGTTTGTGCAGAGTGTTCTGTACACTCTTCTAATTTCTCTGGATTATTGCTTAGTTATAGTTAAGAGCTGCATAGTTTTGTTTGTATATTATATATGTATAGTTTACTACTATGTTAGCTATATATTTTATATATCTATATTTAGAGATATGGGTCTTCCCTAGTGACTCAGTGGTAAAGAATCTGCCTGCCAATACAGGAGACCCAGTTTTGATCCCTGGGTTGGGAAGATTCACTAGGGAAGGAAATGGCAACATACTGTAGTGTTCTTGCATGGGAAATTCCATGTGTAGAGGAGCCTAGTCCACGGGGTCACAAAGAGTCAGACTTGACTTAGTGACGAAAAACAACTATAGAAATTTAGAGATCTACTATGAGATCAGTATGTTCTATATATTATATAGCATAATATTAGTGAATATTACATGATATAGCATAATATAGTATATATTACCATATAGTGTATTATAGAACATAGTGTAGTATTCTATGGCATATTCTGTACTCTGTGTAGTCTCTTTTTTAAAAAAAATTGATTTATTTTAATTGAAGGCTAATTACTTTACAATATTATAGTGGTTTTTGCCATACATTGACATGAATCAGCCATGGGTGTACATATGTTCCCCATCCTGACCCCCCCTCCATCCCCATCCCATCCTTCTGGGTCATCCCAGTGCACCAGCCCTGAGTACCTTGTTTCATGCATCGAACTTGGACTGGCAATCTATTTCACATATGATAATATACATGTTTCAATGCTATTCTCTCAAATGATTCTACCCTCGCCTTCTCCCACCGAGTCCAAAAGACTGTCCTATATATCTGTGTCTCTTTTGCTGTCTAGCATATAGGGTCATCATTACCATCTTTCTAAATTCCATATATATGCATTAGTATACTGTATTGGTGTTTTTCTTTCTGAGTTACTTCACTCTGTATAATAGGCTCCAGTTTCATACACCTCATTAGAACTGATTCAAATGCATTGTTTTTAATGGCTGAATAATATTTCATTGTGTATTTATGTACCACAGCTTTCTGGTCCATTCATCTGCTGATGGACATCTAGGTTGCTTCCATGTCCTGGCTATTGTAAACAGTGCTGCGATGAACATTGGGGTACACATGTCTCTTTCAATTCTGGTTTCCTCAGTGTGTATGCCCAGCAGTGGGATTTCTGGGTATGGCAGTTCTATTTCCAGTTTTTTAAGGAACCTCCACACTGTTTTCCATAGTGGCTGTACTAGTTTGCATTCCCACCAACAGTGTAAGGGGGTTCCTTTTTCTTCGCACCCTCTCCAGCATTTATTGTTTGTAGACTTTTGGATAGCAGCCATTCTGACTGATGTGAGATTGTACCTCATTGTGGTTTTGATTTGCATTTCTCTGATAATGAGTGATGTTAAGCATCTTTTCATGTGTTTGTTAGCCATCAGTATGTCTTCTTTGGAGAAGTATCTGTTTAGTTCTTTGGCCCATTTTTTGACTGGGTCCTTTATTTTTCTGGAATTGAGCTGTAGGAGCTGCTTGTATATTTTTGAGATTAATTCTTTGTCCATTGCTTCATTTGCTATTATTTTCTCTCATTCTGAAGGCTATCTTTTCACCTTGCTGATAGTTTCCTTTGTTGTGCAAAAGCTTTTAAGTTTAATTAGATCCCATTTGTTTATTTTTTTCTTTTATTTCCATTACTCTGGGAGGTGGGTCATAGAGGATCCTGCTGTGATTTATGTTGAAGAGTGTTTTACTTACATTTTCCTCTAGGAGTTTTATAGTTTCTGGTCTTATGTTTAGATCTTTAATCCATTTTGAGTTTATTTTTGTGTATGGTGTTAGAATGTGTTCTAGTTTCATTCCTTTACAAATGTATGACCAGTTTTCCCAGCACCACATGTTAAAGAGATTGTCTTTTCTCCATTGTATATTCTTGCCTCCTTTGTCAAAGATAAGGTGTCCATAGGTACATGGATTTATCTCTGGGCTTTCTGTTTTGTTCCATTGATTGTAGTAGTCTCTTGTACTGATGTTCTGTAATTCATTTAACCCTGACTGTTCTGTTTTGGTGTTACCATCATCTCCCCTCTTTCATGTTAGAATGCAGAACTCCCCAAGAGCAGGGACTTTAAAAAAAGTTTTTTTAAATTGGAGTATAATTGATTAAAAATCTTGGGTTAGTTTCAGGTATACACTGAAGTGATTCAGTTATATGTGTACATGTATCTATTCTTTTTCAGATTCTTTTCTCATTTGGGTTATTATAGAATATTGGTTAGAATTCCCTAAGTCCTTGTTGATTATCTATTTAAATATAGTAGTGTTTACATGTTGATCCCAAACCCAATTTATCTCTCCCCGGCAGGGCAGCTTTTCCCTTTGGTACCCTTGAGCCATGGGCTTATTTTGTTTTCTAAGCCTGTCTGCTTCTGTTTTGTAAATAATTTCAGATCATTTTTTGTAGATTCCACATGTAAGTGATATTGTATGATATTTGTCTGTGTCTGATTTACTTCACTTAGCATGATCATCTCCAGGAGGGGCTTGGTCATGTTAGTACCCATGACTCACAGCATTTAGAGCAGTAGCTGGGATATGGCAGGTGTTCAGTAAATATTGGTTGAATAATGAATAAATTGCAGAGAAATATTTAAATTTACTTAAAAATTTTTTATTTTTAAGCTGGAATGTGGCAGATGTCCAGTAAATATGGTTGAATATTGAATAAATTGCAGAAAAATATTTAAATTTAAAATTTTAAATTTATAACCAGATTTCTTCATTATGAAAATTTTGAAAAATCAGGAAAATAGAGAAGTTAGGGATGATAGTTGGTTACTCAGAGATCACCATTGTTAACATTTTGCTATCTTTCCTTTCAGACTTTCCTTTAGATACATTTCAGTGCAGTTGTGATATAATTTCTCTCATAACTTTTTATCCTGCTTTTTTTCTAATAACATTATAACATATGAATTTTTCTGTGTTAGTAAACCTTCATAAGCATATTTTTAAGTGGTGATTCTATAATGGAGATATGTTTTAAATTATTGACATTTCTCCTTTGTTTCCACCTTTTTTGCTTTGGCCAAGGTATCTTCCTCCTTGGCATGGGAGTTGTGTAAGGAGGAAGACTGAGGTCATATTTAGTTTCTGATATGCAAATAGGATTGTGTTGCAGGAGAAAGAATTTGCTATTCCTTTGGCTGATACCCTTTCTTGCACATTACAACTAAATGTGGATGACCTGGGCTGTAGAATCCTCCTGGGGGGTGGAGACACATCTTCTGTCCTCAATAGCAGAGCACAAAGTTCTCTGTTCTACTGATGCAGGGCTATGTTTAAGACAAAAGGAAGCAAAATATTGGGTTGGCCAAAAAGTTTGTTTAGGTTTTTCCATAAGATGGTACAAAAAATCCAAATGAACTTTTTGGCCAATCCAATAAAAGTTACTCTTTTTGTCCCAGAGGGTGATGAGGCAGAGAGGAGAAAGGAAGAGAAGAAAGTGAAAGAATTAAATGTGGGTCCTAATTTACTATGCATTTTATGACTGAAGGGAGCAAAGCAGCTCCAGGAAGCTCCCGCATACCCCTCCCCTCTCCCATATGTTTAGAATTTGGGAAGAAGACTTCCATGAATATCATGAGTGGTTCTGGCTGATTACAAAGAGGAACTATGTGGTCAGACTGGATCAGAGAAGGGTCTGGTTGGCACTTTTTGGAAACCCCTCCATTTCCAGTGAACCTGTAATATTGAAAGCAGTGAGCCTGTAATGGTTTGTTCTGGTTGAACAAGGGAAGCCAGCAGCAAAGCCCAGGGGTGGAATGCAGGCCAGGGGCTGGATGGGGCCTAAGACAGCCACTTAGCCATGTTCAGCCATCAGGATGCTGAGGCAGGGTCTAGTCAGCCAAGGGGAGCATGGGGGCTTGGCCAAGCCCAAAGATGAGATTGAGCTAAAGTTGCAGAGCAGCTGTCTGCACCTGGGAATGGCAGCAAGATGCAGAGCCACCTTGGGTCTCTTCCAGATGCCAGAGGACGGAGCCAACACTGTGCTCCAGGGCACCCCAGTTTTGCTGCCAAAAGGACATGTCAGCACCCCACTTTCCCCAGATGCCTTCTTAATGAGAGAAGTCAGGGTAGTGAAACCATGTGAGAGATTTAATTCTTTTCTTCAAGGAGATCAAGAACCACCTAAATTATCAGTGCAGATTGAAAGGCAGATGGAAAATGTGTTATCTTCCCCCTCTCTGTGCACCCCACTCCCCAAACAGTGGAGCAAAACCAGTGGAATTAGAGGTTAAGTAATCAGAGTTTTTGGTACATAAGAGTCATACTTGTGAGTTAAATTTTGTGATCCCTGCTGAACACACTACTTTATTGAGTAACAAAATCATGATGAATTTGCCTGTTCCCTTCTGGTTGGAATTTAAGTTTTTCTAGTTCTGCATTATTAGAGAGGTTATATGAATGCCTTTGTGCACTTGAAATTGTGGCAAACAGGAGACACTAAATATATAATTCCTTAATAAATTTTGAAGTGACATTTTGACCTGGAATGTAGAATAGCTTATGTATGTGATCTAAGCTTGCTTCTTTGAACTTGAGCCCCTAATAAGATGGATTGGTAAGAGCCAGAACAACAAAAGAGATGATTGACCTTCTCTGCATTAGAAATGAACAGAATATTTTGAATGTGGGATTGAGAAAGAAAAGGAACACAGTATGGTGGAAGGTTGGAGGCCAAGTCTGAGAAATGGCTGAGAGACTTCTAGGAATAGAAATATCAAAGAATTTTTTAAATTGAAATGTAGCTGATTTACAATGTTGTTAGTTTCAAATATGCAGCAAAGTGATTCAGTTCTACATTTATATGTTCCTTTAAGTTGCATATCTGTTGTGTACAACCTGTCATTGTCTAAACTTTGACAAAGGCTTCCATTCCCACAAATACCTCTGTGATGATTTCATTCATTTTGTTGGCTTCTTGATTTAGGGGTGATGAAAGTTAAGGGAAATGGTTGCATTCAATATCTGGGTCAATATGATTAGGAATTAGGACCACATAATTGACACGATGAGATGCTCTCTAAAATGCTGATCCCTAAAATGAACTTTTCAGTATAAATGGGAACTCAGAGCTGGAAGTGAATACAAGAGGTTCAACTCTCAGACCCTCTAGAAATTGAGAAATGTTGCAGAGGCCATGGAAATTCCCAACTAATGGAGTTGGAATTGAATCAGTCTTGTCCAGCTGTTAGAGTCTGGGCAATGTCAGTTGACAAGCAGTATTTACATAGATCTTTGCTGTCACCATCTTGTGGACAGGAGGGCTTCCTGTCACTTGTTTTAGAGATCCCCTGCTGTCCAGTGTCCTATGTGAGGCAGGACAGATCCATTGTCAACCTTTTAGAGGGTGAAAACAATGGTGGGACCAAGAGTATACATGAGAGGCTCTACATCAAGGGGTGTAATGACAGCATCTTACATTATTTACTTTAGGTAGCACAAGGTAATAGGCCAACCCACTCTTCCAAGACTGTTCTTTCTTTCTATTCCTATACCTACTCTAAGATATTTTGACTCATTCTTCTCAGGGAAGAAGCATAAATTTTGTAGAGGTCTTAGGTCCACTGCCTGGCTCCAGGTTGAAATATCCTGTGAATATTAAAGCTTCAGCAAATTTCCTGGACTTCACCTTAGTCTAGAAATTTCTGTTAAGTTATTCTGTCTTGCTAGAGAGAACGGTCCTATGTAATCTCTGTGCACCTGAACTCCTTCTAAAGGTCTTGCTTTGCTCACTGAACAAATCCCTTTTACTATGACCTCATGCATTGCCCGTCTGGCCCTCCATCCCACACTTCTATTCTCTCACTTTCCTATTTCCTCTTTTTGCTTCAGTTTTTGTCTGTTTTGCATAGACTGTTTGCTCACCATTCTTATTGCAGGAGGTGAGGCCAGCCTGGCCCATATCTGTGTTCATTGCCAGGACAATAAAGTCCATATTTGATCTGACAGCTGTCTTTATAGTAAAACGCAGCTTACAATGTGAGAGGGAAGTGAGTGGGGAGACAGACTTTCCTTGAAACATCTTCGACATTGAAAAGTAGGAAAGTCATCAATATCATATGATTAATGGAGTCTTAACAGGGCTATCAAAATAGGCTGAAAATATTGTTAAAGAGAGGAGATTACAGATTAGCACCCCCCCAAAGGAGTAAACTTAATTTTAAAATGACTAAATTTTATAAATTGCTGACATCCCTTAAACAGAATTTCTAGAGCCAAAGTCAATTTCAAATTCCTTTACTCTTGCCTTAAGCATTAGTTGTCCTTGGCAGAGCAGGCTTGAGAGTTAAAGACCTTGCCCAGTATGGCCAGGTGCCTTATATCTGCCAAAAAGCAAGGAGTTGAAAGTAACCTGATAACCTGACTGTAGGCAGTCTGAAGCTTGGCATAATTGTATAACATGAGGCTCTTGGGAGAATGACGATAAACCTAATTGGCAGACTGCCCCTGCCTTCCCAGAGGTAGAGAACAGGGAGAGAAAGTATTTAGAAGGCAGGTGGGGAAGAAAGCCACAAATATAAGCCCTCCTTATAGCTTTCACCTTTAGAAATTGGAAATTGAAGGATATTTGAAGAGTGGAAGCATGGAGAGGGATAAAGAAAAATAAAATGGTTATTCTATAGAACACATGTCCCCAGGAAGTTTTCCTGGGTTGAGACATTTTTGCTAGGTTAAGTTCAAATCAATGTTTCTCAACTTCTGAACTTTTCCCCTTTCCTCTGTCCTCGTATAAGTGCCCCGTGTTTAGTAGATAGATTGAAATCTTCATGCTTTATACACTTTAATTTCAATTAACATTGCAATACTTACTAATATCAAGCTGCATGTGGAGGAAACTTCATTTTTTTTAAGATTAGCTTTTGGATGTGGAAACTAATTTTTAGTTTTAGGATGTGAAAACCACTTTTTAAAGTCTTTATTGAGTTTGTTACAAAATTGCTTCTGTTTTGTTTTGCTGATGCTTTGTTTTCTTTTGTTTTGGCCGGGAGGCGCAGTGGAATCTTGGCTTCCTGACCAGGGACTGAACCCACACCCCCTGCATTGGAAGGGGAAGTATAACCACTGGACCACCAGGGAAGTCCCCTACAGGTTAATCATATCTTTCACAACCTACAGGAGCTTATATCATCACAACAGCCTTAGTGAGGTAACAAGGCGGATATTATTCCATCCCATTCTACACACAAGGAAATTGAAACTAATGGACTTGTCTGCTCAAGTTTCAAGAACTTCAGGACTTGGAATCAAAACCCATGTTTTCTGATTTGGAAACACTTGCTTTTTTTTTTACTGTTAAATTCCATTCACACAGATTTTCAGGTCCATGAAACAAGAATTGACTCGTAAGAACGCCCTCCTTGACTTTAGTTGCACTTGTCCTAGTGTAGAATACATAAATGTTTGGATTTTCTCTCTATGACTGTGATAAATTGACACTGGGCAGTTATTTAACAAACATGTTGAACGTCTGATAAGGTCAGGCACTGAACTCAGCTCTGGGACTACAAAGACCAATATGATACAGCCTTTGCTCTTGATATGCTCACTGTTTATCCCGGGGGATGTGGCCTTGGGAGGAAACATTACAAAATAACATACTGCTAGAGATACATGAACAAGAAGACATGGAAACATGGAGGACATGGCATCTAATTCTTCCTGGGGGTGTTGGGGAAGGAGGTGATATCAGAACTTTGTCTTTAAAAGGAGAGGAGTCTGCCAAGTGAAGAAGGAGGGGAAGAATATTTTAGTGAGACAACCCAGTGTTTGCATAGAGTGGAGAGAGGAGTGTTGTGGGGGCCAGAGGGCACAGAGGGCCACGAGTAGGGAGATTGGTAGGGAGGCAAGGCTGAGTAGGAGACCAGCTTGCAGATAACTTTGTAGACCAAGCTAAGAAACTTGTATTCTGTTGTGTAGGCAATGGGGACCACTAGAGGATTTCAAGCAGGTAAACTAACATACGAAGGAAGATTCAACAAAACAGATATATTGAAGTTAACTTTTTGGGACTCAATATAAACTTGTTTAAAAATGAAGTTTCATACGTCTAGAGCAGTTGTCTCAAACTTCAGTGTGTATCAGAATTACCCAGAGAGCTTGTTCACTCACAGGCTGCTAGAGCCCCTCCCCAGAGTCTCTGATTCAGTGGGGCTGGGTGGAGTTGGAAAATCTGCATATCTAACAGGTTCCCAGGTGACATTCATGTGACTAGTCCACGGTCACATTTGGAGAACTACCGCTTTGGGGAAGTGTTCATTGCCTAGAGAGGACCCAGGAAGAATAACTCTAGTTTATTAATAAGGCAAAATTGAAATGAGGTATCAATGGAAACATCTGAGATATAATAAAGATTTTTTAAAAAAATCTAAATCAAGGGTGGAAAATAGAAGCATGCATGAGGTCCTGGGCTAGATAGTTGCAAGGAGAGAAAACTGGATGTGGCTCCTTGTTCTTGAGAGTTGACGATGATGCCTGGGGAAAGACTGGGACACCTAACTGACCATTCTTCAGTTTACCTCTAGCGTACCTTCTGTTCTTTGCATTAAAAAAAAAAATCACAAAATCAAAAACCTTAGAAAACAGCTGAGATAGTTTGTCATAAATTCTGAGACTTTCACCAAAATTATTCTGTTACATTGGTGAAGTTTGGGTGTGGATGGAGGAAGTATGTAGCAATCAAAGACCATCTTATGTGACAAAATTGTCTTATGGTTAAGAATCATCTGACCATTAATCGGTGGAAATAGGAAAAGCCAGGAGCTGAGTAATAACAGGAACACCATTCAGAGTAGGGGAACTGGACAATGTAATGAATACTGCATGGCTTTTTGTTTCTAAAATAGATGCCTCTCTAGAATTCTTTCTTTAAACCTCTGCTCTGGGATGTTGTATCCTTTGTCTCGATTACAAACAGCCTCTGAACGTGACATGAGTAGGTTTCAGACGAGCCTTCCAATGTCTGCAGTGACTAACCCTCTCTGACCTTCAGTCTGCGCTCTCATTCCGAGGAGTCTGTTTCATGAAAAATTGATAGAGGAGATTACTTCAGAGCAATGCATGCAGAATGAATGATGTTTCTTTGATGTGTTAAGCCATCTTCCTGCCTTAAAGATTGTGAGGCAAAAAATAGCCATTAAAAGAAACCATTCTTAGAAGGTCTCTTTGCTTGATTGACACTCACACTTAAATATGCATGGGAGATTTCAGGCCTCTACCCTCCTAAGTAGCACTAACCCAGCACTCTCCAATATAACACCCCAAAGCACTGATGGTTCTGTCTGCAGTCCAGGAGAAGACTGAATTTTTCACCTGAATTATTGTAGTCACCTACTGATATATAATTTGCCTGCCTCTGGTTGCTCTTGTCTCTACTCCATTCTTTTTGTTTGTTTTTTTTTTATGTCGATACCAAACTGTTTTTATGACCATAGATTTGTAGTAGAATTTGAAATCTTGATATGAAGTCTCCAGTTTTTTCTAATTTCTCATGATTGTTTTGGCTCTTTGGATTCTTTTGTGCATGCGTGTTAAGTCACTTCAGTTGTGTCCAACTCTTGGGGATTCTTTTGTGGCCACTGCACAGCATGTGGGATCTTCATTCCCTGTCCAGGGATCGAACCCGTACCCCTTGAATTAGAAGTGCAAAATCTTAACCACTGGACTGCCAGGGAAATCCGTCTCTTCTTTTTAGATCAATTACTTTCAGCTGGTGTGCCCAGATACACACGTGAACTTGAATCTATTACAGATATACAGACAAATTTTGATTAGTAAGTATAAATATTTTTGGCTACAACTAAGTATAATAACAGCAACAGCAAAATCAACTAATATGTATATTGCTCTTACTAAATACCAGGCACAGCTCAAAGCACTTGATGTGTACTAATTGCCTTAATCCTCATGAAAGACCTAATGAAATACATTCTACTCTTGATCCCATTTTCAGAAGAGGAGCCTGGGATATAGAGGGGTTGAGTAAATTGCATAAGTTTTTACCTAATAGTAAGTGGTAGAACTGGGTTTCACAATCTGCTCCAGAAGCACTGTTAGGATGAAACAAATAATCTTGCATCTAGAGGTTCACTAAGCTAATTCCTGCTCATCCTTCAAGATCCAGCTCAACTGTCCTCTCCTTTGCAGTTCCCCTTGCTTCCTCCCCACTCCTCCCCTGAAGAAGAAATAGCTGCCATATCTGTGGTCCAGTAACCTCTCATACTGACCTCAATAATAATGCCTATCCCACCTAATCACCCTGCTAGTCTGGGAGTTACAGACCTGTGACTATTCATGCTTGTGTTCTTCAGTATCCTGCAGGTCTCAAGGGCTGTTAATCTTTGGTGATTCCTATGACTTGAATGATGCTAATTATTATATTTTATGTATAACTTTTAGAAGAAAAATTATGTCTCCTCTCAGGTATATTTTGAAAGCTGGCCACTTGAGTTGTGAACTCTATTTCATTCAGTTATGCAGACAATATGAAGAGAATGGCTTATATCTACTTGGACACCATGCTAGGGTGGAGGGGCACAACAGTGAGCAAAGCAGATGGTGGCAGCATCACGGATCAGAGAGACCACTGTGGGAGGCAGATTACCTAAGTATAGTAGCAAGTACTGAACACCGTAATGACTGTAGAGACTAAGCTGGCCCAGGGGTAGGAAAGATTGGGGGTGGTGCGTGCGTGCTCAGTTCTCAGTCTTTGTGACCCCATGGACTATAGCCTGCCAGGCGCCTCTGTCCATGGAATTTTTCCAGGCAATAATCCTGGAGTGGGTTGCCATTTCCTTCTCTAGAGGATCTTCTCAAACCAGGGATTGAACCCTTGACTCCTGCGTTGGTCGGTGGATTCTTTACACTGAGCCACCTGGGAAGTCCATAACTGTAGAATGTAAAGACCAACCTGGCCCAAGGTTAGGATTTGCCTGAGATAATAACATCTAAACTGAGACCTAAAGGAGAATAAGAATTAGACAAAGAGAGGGAGAATTATATTCTATGACCTGACTTGTCTAAAAAATGACAACATTCTCACCTCCTCTGTAAATGTTTTAGCTATATGACTTGTTTCCTCTAAAATCCTATATTCATAATATTTTAAAATAAATGCAAACCTCAGGGATGCATCCAATATTAGGAACACTGGGTTATTTCACTTAATCTTCAAAACAACCTTGCATGATAAGTATTGATATTTTGCTTTCTGAGATGAGAAACTGGGGCTTGGCAAAGTTGGATGATTTTTCTAAAGTGTCATAGCTAGCAAGAGCAAAGGGGAGAGTTGAATTTCAAATTAGTTGCAGTTGGTAATTTTTGTTTGTTTTTATTTTTTAATTTATTTATTTTAATTGGAGGCTAATTACTTTACAATATTGTAGTGGTTTTTGCCATATATTGACATGAATCAGCCTGGGTTTACATGTGTTCCCCATTCGGACACAACTTCACGACTGAACAACAACAACTGATGGAGAAACTGAGATCCAAAGAATATTGGCCTCAGGTGACAAAGCTCCTGAATGCGGGATCCTCTAAATCCCAGTTCATGTCTGTTTGGCTCCAGAGACTATGCTCTGAAGGGCTCCTACTTAGATTGGAAGTTGTTCCATAGACTCTCTGTGATCTGAGCCCACGTGGCATCTCTGTGATTGCCATCCTGAGGTGAGTTAGGAGGCACTCTTGTGGCTCCAGAAAACTCCAGACTCTTGTGACTACAGAGTGGCCATCCATGGACTTGAGGCATCATCATCACCACCTAGGAGTTTATTGGCAAAAGAAAATCTCAGGCCCCATCTTAGGTCTATTAAATCCAAAACCACATTGTAATGAGATGCCCAGGTAACCCCAGATAATGCTCATTGAAGTCAGTGAAACTCTCATGTAAAGTGTGTCTTGGAATTTCTCTTGTAGTTATAGATTATGGAGTGCTGGCTTTCTTGGCCCAAGGACAGACCCATTGTGAGACTGTACACTTTCAGGGAGAGTCCTGGGGGCACTGAGCTGGATTTTCGTATTGACTCCTAGGAGGTCCCAGCAACCTGTGGGGACGGAGTCCACAGTGGGATCTTTGAACTGGTGTTGAATGTATAAAGGATCCTTCAGGATTATTATTACCCGTTAGCTGAATTTTTAGCTTGTGGCAGTTTTAAGCTACAGATCAAAATTTAAAATCTGATGAATTATACCAATAACCTGCTGAATTATATCCTTATAGGAAGAAAGAGATAAATACCTTGCTCACATTATAAAAAGACATACAAGAACCAAGTAACATTTCTCATAAAACCCTGCAAATTTGTGGCAGGTCTGTAATTACAATTCTGTTCAGGTCACTTCCTTGTTTGTTTTCCAGCTAATAAAAGACCATAATAACACTATTGAGTTTTAATGAAATCTGCCATCTTTATCTTTATGGTTGACTGCTCTATCTGCTTATTTATTCATTCATGAACACTTACTGAATGTTAGGCACCACCCTTTACTGAGAAAATTGTATTGTTTGTTGATCGATATAGCAAAGACCCTAAAAGATTGAACAATTGTTACATGAGGTGATTGAAAGTAAAAGTTGTCAGTTGTGTCCGACTCTTTGCTACCCCATGGACTATATAGTCCATGGAATTCTCCAGGTCAGAATAGTGGAGTAGGTAGCTGTTAGAAGTACAAATGTATACAGTGCTATGAACAGCATTATCTCAATAATCAAATGATTTAACTTACTTTTAAAAAAGTGTTGGTCCCATTTCATCTTCAATTGGAAGGAAAGGACTTCCAAAATAGTGCTGTTCCTAGCACTGTATACATTTGTACTTCTTGTTGGATAAAAGGAAGTGGGGTAAAACATAAGAAATTACATTTATATTGGGTATGGCAAAGTCCTGGAGACTGAGGTTGCCCTCTCTTCTGCTTTGATTAGATTGTGAAGACCACTTTTGCTTAAGGTGAACCTGTTCCACTTAGAGAATTTGTGAAGAGACAGAGAGAAAAAGAGAAACAGAGAAAAGACTATGACCATAAGCCAAAATAAAGGCCAGGACTCTCTGAGTGGTTTGTTTTTATTTCTATTTCTTGTGGGAAAGAGATTCATTTCCAGCATCTCCGAGTACCAGAGTTGACAGCAGGTATTTAGGATTCATTTTTTTTTCTCTCCAAAGTTTAGTCTATGGGACTGAAAACTGTGGTTGTAACATTAAACAGTTTAAGTGCACTATCTCTGTGCCAAGTCCTATGACAGAAGGGCTTTTCTAGTATACACAGGGAGCCATGGGCTCCAGAAGGCCTCTCCTTCTCTTTAAAAATTAGGTCACAACGATTTAGGAGATCTCGATTTTGGGTGATGGCGAGTTTTCCAAGTTGGCATGGTGTCTGACTCTGAAAAGACTGTCAGCTCCAAGAATGCCTATGTCATCTGTCCATGAGGTGTTTACAGAGAAAGCAGGCAAAAGTGGAAATAACGGGTTGGCTTGCCTCTTGAGTTGTGCTGAGTTTGTTTTGGATTCTGTGAGGGTGCATGTGCGTGTATTATTTCATTTAGAGGCCTGTTTTCAGAATTGATATTATATATCTCATAATAAGAAGGTGCCCCTCTGTGCAGCAGCAGTGTCCTGAGGTAGAAAGTGCTAATGTCATCACAACCAGAAAGCCTACCCTCCCAGGGAGCGCTCAGGTACAGGAAAATTCCTGCTTCTGCCCTTCTATTTTCTTCCTTTGTTCCTGCAACAGTCCAAAATCTGAGCATCACTTTTCAAGCCGAGGAAGTCTAGGTCATATCCTGTGTGCAAAAGCTGGCAGATGCTCGTTCTCATTTTTTCCCTTATCTCAGATTGTACTACCACCTCCGTTGTTTATGTAACTCAGGCATTCAATCATTCTACAAACATTTGTTAGCTTTGTGAGTACCAGGCACCATGGGAGGTGCTGGGGATGGGAGGATGAGCTTCTTCCTTCAAGAAGCTCACAGTTCTATTAAGGAGACAGGCATGTAGACTGTAATGCAAGGTTAAAGAGAGGTTAAAGAGCAAAAACCAAATGATAAAAACTCCTTATAGAGACATAGAGAAATGCAAACAGGAGGAACAGTCAGCTTTATGTAAGAGCACTGAGGAGGGCCCCACCCATAGTGGAGGGGCCCCTTGAGCTGAATGTTGGGCAGTGAGTTTCAATTTTCCAGGCCAAACAAAATCCTTTCTCCTCAGGTGACTCTACTGTGAAGAAATCACTACCCATCCATGTGGCATTTATCGTGCTTGCTTTTACTTAGTCAAATATCTCTGCTGCAAATGAACTGTGGAAAACAGAACAACTGGGAAACAGAGCGCTGCCATTTACAGTTCTTGACTTTAGGAAATTTGCTTAACCTCATCATAGCCTCTTTTTCCCCCTCAGTAAAGTGGCATAATAACACCAATCCCAGAGGATTGATGTGAGGCTTTAGTGAGACAGTAAGTGGAAATTCCACTTAATTCTACTGCCTGGAATCTAGAAAGTCCTCAATACATGTCCTCAATACAATACATGTTGTTATTGTTCAAATACAAACAGTTTTACCTCCTCCCTATCTGCTTCTCCAACCACCAGGTGGTGACCTAAGGGCCTGCCTGTAGAGCAGTCTATCCTTGCCAAGATGTAGTCATTAGATGGTTGACAGGATGCATCTAGAGTCAGTGGTTTCTAATTTCAGTGTCTAGTTAGAGATTTAAACTTTAGAATTTTAACAAATTGGGTTATTTCACAATAATTCAATTTATACAGCATGGACAAAATCATAAACAGATTTACTGAGCAATCAAAACAAACATATGTAGCTCATTATATTCTTATATTACCATGAATAGAGTGCATAAATGTAAGATGACCTCTCACCAATTCCTCCTTACTTGACAGCTGGTAAGTGATTGATGGCCATTCTTTGGCTTCTTTACTTTTTCTCAACTTTTTTATATGCCATCATATCTTCATTGATTTTATTCACTGAACCAATCATCATCTCATGAAAATATTTTTATTCACATTAGTAGGTTACTATGGCAATAGTCTCTCCATATTGCACAATCCTCACGAACAGCTTCATTCATTCATTTAGCCACTAGTTAGGTATTGACTATACATAAAACACCTATTATTGGGAAGCATGATTTATTGCCATAAAGAGCTTACAGTTTGTGGGAAAACCAGAAAAGCTACTCGATAGTTACCATGCAGTGTGGTGAGTTCTCTAATAGAGGTTAGCAAAAAGTGCCAGAAAGAAGAGAGATGTCAACAACAGCCTAATAAGTCAGGGAAAACTTCCCAAGCAGAACACTGAAGGAAGGAGTAAGAATCAGACCAGTGAGGAGACAGGGAAGGAATTTCCAGGCAGAGAAAATAACATCAGTGGAGCCAAAGCATCAGTAGACTCCTCTGAAGTAAAAGGAATTCTGACTTGGGTATGAATGGTGAGGAATCTGGTATAGCTGGCCCACAGGACACAGACAAAGGAATGGATGAATGACAGGAAAATGGAATGGTATGTTGCTTAGGACAAGACTGAGTCAGACTAAGGAATTTTGTTGTTGTTGTTTTTGTTCAATCACTAAGGGGTGTCCGAGTCTTTACAACCCCACAAACTGCAGAACGCCGGGCTTCCCTGTCCTTCATTATCCCACAGAGTTTGCTTAAACTCATGCCCACTGAGTCAATGATGGCATCCAACCATTAGTTGCCCCCTTCTCCTCTTGCCCTCAAGCTTTCCCAGCATCAGGGTCTTTTCAAATGAGTCAACTTTTCACACCAGGTGGCCAAAGGATTGGAACTTCAGCTTCAGCACCAGTCCTTTCAGTGAATATTCAGAACTGATTTCCTTTAGGATGAACTGGTTTGATCTCCTTGCTGTCCAAGGGACTCTCAAGAGTCTTCTCCAGCTCCACAGTTCAAAAGCATTAATTCTTTGACACTCAACATTCTTTATAGTCCAACTCTCACATTCATACATGACTACTGGAAAACCATAGCTTTGACTATATGGACCTTTGTTGGCAAAGTGATGTCTCTGCCTTTTAATATACTGTCTAGGTTTATCATGGCTATTCTTTCAAGGAGCAAGTGTCTTTTAATTTCAAGGCTGCAGTCACTGTATCATTGATTCTGGAGCTCAAGAAAATGAAATCTGACACTAATTACACATTTTCCCCATTTATTTGCCATGAAGTGATGGGACCCGATGCCATGATCTTTGTTTTTTGAAGGAATTTTAACTTTATATAAGGGACTTCTCTATAGCTCATACCATAAAAGAATGCCTGCAATGCAGGAGACACAGGTTCTATCCCTGAATCAGGAAGCTCCCCTGGAAGAGGGAATAGCAACCCACTCCAGTATTCTTGCCTGGAGAATCCCATGGACAGAGGAGCCTGGTGGACTGTAGTCCATGGAGTGGCAAGAAGTTGGACATGACTGAGCGATTAACTACTACTACTAACTTTATCTTATAAGGTGATGAGACTCTTTTGAAAGTTTACAGAAAAGGTCAGTTTTCTGCTTTGGAAAATTCACTTTGGTGACAATGTGAAGAATGAACTGGATGAGGACAGAGCTGGATAACAGGGAAGAAGGTACAATCATTTAGACAAGAAATGATCAACTGAGTTGAGATGAGGGCAAATGGAGAAGAGAGGAGGGCAAAGGAAAAGAACTTGGTAAGTGGATACAGGGTGAGCATGGGACCATTAAGTAAGAATGAAGACAAGGAGATGGTTTGATGTGGGGAGAGAAAAGAAAGGAATGCTATTGTTTCTTCTTGTGTACTTTTTGTTTTCACGGAGCTGTTGTCTATCGCTTTACTTTTTCTCTTGTGCTTCTCTCTCCCTCTTTCTTGTATAGTCTTTGTTTTCCACCCTCTGTGTACAAAAGACTAGTGTGATCCAAAGGGCATGAAACTTGGATTGAGATTAGCCTGAGTTAAAATGTTAATTTTGTTACTGCTAGCTCTATAATCCTTCACAAATTTAGTTTCTCTCACCCTTCTTCTGGAAAATGGTCACCATGTTGGGTGGGGAGGAGGCAGAACTACAGAGGTGCAGCTGTAAGGGAGGTCATTTTTTCAGGAAAATAGAAATCACTTTGGATATTACAAACAGTAAAAAGTCTAGCACAGGAGAATGGATACTTAAGAAACATTTGGAGGAATAAATTTCACTCTTTGAAACTCTTTCCTGAGTGTTGGAGACACAACGCTTTCCTACCCAGGCTGGATACCATTGCTGTTATTGTTGCTGCTGTTGGTTTGATTTTGTTTGACATTCAGCATCCAAACCCAGGGCTTTTTATGCTCTCCCTGAATTACAGGGCTATTATCTGTGCAACTAGATTTCCAGATTCCCTTGCCTGAAAGGTTGTGCCTTAATGTCCTGCCAATGAGAGGCATTTGTGTGAGATTAGGAAGGCAGAAATGAGAAAAGTTATTTTTCCTCCAACAGCACCTGGCTTGTGGGAGGTTTGTAGCTATCTCCGACACTCTTGAAAATTCACCACCTCCAAGCACAGGTAGATGTGATCACCCCAAGAGTCACTGCAACTTCTTACAATTTTCTAATTTTCTGAAGGACAGCAATAAATCTGAGAACAATTTTCCCTGCTCTCCTACTTTCTGATAGGTTTGTGAGCACCCACCTTCCTGGAACTATTTGTTGTTCAATCACTCAGTCATGTCCAACTCTTTGCAACCCCATGGTTGTAGCATGGTTTCACCCCTGCAGCACGCCAGGCTTCCCTGTCCTTCACTATCTCCCAGAGTTTGCTCAAACTCATGTCCATTGAGTCGATGATGCCATCCAACCATGCCATCCTCTGTCACCCCTTCTCTTCCTGCCCTCAATTTCCCCCTAACATCACTATCTTTTCCAATGAGTTGGCTCTTTGCAGCCTGGCTCTATAACTTCCTATGTAAGATCTCTCAAGTGATGTCTGTTTTCCTGGACAAACACCAATAAAACCTTTCTGGCATCTACTTATCTGTATTCTTTGCCACGTTTCCCACTAAAAGTCAAAGACTCTCGGGGCTTTATCTGAGACCTTTTTTAGGCTGTACTCCCTAGGTGAACTCATCCAGTCCTGAATCTTTCATTTATGGGCACACCTTGGAAATCTTGCAGGTTTGGCTCCAGACCACCACCATAAAGCAAATAGTGCTGTAAAGTGAATTTTTAAATTTCCCAATGCATATAAAAACTGTGTTTATACTATACTGTAATCAATTAAGTGTACAATAGCATTATGTCTTTTAAAATGTACAGACCTTAATTAAAAAATACTTTATTGCTAAAAAAATTGCTGTATTGTGCTAAGTCACTTGAGTCTTTGTGACTCTATGTGACCCTGTAGCCGGCCATGCTAATCAGGCTCATGGGATTCTCCAGGCAAGAATACTGGAGTGGGTTGCCATGCCCTCCTCTAGGGGATCTTCCCAACCCAGGGATAAAACTTGCATCTCTTAGGTCACCTGCACTGGCAGGCAGGTTCTTTACTGCTAGCAACACCTGAGAATTCCCTGAAAAATGCTGTCATCTAATGACACAAACCTTCAATTTGGTTTTCTTTATTTTTAAAGCAGTATCTATGAAACGCCACAAAGTGAAGTGTAATAAAATGAGGTATGTCTGTATTTCCTATACTCAAAGAACTCTGGAAATTTTATCTCAAGCCCAGACTCTGCTTTGAGATCAGTTCAGTACAGTCGCTCAGTCATGTCTGACTCTTTGCCGCCCCATGGACTACAGCACACCAGGCTTCCCTGTCTATCACCAACTCCTGCAGCTTGCTCAAACTCATGTCCGTGGAGTCAGTGATGCCATCCAACCATCTCATCCTCTGGTCATCCCCTTCTCCTCCCGCCTTCAGTCTTTCTCAGCATCAGGGTCTTTTCCAATGAGTCAGTTCTTTGCATCAGGTGGCCAAAGTATTGGAGCTTCAGCTTCAGCATCAGTCCCTCCAATGAATATTCAGGACTGATATCCTTTAGAATGGACTGGTTGGATCTCCTTGCAGACCAAGGGACTCTCAAGAGTCTTCTCCAGCACTACAGTTCGAAAGCATTAATTTTTTGGCACTCAGCCTTCTTTATAGTCCAACCCTCACATTCATACATGACTACTGGAAAAACCATAGCTTTGACTATATGAACCTTTGTTAGCAAAGTGATGTCTCTGCATTTTAATACACTGTCTAGATCTATCATGGCATTTCTTCCAAGGAGCTAGTGTCTTTTAACTTCAAGGCTGCAATCACTGCCTACATTGATTCTGGAGCTCAAGAAAATGAAATCTGACACTGTTTCCATGTTTTCCCCATATATTTGCCATGAAGTGATGGGACTGGATGCCATGATCTTTATTTTCTGAATACTGAGTTTTAGGACAACTTTTCACTCTCCTCTTTCACTTTCATCAAGAGACTCATTAGTTCTTCTTTACTTTCTGCCATAAGGGTGGTGTCATCTGCATATATGAGGTTATTGATATTTTTCCTGGCAATCTTGATTCCAATTTGTGCTTCATCTAGCCTGGCATTTCTCATGATGTACTCTGCATATAAGTTAGATAAGCAGGGTGACAATATACAGCCTTGACGTACTCCTTTTCCAATTTGGAATCAGTCTGTTGTTCCATGTCCACTTGTAACTGTTGCTTCTTGATGTGCATACAGAATTCTCAGGAGGCAGGTAAGGTGATCTGGGATTCCCATCTCTTTCAGAATTTTCCACAGTTTGTTGAGATCCACATGGACAAAGGCTTTGGTGTAGTCAATGAAGCAGAAGTAGATGTTTTTCTGGAACTCTCTCACTTTTTCGATGATCCAGGGGATGTTGGCACTTTGATCTCTGATTCCTCCGCCTCTTCTAAAATCAGCTTGAACATCTGAAAGTTCACAGTTCATGTACTGTTGAAGCCTGTCTTAGCATTACTTTGCTAACATGTGAGATGAGTGCAATTGTGCAATAGTCTGAAAATTCTTTGCCATTGCCTTTCTTGGGGATTGGCTTAAAGCTCAACATTCAGAAATCTAAGATCATGGCATCCGGTCCCATCACTTCATGGCACATAGATGGGGAAACAGTGGCTGACTTTATTTTTCTGGGCTCCAAAATCACTGCAGATGGTGATGGCAGCCATGAAATTAAAAGACGCTTACTCCTTGGAAGGAAAGTTATGACCAGCCTAGACAGCATATTAAAAATTAGAGACATTACTTTGCCAACAAAGGTCCATCTAGTCAAGGCTATGGTTTTTCCAGTGGTCATGTATGGATGTGAGAGTTGGGCTGTAAAGAAAGCTGAGCACCTAAGAATTGATGCTTTTGAACTATGGTGCTGGAGAAGACTCTTGAGAGTCCTTTGAACTGCAAGGAGAGCCAACCAGTCCATCCTAAAGGAGATCAGTCCTGGGTGTTCATTGGAAGGACTGATGTTGAAGCTGAAACTCCAATACTTTGGCTACCTGATGTGAAGAGCTGATTCATTTGAAAAGACCCTGATGCTGGGAAAGATTGAGGGCAGGAGGAGAAGGGGAAGACAGAAGATGAGATGGCTGGATGACATCACTGACTCAATGGACATGGGTTTGGGTGGACTCAGGGAGTTGGTGATGGACAGGGAAGCCTGGCATGCTGCGATTCATGGGGCTGCAAAAAGTCAGACACGACTGAGTAACTGAACTGAACTTCTTGAGGATTGAAATGAAAACTGACCTTTTCCAGTCCTGTGGCCACTACTGAGTTTTCCAAATTAGCTGGCATATTGAGTGCAACACTTTCACAGCATCATCTTTTAGGGTTTGAAATAGCTCAACTGGAATTTCATCACTTCCACTAGCTTTGTTTGTAGAGATATTTCCTAAGGCCCACTTGACTTCGCATTCCAGGATGTCTGGCTCTAGGTGAGTGATCACACCATCATGGTTATCTGGGTCATGAACATCTTTTTTTGTATGGTTCTTCTGTGTATTCTTACTACCTCTTCTTAATATCTTCTGCTTCTGTTAGGTCCATACTATTTCTGTCCTTTATTGAGCCCATCTTTGCATGAAATGTTCCCTTGGTGTATCTAATTTTCTTGAAGAGATCTCCAGTCTTTCCTATTATATTGTTTTCCTCTATTTCTTTGCACTAATCCCTGAGGAAGGCTTTCTTATCTCTCCTTGCTATTCTTTGAAACTCTGCATTCAGATGTGTGTATCTTTCCTTTTCTCTTTTGCCTTTAGCTTCTCTTCTTTTCTCAGCTGTTTGTAAGGCCTCCTCAGGCAACCCTTTTGCCTTTTTGCATTTCTTTTTCTTGGAAATGGCCTTGATCACTGCCTCCTGTAAGATGTCACAAACCTCTGTCCATAATTCTTCAGGCACTCTATTAGATCTAATCCCTTGAATCTATTTATCACTTGTACTATATAATCATAAGGAATTTGATTTAAGTAATACCTGAATGGTCTAGTGGTTTTCCCTAGTTTCTTCAACTTAAGTTTGAATTTGGCAATAAGGAGTTCATGATCTGAGCCACAGTCAGCTCCTCGTCTTGTTTTTTTCTGACTACATAGAGCTTCTCCATCTTTGGCTGCAAAGAATATAATCAGATTTAAGTATTGGCCATCTGATGATGTCCATGAGTAGAGTCTTCTCTTGTGTTGTTGGAAGAGGGTGTTTGCTATGACCAGTGCGTTGTCTTCGCAAAACTCTGTTAGCCTTTGCCCTGCTTCATTCTGTACTTCAAGGC
The DNA here is from genome assembly GCA_007570785.1 of Antilocapra americana. Taxonomy (NCBI): domain Eukaryota; kingdom Metazoa; phylum Chordata; class Mammalia; order Artiodactyla; family Antilocapridae; genus Antilocapra; species Antilocapra americana. The sequence goes on along the minus strand of ML664070.1, from coordinate 2,610,019 downwards.
CAAATTTGCCTGTTACTGCAGGTGTTTCTTGACTTCCTATGTTTGCATTCCAGTCCCCTATAATGAAAAGAACACCTTTTTGGGGTGTTAATTCTAGAAGGTCTTGTAGGTCTTCATAGAACTGTTCAGCTTCTTCAGCATTACTCATTGGGGCATAGACTTGGATTACTGTGATATTGAATGGTTTGCCTTGGAAACAAATAGAGAGCATTCTGTTGTTATTGAGATTGCATCCAAGTACTGCATTTTGGACTCTCTTACTGACTATGATGGCTACTCCATTTCTTCTAAGGGGTTCTTGCCCACAGTAGTAGATATAATGTTCATCTGAGCGAACCCCAATGTCCAACTTTTTCTGCCATGCATCCACTTGACTGTTTCACAGGCCCCTCAAATTCCACTTGTATGAAACTGAATTCATGGTCTTCCCCTCTCCTTCCACTCCTAACCTCCTCCTTTCTCTTTCTAAGAAAATGACCTCACCCTTCACCCTGAGGTTTAAACTAGAAATTTGAGACATCCTTGACTCATCCCTCCCTTTCATCTCTCAGGTGCAACCAGTAAGCGATCCTTATCCCATGTACCTCTCCCCACCCTCGCCCTCTTGTGTACACCCAGCCTTGATAAGGGGATTGTCCCCTCTCTTCTCCCTGCTTCCAGGCCTGCTGGCTTCTCTTCATGCTCCACGCTAGGACCACAGTGATCCTTTTAGGATGTAATGCGACCTTGTCAGTGTGTTAGTCAGCCAGCTGTGTCCAAGTCTTTGTGACCCCATGAGCTGTAGCCCTCCAGGCTCCTCTGTGCATGGAATTCTCCAGGCAAGAATACTGAAGTGGGTTGCCATTCCATTCTCCAGGGAATCTTCCTGACCCAGGGATCAAACCCAGGTCTCTAGTGTTGCAGGCAGATTCTTGACCTTTTGAGCCACTAGGGCAGCCCTGATGTGACCTTGTGGGTATCTTGTCTGAGCCCTTTACCTCCCATTGTTTTAGAGCAACTCCTACTGAGCTGCCAGGCCCCAGGGAGTTCCTGCCTCCTCCACCCCTCCTGCTGACTCCTCCTCACCCTGGCTCTGCTGGGTACACACAGTTCTCAGCCAGGAACTGTTGTCCCACTCTTCCTCCACCTACTTCTTCATCATCCTTTGGTCTTACTTAAATATCTCTTCCTCAACCCTCTGAGTTCGATTAGGTCACTCGCCAGTCATAAAAATAGCAACATGTACTTCTTCTCCTAGCACTCATCACGAGGGAAGTAACTTGTTAAAAATCTTTTACCCTTTTTTAGAAGGGAAACTGCCTTGCCTGTGTCTTCAAGCAGCCATCTCAACTCCAGGCACCGACCTTCAATTGGATCTTGATACATATCCTTATTCCAGAGCAAAGAACATAGACAGAGACGTGATTCATTTGTACCCTGCCTCCTTTACAAAATTATATAAAGGAACTTATAAGATTCATTAGATAGGAAGAATTGTTGAGACTTTTCAATAAGAGAAGGAAGCAATTATACTGAAACTGAAGGCTAAAACAATTTGTGGTCTCTAAGCTCACTGATAACCAAGGCAAAAGGAGAAACTATGTAAATAACCCTCACCGTCAGATAAGATCAAATACAGCAATTCATCAGAGGCACATTTTAAGAAACAGTACCTTAAAACTTTTTTTTAACCTGTATATTGATTATTCCATGTGTTCAATTCAATTTCATGAACATCGTTTAGCAGCCAGGCACTATACTTGATACCAGGATTCAAGGACAACCAGATCATCATACCTACTTTAACAAATTTGATATAATGATTTAAAATGTAAGAATCCCATGGCATTGTTTTGTTTTGGAATAGCTTTGTGAATATCATCATATATTTGTTCTCCAAAGGACATGGAGTTCAATTTACACATGGTCTGAATTATAAAGTCCCTTTCTCCACCTCTCATTGATCCCCAAATTTTTCCACACTAGAATCAGGGTAATCATTTGAGAATGTAAATATGACCATGTTTTGACTTAGCTTAAACCCCTTTGATACCCCCCGTTGTTTTGATCTTGGCTTTGACTTTGTCAATGGAGGAGCTTGGGATAAGTGGAACATTTAAGGTTATCACTTGACTTTTTTTTTGTCTGAAGTATAATTGGTTTATAGTGTTGTGTTAGTTTCAGATGTACCACAAAGTTATTCATATATATTCTCTTTCAGATTCTTTGTCATTATAGATTATTACAAGATATTGAATATAGTTCCCTGTGCTTGTTGTTTGTCTATTTTATATATAGTACTGTGTATTTGCTAATCTGAGCCTCTTAATTTATCACCCCACTGCCCCTGATGTCTCAGAAGAGACTTACTTCCCCTAGATGAAGAACTTCCTGAGCGCAGGGAAGTGAGAGAGGATGACCTCAGAAGGGAGTGGTGGGTGTACCCTGAAACCTGAACTTCTCTTACTCCACAGTTTTCCCACACGCTGGTTTTAATTTTTCACTTCATATAGGATCTAGATTTCTGGTTTTCTATATATAAAATATGCAGGCTCTACGTTTCTTCTCCTCTTCATGGTGGCCTGAAGAGTCCATGTCTTTACTGTCTCATGACTCAGAGTTTTCATTATAGTTCTTCCTCTGAACTCCTGTAGCTCAAATTGTAATGAATTTTCCACCATCAAATGATAAAAGTGCCTTCTACATTTTCTAATATGAGCAGAGAAGTTGTAACACCCTATACTTCTTTTCTGATGGCTCCTGCAGGAATCTAATGACTAGTAATCCAGGGAAAGAATCCTAAGGAGGAAAAGCAGTTCTCTTACGGAATCCTGATTCTGCAGAGTGAAAATCATGTCTCTACCCCCCCAACACTCCATTTGTGTCGTCTCAGTGACTCTCCTACATTCATGAGCAGAAGGACATTAAAATGAGGCTTTGAAGGACTTCTCTCGTGGTCCAGTGGTTAAGACTCTGTGCTTTCATTGCAGGGGGCACAGGTTAGATCCCTGGTTGGGGAACAAAGATCCCATTAGTTGTGCGGCCCCAAAATATGAGGCTCCAAGATAGTGAATGCAGTTGCTGCTGGATCACCCAGGCAGGAGGATTGAGAACTGGGTTTGTAACCTTCAGGTGACTAGTCATCCAGCTCTGAGAAAGGAGTAAGAGATTAGAGAATGTTTTCTGGAGCAAATTGTTAGTGTGCTGTGGGTTTCGGTCTCCCCCATGGAGTAAGGGGGAAAGTGATTCCTGTCTCTTTAAGCCTACTGAGAAGAACTTCAAGGAAACTGCTCAGGGAGTTTGACTACTGTCCCCAGGAGTCCCTGGGGGACCTGTGACTAAGAAACCTAAATGTGCAAGGCAGCAGGATCTCAACGGAGAGAACCAGTGTGGAGTAAAACTAGGGACTTGGAGGGAACTTGCAAGCAGCTTCGAGAGGAGGAACAGCTTTTCATAAACAAACTGACAGTGAGAAATCCTAGGAAACAGGAGGCGGGAATGCCTCTAAAGAAACTACTAGAGTGTCCTGGAGAGAGACCACTTTAAACATCTGTCAATGTCAGTTGATTTAAATATCCACTATGGTCAGAGGAAACTAAGGCCAGTTTTACCAGTGCTAGTCAGGTGAGGCCCTGCTTGCCTTTACATCCCCTTGTTTGGGTCTCGCCACCTCTTCAATCCTGCAGGAGCCAGGCGAAGAGGAGGCAGACAGGTAGGGAAGCCACTCCCTGCCCCTAGTCCTGCTGCGGGCTCCCCATCTTCAGAAGGTTAAAACAGGAAGGAGAGAAACTTGAATTCGAATAAAATTTGGTGTTTTGATTATTACATAGAACTGGACATGTTAATGACTAAAACTCAATTAAAAGCAAACGAAAGACTATTATCTAATACTGGTCAGTGTGTTCAGTCATGCCCAACTCTTTTGCAACCCCATGGACTGTAGCCCACCAGGCTCCTCTGTCCATGGGATTCCCCAGGCAAGAATACTGGAGTGGGTTGCCATTTCCTTTTCCAGGGGATCTTCCCAACCCAGCTATAAAACCGGTGTCTTCTGCATTGCATCTCCTGTACTGTAGGTCGATTCTTTAGCACTGAGCCACCAGGGATGCCTCTATTATTTAATAGTAACTCAAAAATGTGTGCCTGAGATTTCAGAAGGAATTAGGGCAAAATACAGCTCCATGAAGTGTATTGAATGGGAGCAACGGGAGTAAATTATGCTTCATTACCCCTGGTTCACTGTCTTCCTTTTCACCAATATTCACATTGCCCTTCTTGGTGACCTCAGTATCCATTCTGTGATAGTTTGGATTATCCTTCAGCAAATACTCACTCTTGTTCCTAAACTTTTGGTGTTGGGTTTGGCACCATGTGGCTTACTTGGGCCATGTAATGTTGGAGGATTTGGTGAGTATGCCTGCAGGGTTTGGCTTGGCTCTTGCCATGATGATCTGCAGGAGATGAGCATGCCCCAAGTCACGAGTACCCCATCAGCCTGGACCCCAGAACAAACATATTTGCAGCAGACCTGAACCAAACCCAACACACCAGCGCACTGGGGCCAAACCAGATGAGCCAGCTGAACTGCAGGCCTGTGAACATGATGCCAAGTGCTCAGTGGTGGTATGCATCATTAAATTTTTTTTAATTGGAGAATAATTGCTTTACAATGTTATGTTGGTTTCTGCTGTGCAACAGTGTGAATCAGCCACAAGTGTGCATGTATACTCTCCCTCTTGAGCCTCCCTCACCAACCCCTCTAAGTTGTCAAAGAGCACCAGATTGAGCCCCCTGTGTTATACAGCAACTTTCCACTGGCTGTCTCTTTTAAATACGGTAATATATATGCTTCAGTGCTATGGTCTCAATTCATGCCACCCCTCATCTCCCCTCACTATCCACAAGTCTGTTCTCTGTCTGCATCTCTGTTCCTGCCTGCAAATAGATTCACTAGTATCATTTTTCTAGATTCCATATATATGTGTTAATATATTTGTTTTTCCCTCTTTCTGACTTAATTCATTCTATATAACAGACTCTAGATTCAGCCACCTCAGTTTATCTAAGATTCACTCCTCTTTATGACTAAGTAATATTCCATTGTATATGCGTTCCGCAACTTCTGTGGTATATATGTACCACAGTTTCTACCCATTCATCTATTGCTGGACATCTAGGTTTCTTCCATGTCTTGGCTATTGTTAGTAGTGCTGCAGTGAAAATCGGGGTACATGTGTCTTTTTGAATTATGATTTTCTCAGGGTAGCATCATTAAGTTTTGAGGTAGTTTGTCATACAGGATTGTTGGAGTGATAGCTCTAGAATTCGTGCATGAATAAACACCATGGCCTCTGAGCCACTGACCTCTTTGCCTCTCATGATCTTCTCTTCCCTCTAACCTTAGCCACCGATTATTTCCACGTTTATATTCTAGACTACTATGTTACCATCAATAACTGTACCACCTTGAAAAATTGATTTCAAGAGTTTGACTATTTGATCACTTCCAGCTCACTTGGTCTATCACCTCTACTCGATAGTTCATGTGATCTTCAATCCACTGGCACCGCACTTTTTCACTTTCTCTATCATTTCTCATTTCCCACCTAACCCAGCTTAAGTTTCATGGCCCATCATGACAATCACTCCTTTGCAAAATAGTAGCAGCTAGTTATTATGTAGGACTCGCTCTGTGCCAGGCACTGTGCTAAGCACTTTCCATGTGGTCTTGTTTTTTTTTGCTAATGCCAGATAAATGTCTATAATTAGGAGCTGCATATATTTTTACATTATAATGTAATATTTGTACACAGAACACTGTATATATTACATATATATATTCTACAGAATTGATATATATAATAGATACCAAAACAATTTTGAGAATTGTGGCTTAATGAAGATTCAAACTGAGTAAAAGTTTAGTCTCTAAAGTACTTTTCTTTCACTGTATTAAGAAATAATCCAAGCATTCGGTACAAAGAGAAAGTCCCACATATTTTGGCATGTCCTAGGAATTCCAATATATTTAGATGAAAGAAGTTGACCATAAAGGAGCTCACCACTGTGCTCAGAATATAAAGTTTGAGGAACTGGAGCCCATGGTGGAGGCTCCCCTGCATCCACTTGTCAGAGTCTAACTGTGGTAGAGAGACATGGAGGTGGGTGAATGCAGCTCGGCGTGTTGGGAAGCCTGAGGGACGATGGGAAACAGCACAGTTAATCCTCAGGCCCACTCCGAGGGAAAAGACCATCAGGGCTTGGTTCTTGACCTCCTGGCTGGGTTGGAAAAGGCGCCTGGGATCTGGTGGTTCTCATGACCTCTTCCAGGGACGTGAGCACTTTTAGCAACTCCTCCATCTCCTCTTCTTGTTTAAACTTCATCGATCTCTCTTTGATCAGTTCTTGAACCAGAGAATTGAGTTCCTGCCTCAAAATCAGGTTGACCAGCCTTGATTTTCTGTAAGTGTCAGTAAGACTGAGTACATTTCTTGACTCACTCTCTGGCCTGGCATTCTCTGAAGATGTCTCCATCTCTGCACACTCATTTCTGGCAGCACAGTACTTGTCAATGAGTTGGCACTTCTCATCAATCTGTGCAGCCAGTGCTTCTGCGAGCTGTTTTTCCTGTCTTATATTCAGTCGACTTCTAACAGACTGAACTAGTCTGAATGTAAATAAGAGACCCACCAGTAAGCTGATGACAGGCAGATACACCACTGCCTCCCACTGGAGGCTCTGGAAAGTGACCTGTGAACTCTGGCCGCTTGGCAGCAGCAGCATCACCATCTCACTCAGCTTCCCAAGGATCAGCCCCAAGCCAAGCTCCACAGAGGATGGCAGCCCCTCCATGGCACTCACCGTGAAGCTCTGCCCAGTTACCATGGGACCGCCAGCCACAACAAACGCCAACATTCCACCTGGAACCCCACCAGCAACCAGAATCCTGGATTCCTCAGTGTTGCGGAGGTTGGGGTCAAAGGGAGATTTGTAAATAAAATGTTATTCTGCTGTTGTCTAATCATAATTTTTCTTTACCTCTTTCTTAGTGTCTACATCAATATACAATTGAAATATAATGAAATGTGTCAGTCTTCACTTTATATCTTCACAAATCTTTAAAACTCATAACCTCTATAGTATCCAAAGCTTCAGTATCTCAACAAACATATCAGCATATCCATTACAACTGAAAAGACCTCTCCATCACATTTCAGTTCAAACATACCCATTGTTACCCCATGCAGCCTCGGTTTCAGTTTTTTTAAACATCTGTCCGTTTGGCTGTAGTTGAACTTAAACACTAAGTAAATCACCACATACACTTTGAAGTTTCTCTCTTTTGCTCTAAGTAAGGTTTGGGTTTATTTGAGCCACATATTTTTATATGAAAAAAGCAACACTTTCTGTTTTTAGGGCTGAATAATCTCTAGAAAGACGAGAGATCTCTTAAAGAAAATTATGAGACACCAAGGGAACATCTCATATAATTAAGGGCACAATAAAGGGCAGAACAGTATGGACCTAACAGAAGCAGAAGATGTTAAGAAGAGGTGGCAAGAACACACAGAACTATATGGAAAAGGGCTTAATGGCCAGGACAACCACAACGGTGTGATCACTCTCCCAGAGCCAGCCATCCTGGATTATTCCCCCACAGCTGAGCTGAGCCAAAGACTTATATATAGGTACTTTATTTGGGAAATGATCCCAGAGAATAGAAGTCAGGAACACAAAGGCCAATGAAATATGGAAGGAGGGAAAGTCAATATGAGGAAGCCTTACTGAGTTGGTGACCACCATAAGTACTTGGCCCTCTGTAGGATATCTTATAAAATGCTTTTCAAGACTGTTTATCCAAGGAAAGTGATGATACTTATCCATGATTTCTTTACCTCTCAGATCAAGAGTGGGTCTCTGCTGAACTTCAAGACTGCACACATACTACCAGTTCAGAGTGGGTTCCCATGGGTGTTCTCCACCGGAGCATTAGAGAAGCTCTGTGACAGGAAGTGAAAGTGAGGTTGCTCAGTCGTGCCTTACTCTTTGTGACCCCATGGACTGTAGCCTGCCAAACTCCTCCGTGCATGGGAGTTTCCAGGCAAGAGTGCTGGAGGGGATTGCCATTTCCTTCTCCAGGGGATCTTCCTGACTCAGGGATTGAACCCAGGTCTCCCGAACTGCGGGCAGACGCTTTACTATCTGAGGCACCAGGGAAGCTCTGTGACAGGAAGCAGTAGGTAAGTGAAGACTTCTAGGAGTGAGGTATCCTCGCGATACCCCTAGGGGGAGCTGGGCAAGCCTGAAGGAAATCTTTCACCACAGGGGTAGTTGGAGCAAAAGGAGGGCCCAGAGGAGTTGGAGTGGTACTCAAAGGTGCTGGAGACACATGTAGCCTCGTTCATTTCTTTATGGCAAACCCATTTTTCAGATGGGAAAAGTGAAGCAGAGAGGTGTTAAATAACTTGTCCAAGGTGATGTAATCAGTAAAAGGCATAGCTGAATCCAAACCCATTCAGCCAGGATCCAGTCTGTGCTCCCAACTACTTCCTGTGCTTCTCAACTTGGACACACCATGGACTGCACTTTTAACTTTGCTCTCATACAATTTAGCAGACTCAGAACCATCTGAAGTGTCCAAAATTCAGTGAATATAATTTTAAATATGGATAAGAGTTGTATCATCAAAAGAACATGAAAGATGGCAAGAGTCTATCAAATTAGAAAAAGTATATTAATATAACTTAAGACCCCCATCAAAATTTGTTTTAATTGAAGCATAGTTGATTGACAAAGTTGTATTAGTTTCAGGTATATAGCAAAGTGATTAAGTTGTGTTTGTGTATATGTAATTGAATATGTATATATTCTTTTTAAGATTTCTTTCCCTTACAGATTATACAAGATATTAAGTATATTGTGCTATATGGAAGGTCCTTGTTAGGTATCTATTTTATATATAGTGTGTTTATATATGGCTTTCTTCAAATTCAAGGGACTTCTGAGTTAAAAGAAAAATAAATGTACATATCTCAAGATCCAAGCTAAGTGATCAACAAGGTGGAGTTACAGACTTCTGGGGAGACAAAAAACTAGGTCATGTGATCTGTGAAACTGCTCTCCCAAAGACCCCATCTCTGAACACTACCCCACTGAGGATGAGGGTATCAACAAGGATTTGGGAGAGACACAAACATTTAGTTCATAGCACAAGACAACAATGGATGACCAAAATCCAGCTCATGGGCTTCCTGAATGTTTTCGGGTAAAATATTTCCAGAGCTGCTCTCTACACCTCAGGTTCCCAGAGAATGTTTGACACACTCTAATAGGAAAAGGAGTATGTCAAGGCTGTATATTGTTACCCTGCTTATTTAACTTATATGCACAGTACATCATGAGAAACCCTGGCATGGATGAAGCACAAGCTGGAATCAAGATTGCCAGGAGAAATATCAATAACTTCAGATATGTAGATTACACCACCCTTATAGCAGAAAGTGAAGAACTAAAGAGCCTCTTGATGAAAGTGAAAGAAGAGAGTAAAAAAAGTTGGCTTAAAGCTCAACATTCAGAAAACTAAGATCATAGCATCTGGTCCCATTACTTCATGACAAATAGATGGGGAAACAGTGGAAACAGTGGTAGACTTTATTTTGGGGGGCTCCAAAATCACTGCAGAGGGTGACTGCAGCCATGAAATTAAAAGATGCTTACTCCTTGGAAGGAAAGTTATGACCAACCTAGATAGCATGTTAAAAAGCAGAGACATTACTTTGTCAACAAAAATCCATCTAGTCAAGGCTCTGGTTTTTCCAGGGGTCATGTATGGATGCGAGAGTTGGACTATAAAAAAAGATGAGTGCTGAAGAATTGATGCTTTTGAACTGTGGTGTGGGAGAAGACTCTTGAGAGTCCCTTGGACTGCACGGAGATCCAACCTAAAGGAGATAAGCCCTTGGGTGTTCATTGGAAGGACTGATGTTGAAGTTGAAACTCCAATACTTTGGCCACCTGATGCGAAGGGCTGACTCATTTGAAAAGACGCTGATGCTGGGAAAGATTGAGGGCAGGAAGAGAAGGGGACAACAGAGGATGAGATGGTTGGATGGTATCACTGACTCAATGGACATGGGTTTGGGTAGGCCTGGCATGCTGTGGTTCATGGGGTCGAAAAGAGTCAGACATGACTGAGTGACTGAACTGAACTTACCTCTCCCCACCTGTCTTACTAAAATTAAAGCTCTGAGTCTCCAGGGACCTTGTCTCTCATTCAGCGCTATTTCCTCAGGACCTAGACACAGCAGGCACACAATTTTTATATAAATTAGTGAGAAGATGAAGAAAGTGAGTGTTATAGGCTAGAAGCAGCAGCTTGTAACACTGGCAACTGTGCTGTGGGTGCCCAGAGACCTTTCCTGGCTCCAAATGATAGAATACAAACTAAAGCTGTGATTAATTTGATTTTTCTTGGCAGCTGATTTTTAGGATAATGAAAGAAATAGTGTGAAAACAACTTATCAAAGGTTTATTTAAAAAAATTTCCCAGAACAGTTTTTAGACAGCTGTATTGATATGTATGTCATATACCATTATAATTCACCCGTCTAAAGTGTACAATTCAATGTTTTTTAGTATATTCCCAGCCATCACCAATTGTGGCAATTTTTAATTATGGCTGCAGTCTAATTGTAGAATACTTTCACTAACCAGTGCCCCACCCCCATCAAAAGAAACCCATTCTCATTAGCAATTCTTCTCCATTTCCTCCCTCACCCCAGGCCCTGGAAACCACTAATTACCTTCTATGAATTTGCTGATTCTGGACATTTCCTATAAATCAAAATCATACAACATTTAGTTCTTTTGTGACTGGCTTCTGTCACTCAGCATGATGTTCTCATGGGTCATCCACGTCAGAGTATGTTTTCAGGTATGTCATGTCCTCCTTATGTCTACTCTCCCTGCTTCCCTCAGTCACCTTCTCTTGAGGGACATCTGTCTCCGTTTACACTTCCATAGCACGTAAGATATTTATTGTTCATTTCATACTCATTTGCTATGCATGCAGTTCTGTCACCCTTCTACATCTCTCCCTGCCACATTACAATGTTGGGTACCATATTGTTTGTACAGCCACGTAACACAGGGCTTTATCCAGAGTGGGGCGCTGACTAGCGTACAATGATCCCTGGTCTTTGTGATGAGTGCCCTGCAACATCACAAGATTCAGAAGCCTCCAAAGAGATTCAAAGCCCTCAGAAGCTCACTCTGTATTGCACTCCAGGTCTGAAGTTTTTCAGGTGCTGAAATGCCAGATGGAAGAAGCCAAGTGGAACATTTGTGGTATGAGGAAAAAGAAAACGATAAGCATTCCCAGGAGGACCCTTGGGATTGTCTCTGTAGCACAATGCTTATCTCTGCGGTGGTGACTCATGGGCCATGATTGACAGCTGGAACAATTGTGGGCAGGAGAGAGAGGCTTGGCCACCCAGCCGGAGACTAACCAGCTGGGTTTACATTATCCCCAGGGAATGTGTGAGCAAATCTGTTGGTCTGGTGAGTTCTTATCATCGGCTTCTGCAGGCCTCCTCTGTGGCTCCTCTATTCCAGGGCAGCTGTAGGGAAGCTAGAAGCTGAATGGGTTCTTAATTGTCAGGCTTTACCTTGGTCATGGTGTGGAGAACCATTTGCTATAGGGAATGTAGAAGTTTTCAGCAGAGACCTGGGTGGAAGTTCCTGTAAGAATGATTTTGGGGCTCTAGGCACTATTTATCTGGGGCATTGTTTCTCAACTTTGAGAGAACCAGACCTCAAAGATGGAGTGTTTCAGCCAATAAAGCAGAGATTAGGGACCTGGCAAAGTTGTTTTAGTCCTTCACAGGTCACTTTCTTTTTGGATTTTCCTTTAAATCTTCTCAGGCCCCCCTCTTGGTGATGGGTGAAGTTGACTAATCACTCTCATCAATGGATTAAAAATATTTAAATAAAAGTATAGAATCTTTTATATATGAACTGCTGTATTCTATACACACATAATATTTGTAGCTATTATCTTTGTAGATGTAATTGAAGATGATTTTTTCCCCCTTAGAGTGAGGAGATGAGGGTGAGAAGTGAGACAAAACCCACTTGCAGACCAAGTAGTGGATTTGAAGGACTGGTCTCAAAGTTTTTCTACCTGCAAATCTTTCTCTACTTGGCCCCTCACAGTGGCTGATATTCTTACATCACTCTTTCAAAGAGAGGTTTTAAAGACAACCTTTCTTAAATTGAAAGTAATCTTTCTATTTTTGCACACTAATTAATTTTTCAATTATAAGTATTCTAGATTGAAACAAGTTTGTTAAAGACTTGACAGGCAAACTTTTCAATTCCATAAAATAATAGGAATTGAGATGCTTGGATCTTCTTGGGTGGACTAGGTTGGGAGTGAGATGAAGATGAAACAGGAAAAGAAAGTACTTGGCAAAGAAGCTAGTGGAAGTTGTCATGGATATCGATCATTTTTGCCTGCTAGCATCTATTCTAGCTTGAGCACTCTGATTTTGGTTTGGGGGAACAACTGCCTCTTGTTGGATTTAAGTTCAGCAGCAGTCCGTCAAGTTGTCTCCTTTTCCTGTCTAAGGCCAGGCCAATCAAATATATCCTTCATAGATTTTAATCCTTGGAGAAATGAAAAGAAATAGATCCCATCATCAAAAGGGCAACCCCCTGCCCACTACCGCCCAAAACTCTTCATTAGGACCTGGCACTAAGATTCCAGAGCTGCTCTGGTTCCTGTCTGTTCTGAAGTCCAAGTCTCCCACTCTTCTTCAGTTATGTGAATTAACTCATATCCTTCTAGGCTTTTGTTTTGCCTAAGTGAGCCTGAGTTGGCTTCTGCCAGTTGCAACCAATTATTCTCAGTGACAGTGGGATGTGTCCTTGTGAGGGCTTGGGTAGACCAGAAGGACTGGCCTTGGGAGACTAAGGACTTGGGAAACTAATGATGCCGGAGTGGGGGATAAAGGGTACTGAGAGAGGAAGAGAGAGGCACCAACAGCACCCCTTTCCTTTTGCACAGAGGTATTTCTGGGTGACAATCTGGACTTTTAAAAGCTTCCTTCTTGTTAAGGCACCTCTTTCTACTTGGCCTAGAGGTCCCATTGTGAAAGCTCTTCTGGTGAAACAACAGAGCCTTACTTTATTTTTTAAAATTAATTAATTAATTTATTTTTTATTGGTTTTGCCATACAATGACATGATATCGCCATGGGTGTACATATGTTCCCCTTCCAGAACCCCCCTCCCTCCTCCCTCCCGACTCCCTCCCCGCGGGAAATCTCGGTGCACCAGCCCCGAGCAACAATCCTGGGCTGGCGATTGATTTCACATATGATACTTAACATGTTTCAATGCCATTCTCCCAAATCATCCCACCCCTGCCCTCATCCACAGAGTCCACGAGTCTGTTCTATACATCTGCGTTCCTTTTGCTATCTCCCATGCTGGGTTCTCGTTACCATCTTTCTAAATTCCATATATATGCATTAGTATACTGTATTGTTGTTTTTCCTTCTGGCTTACTTCACTCTGGATAATAGGCTCCAGTTCTGTCCACCTGAGTAGAACTGCTTCAAATGAATTTTCTTTTAATCAGAGCCTTACTTTAAACTTTTGTTTTGTATTGGAGTACAGCCAATTAACAATATTGTGATAGTTTTAGGAACATAGCAAAGTGACTCAGCCATACATAAACATATATCCATTCTCCCCCAGACTCCCCTCCCATCCAGTCTACCACATAATACTGAGCAGAGTTCCCAGTGCTATACAGTAGGTCCTTGTTGGTTATCCATTTTAAATATAGCAGTGTGTACATGTCGATCCCAAACTCCTTGTCTCTTCCTCCCATCCTTCTCCCCTGGCAAAAACCTTAAGTTCATTCTGTAAGTCTGTCAGTCTGAAAAACAGGGTTTTTCCCCCAAAATTCATTTATTCCACAAATATTTATCCAGCCTCTACTTATTGTCTGGCTCTTGGCTAAGTACCAAGGGTTCAAAGGTGAATAAAATACAGCCTTTGTGTTTAAGAGACATAAGATCTAGATTTGCATAGTCTGGTATGGCAACAACTAGCCATATGTGGCTATTAACAATTAATTAAATTTAAATAAATTAAAATTTATTTACTCAGACCTACTAACCACATTTCAAGCATCCCAGTAGCCACACATGACTGGTGGCTACCATTTTGGAGACTACAGACATAGAAGCTCTCCATCATTGGAGAAACTTCCCTTGGACACTGCAGGTCTTAACAGGTAAAAGGCAGGTCAACAGAGAGTAATACATGCTATAAAAGGCATAAGCTGGGGCATTAGGGGATCTGATCCAGACTTAAGGAGTCAGGCAAGCTTCCATCTGAGACCTGGAGGCTAAATTGAAGTGTCCAGGCTGGGGGAAGGGGAAGCATTCCAGAGAGAGGAAATTGCATGTAAAAGGGCCCTGAATTGACCAGGCTGAAGTACACTCAAATAACTGGATAAGAAGAGAAGCCCTTAGCATCATTTTTTGGTGGCATGCTTGGTTTTCCAGATTAGCTCACTCTCACTTTTCTCTGCTGAAGGCAGGGTCCTGAGGGGATGGGGAAAGGACCCACCCATTTTGATATGTTAAAGCGAGGGCCTCTGTGCTTAAATTTTGAAGCACCAATGGCAAACGAAAGGGATTTGCCAGATGAAAAGTCAATGGATTTGGGCAGAGACAATAGCAGATACAAACAAGTTCTCGTTCAGAGCTCAAAAGGCTGACTCTTACGATCTCAGGCAAACCATCTCTTACACTTCAATCTTTTTACACTTAAAACTCATTCATTTTTCTCATCAGTACCCAAGTGAAGGGAGTCAAGAATTTGTTTTACAAATGATGGCTGTATCTTCTCAGTGGATTATACATTTGTTGAACCTAAGTGTGTTCACGTTTGGATACAATGGGTTAGGTCTGGATTAATTTAACTGCTGCATATTATGTATTATGTGTGCATGCTTAGTCACTTAGCTGTGTCCTACTCTTTTGGGACCTTTTGGACTGTAGCCTGCCAGGCTCCTCTGTCTGTGGGATTTCCCAGGCAAGAATACTGGAGTGGGTGGTGTTTCCTTCTCTAGGAAATCTTCTCGAACCAGGGATCAAACCCACATCTTCTGTCTCCTGCATTGCAGGCAGATTCTTTACTCACTGAGCCACTGGGGAAGCCTTAATGCTAGTTTAAGGGGAACTATGGGCTTCCCAGGTGGCTCAGTGGGTAAAGGATCCACCTGCAATGCAGGAGATGTGGATTTGATCCCTGGGTGAAGAAGATTCCTTGGAGGAGGGCATGGCCACCCATTCCAATATTCTTGTCTGGAGAGTCCCATGAACAGAGGAGCCTGTATGGGCTACATACAATCCATGGGGTTGCAAAGAGTCAGACCTGACTGAAGCCTCGGAGCATGTACACATGCGTCAGGTGAAAAGAAGGGGCTCAAGAACATTTAACTTTTGATTAAATTGTACTGTCATCAGGAAAGACTGCACCAGAAGGAGATTTCTAAACCCAAAGACTAAGGCCCTTTTTCAGGAAAGGAAAAATTGCCACTTTCTGGGCACCTACAGCATCCCCACAGGCTTCATTTGTGATTTTTTCTAGTCTCCTCCCAATCTCCCAGGAAAAGGAGGAGGGCCAGAGTGGAGAGCTTGCTTCTTCCACAACGTGGTCATCTCTAGCTATGGGAGGATGTGAGTGACCTGATTCACAGCCCCTGCTTAACTGACATTTCAAGGGCAGCAACTGCTACTGGGGTGGGAGCATCTCTGTGCGTCAGTGACGATGGAACAAGGGGTAGAGGTCAGCCTGGATTTGCAGATGCTTGCCAGGGGCAATGAGAGCCTGAATCTGACAGAGGTCCAGTGGAAGTAAATGATTCCTTAAATTCGGGGGCTATTCAATATCCCAGGTACCTTAAGTGAGAAAAAGTCTGAAGTTTCTCCTTAGAGGAGAAAAGGAGAAATGAGAGATAAATTATATTTCATAAAGTGTATATCTGGTTCATGGAACTTTAGAACTGGAAGGGATATTAGGAAAAATCTAATTAAAATCTCTCTCTCTCTTTTTCACAACCTAGAACTTCAGAGGTAATAAAATAAATTACCCAACATACCTTGTCAATGGTAGAACCCAGAATTAAACTTTTATCTGTTCATTTCTAATGCAAGGCTCTTCCTATTGACCTTTTCTAAGTTTTTTGGTTTACTGTTTCTTTAAAGTGTTTCTTTGACTCATGAATATCAATGTGTTTCTTAAAGGGTAATATTGGAAAAGTTCTATGGATTGTTTTATTTCTAGAACAAATCTAAGGAGCCTTGAGATCTAGTCTCAGTTATCTACACTCAACCAGGCAGACAGGTTCGTCCAGTGTCAGAAATGCAGACAGAATGCCAAGAAAGAGATAAACATGGATTGAAAACCTTGACCCATGTCACATGCAACTCATCTCCAGTGAACCTGCATTTTTAAAGAGACTACATTGTTTTGTGAAAAGAAAGAGCAAGATATTTGGGGGTGGGGGGAAGCCAAGTCTAAATGCCCTCTACTAGTTTTGTGATTTAGAAAAGTTGTTTAACTTTTCTGTATCTCAATTTCCAGATTTGTAAAATACAAATAATATGATCATTGTTGTTCTCCAGAGGTGGGTCTTTAAAGTCAAAGCTAGAATGGGATTTCCCCATACATGCAAGCTGAGTTTCCTTCTGAAATCCCAACCTTCCCACAGCGTCTGCTGAGTGACTGACTGACCCACTGATGAGACTGGAAGAGTCAGATGGATGGGGAAGGTGTGGCTGTTGAGAAATGAGGAAACCAGAGAAGGGGCATCCACCTTCCCTCCTTAGCAGTATGGCCTTAGCATGGGAGGATGTCTCTTTCTTGCTCATCATTTAAAGGATAAAAATAATGGAGGAAAAATAGACATGTGAGTAATGACATCAGTTCAGTTCAGTCACTCAGTCCCGTCCGACTCTTTGGGACCACATGAATTACAGCATGCCCAGCCTCCCTGTCCATCACCAACTCCCACAGTTTACCCAAACTCATGTCCATTGAGTCGGTGATGCCATCCAGCCATCTCATCCTCTGTCGTCCCCTTCTCCTCCTGCCCCCAATCCTTCCCAGCATCAGGGTCTTTTCTAATGAGTCAACTTTTTGCATGAGGTGGCCAAAGTATTGGAGTTTCAGCTTCAACATCAGTCCTTCCAATGAACATCCAGGACTGATCTCCTTGAGGATGGACTTGTTGGATCTCCTTGCAGTCCAAGGGACTCTCAAGAGTCTTCTCCAGCACTACAGTACAAAAGCATCAATTCTTTGGCGCTCAGCTTTCTTCACTGTCCAACTCTCACATCCATACATGACTTCTGGAAAAACCATAGCCTTGCCTAGGCAGACCTTTTTGGCAAAGTAATGTCTCTGCTTTTCAATATGCTATCTAGGTTGGTCATAACTTTCCTTCCAGGAGTAAGCATCTTTTAATTTCATGGCTGCAGTCACCATCTGCAGTGATTTTGGAGCCCCCCCAAAATAAAGTCAGCCACTGTTTCCACTGTTTCCCCATCTATTTGCCATGAAATGATGGGACCAAATGCCATGATCTTAGTTTTGTAAATGTTGAGCTTTAAGCCAACTTTTTCCACTCTCCTCTTTCACTTTCATCAAGAGGCTTTTTAGTTCCTCTTCACTTTATGCCATAAGGGTGGTGTAATCTGCATATCTGAGGTTATTGATATTTCTCCCGGAAGTCTTGATTCTAGCTTGTGCTTCTTCCAGCCCAGCATTTCTCATGATGTACTCTGCATAAAAGTTAAATAAACAGGGTGACAATATACAGCCTTGATGTACTCCTTTTCCTATTTGGAACCAGTCTGTTGTTCCATGTCTGTTGCTTCCTGACCTGCATACAGGTTTCTCAAGAGGCAATTCAGGTGGTCTGGTACTCCCATCCCTTTCAGAATTTTCCACAGTTTACTGTGATCCACACAGTCAAAGGTTTTGAAAGCATAGTCAATAAAGCAGAAATAGATGTCTTTCAGGAACTCTCTTGCTTTTTTGATGATCCAGTGGATGTTGGCAATTTGATCTCTGGTTCCTCTGCCTTTTCTAAAACCTGCTTGAACATCTGGAAGTTCATGGTTCATGTATTGCTGAAGCATGGCTTGGAGAATTTTGAGCATTACTTTACTAGTGTGTGAGATCAGTGCAATTGTGCGGTAGCTTGAGCATTCTTTAGCATTGCCTTTCTATGAGATAGGAATGAAAACTTGTTATGGCCCTTTAATGGGCCAGGGCTTGGGGGTACAGAGTCGACAATAAGAAAATAAAGGAAGAGAGAAAGGAGAGAAAGAGAGAAATGAAGAGAGACATGGGGACCAAGACTCTGATGGAGTAAAGGCGTTTATTCAATATAATGTGGGCATATATATACTGTCTTACAAGATAGCCTTTTCAGCAAAGATAAAGATCAAAAATCTTACAACTTATCCAGGAAACATAAGGCTAGAATCCATCTCAAAGAGAGGGGGTTGTAAAACTCACTTTCCATATCAGAGAGGGAAGAAGGCTGTAAATGGTTACTTTTACTTTAAGAATGTATGCATTTCTTTTGTCCCAGGGAAAGGTGTGCCTCTCCACTCATCTCTGAATATTCAGCGATGGTTAAGAGACATCAGAAAACAGCACACAGGAAGCCTCCTGCCAAATGTTCCCTGACAAAAACTGACTTTTTCCAGTCCTGTGGCTACTGTTGAGTTTTCCAAATTTTGCTGGCATATTGGGTGCAGCACTTTTACAGCATCATCTTTCAAGATTTGAAATAGCTCAACTGAAATTCCATCGCCTCCACTAGCTTTGTTCATAGTGATGCTTTCTAAGGCCCACTTGACTTCATATTCCAGGATGTCTGGCTCTAGGTGAGTTATCACGCCATTGTGATTATCTGGGTTGTGAAGATCTTTTTTGTACAGTTCTTCTGTGTATTCTTGCCACTTCTTCTTAATATCTTCTGCTTCTGTTAGGTCCATACCATTTCTGTCCTTTATTGTGCCCATCTTTACATGAAATATTCCCTTGGAATCTCTAATTTTCTTGAAGAGATCTCCAGTCTTTCCCATTCTGTTGTTTTCCTCTATTTCTTTGCATAGATCACTGAGGAAGGCTTTCTTATCTCTCCTTGCTATTCCTTGGAACTCTGCATTCAAATGGGAATATCTTTCTTTTTCTTCTTTGCTTTTCACTTCTCTTCTTTTCACAGCTATTTGTAAGGCCTCCTCAGACAGCCATTTTGCTTTTTTGCATTTCTTTTCCATGGGGATGGTCTCAATCTCTGTCTCCTGTAGAATATCATGAACCTCTGTCCATAGTTCATCAGGTACTCTATCAGATCCAGCCCATTAAACCTATTTCTCACTTCCACTGTATAATCATAAGGGATTTGATTTAGGTCATACTTGAATGGTCTAGTGGTTTTTTCTACTTTCGTCAATTTCAGTCTGAATTTGACAATAAGGAGTTCATGATCTGAGCCACAGTCAGCTCCCGGTCTTATTTTTGCTGACTGTTTAGAGCTTCTCCATCTTTGGCTGCAAAGAATACAATCAGTCTAATTTCAGTGTTGACCATCTGGTGATGTCTATGAGTAATGTAATGGAGACAAGCAAATACAATAAATCCTAAAATGGTAATAAACATTCTGCTAAATAATAAAATGTATTTTCAGTGAACAGTCAAATCTGTCTGTTTTAATGAAGATGACAGAAATCTGCCTACAAAGACCTGCTCAACCAAGGTGGCTGGTTGGGGGTTCTGGAGAAAGATTATTTCTGGGGTGGCACTGAGAGTAGAGAACCAATTCAGTGAGAATGCTCAGTTTGGAAATTGGAGGGCAGAGTGTCCTGGGCTCCTGCTGGAGTGGATCTACAGTGGAGAGGCAACTTCCCATTCAGGGAAGCTCATGTTTCACTGTTCTCTCTCCATCCTCCTTTCCTTCTACTCACCTTCCTTCTTACCTCCTCCCCCACTTCCAGAACACAGAGCTTACTCAGCCCCCTCACAACCTGAACAAACCCAATATTCCCCAACCTGGCATTCTCCCACATTGCTGCCTCAAAATCCTGGCTAGTATTTAATGAGGGATGGACATTTAGAAGTTTGAGAAACTGCTACCTTATCAAGGTTGTGTCTCTTACTCACACTTGCTGTTTTGACTGGTGTGAAAAGTATACAATTTATAAGACTCAGCCATAAAGCTGAGACAGTTGATCTGAAAGGGACATTACCCTGAAGGTTGGCCTCCATGAACAGCCCAAGTTGAGTGGGATACACAAAATGTGACCAGCCAGAAAGAAAGCAAAGATCAGAGGCCAAGGAAAACATGGAGGCATGATTTGGGGTGTGTGTAATTGACGGGGCATAATGTGGAGACAAGGCTGGTAACTACAGTGAACAGTGGTAACTGTATTTGTAGTTTTTGTCTGTCCAATGAGCATTGCTGTCTCCTTCTTCTGTTTCCTCTGTCAACTCGTCTCCTCCACATAGTCTCAGAAAAGCTGTTAATCAGAGTGTATCTCTTCCCTAGCCTACCCCGACTATTCAAAACCTACAGAGATGGACAGATGTTTTAGGCTGGGCAGATTTGTTGATTTAGGAAGAACCAACTGGTTCTAAATCAGGCCAGTATATTCCTTGTTATATCTCTAGGGGAACTGGCAGAGGAGCCTGGGAGAGCCTAAATAACATCAGAGACAAGGGGAGGAAAGGGCAGAGAAGGGGAGAGAGGCAGAAAATGAATATGAGCTGGCATTGTTAAGCTGGACCCAGCCATGTTAGATCTACCTCTTGATTTCCCAGTTGAGCCAATACTTTTTCTTTTTCCTTGCATAAGGAAGAATTTAGTTTCCTTCACTGGCGACCAAATGAATCTTGATGAATTTCATTGTCAAGGTGGGCCAGATTGTAAATGGAGCAAGACTGGATGGTTTAGGAACTTAGGCATTGAATGTTGGGCATGTGTGGGAGTTCTTTATAATACATCACAGGTGCCCCGTTTGTCAGAAAGACACGAAGTTTATAAAACCCAAGGCTATGCTGAGAGAAGCATTACATTGGAGATCTTCAGTGCTCACTCCCTGATTATTCCAACAGCTAAGTCTGTCTACAACAACTACCTATGCTATATGCAAATTGTGATAACTATATGACATTGTTTTCCCTATGACATTGAAAAAGATCCAGTAAAAAAAAAAAAAATCTAGTACAGATAAGAGTGTACCTGTTGGTAAAATGTGTACTCATACATTGCTACTAGAAGGGTAAATTGACTCAGAATTTCTAAAGGGACATTTTGTAATATGTATTAAAGCTCTGAAAATGTACCTGTTTTTGACCTAGCAATTCTGATGTTTCAGGTCCAGTATAGATGACTCCCACTTTCTCAGAAGGGACTCTGGGAAATAAAATTCCAAGTTAAAAGACCTGTTTGTATAAGGCTAAGCTCATACCATTTGTTACCACAATTCTGGCCCCAAGTTTGAAGCATCTGGCGAACACTGTCCCTTATAATGCTAATGATGATGAAACTTTTAAGAAATATTTGACCTGTACTTTGAGTAGTAAATGAGCTTTGGAAAAAGTATACACTGCACTCCATTGAATAAACAATGCCCACCCCATCCCCTCAGAATATAAGTTTTGTGAGGGCTAGGATTTGTGTCTCTTTTGTTTACTATTTTGTTTCTACTAACTAAATAGTACCTGGCATACTGAATACTTGTTGAGTGAATGAGTCGATATTTCTATAAAATGACTTGGAAAGAGAAAATCACCATGTGTTTGATTTTCTGTATTATGGCTATGAAGTATGACAAAGACCGGTGCTTTATACTTCTTAATTCAGAATTATATATTGTAAATTATTAATGTAACAAGTAGAAGGTTTGATTATTTGAACCTAAAGACAGTGCTTCTGGGACATTTACAGTTGCCTATATGTTCCCATTTATCAGGAAGAAAATGAAACTCTCCTCTGTAGACATTTCTAAAAACATTATGGATATTACATGAGGTCAGTAGCTATGACAGAGTTATTGCCTTGGATCATAACTGGGGTATAGAATTCAGGCTCTAGTGCCGGTGCTGGTAAATCAATAGAGGGTAGGCAGCTGGCTGGTTATGAGTACTCATTTGGGGGAGCTACTGATATTTTATAGATGACTAAGAAGCCAATTTTAGGTGTTATGGATACCTAAGTCTCTTTTTTAAAGAAATACTCCCTTCATGGCAGGCTTTTAGGTGGTCTAACTCCAATTCTTGGCAGAACTCCCTATTAAATGTTGAATGCCCACATTTATTTAATCCTGGTTTCAATTTGGTGTGGGCACAGAAAGAGACTGTGTGGCTATTTAAGGCCCCTTGCACTCTAGTTCTGTTTATACAATGAGCTTTTAGTAAATGTGAGGCAGTAATTTACCTTTGAAGGGTTATGTTATTACAGTTTTCTCCACTGCCCAGAAAGGTCTTAATATTAGGTGTAACCATATAGTCCACATTTCTGAGTCAATCATTAATAAGGTTAAAGTCAATCACTTCTAAAATGAAGTTTCTGGATGGTGGGAGTGGAGGTGGGTGTAGTGTCCCCTAGAGTAATCAAACCCCAAGAAGTCTGTTCTTCCCGATCAGCACAATCTGTGCATTTGGACATCTAAGGCAAACCATTTCCTGGAAATTGACTTCTTCCTTTCTAGGCATAAGAAACTTGAAAAAAAATTCATAGAGGGGAGAAAGGAGTGCTATAAGTGGTTCTGTAATAGGGAAATCAAGTCTCCGATGTGTTTGCAGAAGAGCAACAGAATGCAGTTGCTCCAAGTATTAAACTCCTGGAAGTGTAATTCCACAAACTTCTTAAAACCTCCTCAGGATAAATAAGCTGCGCACCTCCTGCTTCATCTCCTGAATGTGTAGTGTGTCAAAGACGCATTTTAAAATTCTATGGTATAGAAAGAACTTAAACGTGGTGGAGAAAAATCAGTTGAGTCTCTATACTGCAGAGCTGAAGAAAGCTTTAAGCTGCAGTTCTTACAGAAACTTTCCTTTCCATATTTCTTTCCAAAGATTAAGCAAAATGTAGGTAAACCATTCTTTCCTGGTTGGTTACAAATGTAAACTATTAGAAACTTGTTTAGGGTAATTCAGCAGAAGACATAAGCTGATTTTCCCCATCTGTTAGGCAATTGGACCTGAGGAATTTGCAGGCATTCAAAGGTAATGCTAAAACAGCATTAAAAATTATACTATTAATCAAAAAAGAAGCCAGTCTATCCGCTATCAGCATATTCCATTCACCAGCCCAGAGTCCATCCTTCAGCCTGGAACCTCGTGAAACCAGTTCTGTGAGTCTCCTTTAGACTATTTGTTTCTTTTATGGAATTCCTGGCTTGATTCCTTCTGATCCTGAGCTCTGTTGATTTACTTGGCTGCACAAGGAGGCTTATTGAACTGTTTGGGTATCAGTAATTCTCTCTCTCTCTCCTCTCAGTAGAAACTTCAGGCCTTTTATTTAAAGCTTGCTTTCTATATCTGTCAGAAACCACCTGCAGTACTAGACCTTTTAAATTTTTGGCTTATCCAGTATCGGTTCTCTCATTCTTCAAACAGCTGCAGATTCAGGCTTAGCCCCACACAGACCCTAATTCTTGCCCTTACAGGAAATCGTATATTAGGAGCCACTAGCCCAGATGCCCTTTGCCCTGGCGTCAGGCGGTTCTTGAGCAGTGGTCCTGTATCTATCTTTAATATTTCACTTCCTGGGTTCAAAATCCTCACCTGTTCCTCACATGGATAACTATGTCCATTTGGCTACCTGGACTCCCAAGCTGTTTGCATTGTTGCTTAATCTATGTGTAGGTAGAGACTGTAAATTTATTGACTCTCTTTCCTTGCATTTGTCTATATTTTATATTCTGTTTTAAAAACAACAGAAGGATTTTCCATTTTATTAAAAATTATCATAATATTTTAATTGATTTTGTTGATTTATGAGCATTGAGGTGATTTTTTTCAGTCTACCTAAATATACAGTATGAACATGAATTTAATAGTGTGAGGCTTTTTGGTGTTAGTAAATGTTTCCCAGAACATGATTCTTAATAGCTGCGTCATATGAATGGCTTAACTAATTTCTAATGGTTGATATTTAGGTTATTTACAATTTTTCACTGTCATAAATAATTCTATATGTATTATCCATGTAAATGTGGATAATACATACACATAAAGTTTTTCCTGAATTTTAAATTCAGGTTTGGAGTTATTGGGTCAAAATGTAGAAAGGTTTTTAAGACTCTTCCTACTGTCTTGCTAAGTGGCTTTTGGATAAATTATACACATAGCAGCATATGTAGCTTTTGTTTCATTGTAGTCTTATCAGAATTAGTAGTATTTTGATAATTTGAAAAATTGAAACAATCTTATTAATGTTTAAATTTTTACTTCTGTATGAGATTGATTTTCATTTCTTTGATACACATTAAAATTTCTCTTGTTAATTGTCTATATATATTCTTTGTTCATCTTCTGTCGTGGTTCTTTGCCTTTTATTTTCAATTTGGATGAAGTGCTTAAGAATATTTTCCCTTTATCTACTACATTGTCACATTTTTTCAGTTTGTTGTGTGTATCATTTATTTGATAATAATCTTTGATTTGCTCACATTTTGAATTTTTTAAATTAAAGTTGACTTACAACATTATATTAGTTTAGGTGTATAGCATAGTGATTCAATATTTTTTGTAGATTATATCCCATTAAAAGTTATTACAAAATGATGGCTATAATTCTCTGAGCTATACAATATATCCTTGTTACTTAACTATATATAGTAGTTTGTATCTCTTAATCCCTCATCTCGCCCTCTCCCCACTGGTAACCACTAGTTTGTTTTCTATATCTGTGAGTATGTTTCTGTTTTATATATACATCTGTTTATTATTTTTGAGATTCAATATATAAGTGATATTATACAGCTTTTGTCTTTCTCTGACAATTCACTAAGCATAATATTGTCTAGGTCTATCCCCATTGCTTCAAATGGCAGAATTTCATTCTTTTATGGATAAAGATTATGTATACATTATATCCCTTTATGGATAAAGAATTTGATTCCTTTGTAATGCATATAAGAATACATACACACACATAATGGAATATTACTCAGCCATTTTGAGTTTTTGTATGTTAAATCTGTCACCTTCCTTTTGTTGTTTTTTTTATTGCTTTTGTACTTGGATAGTTATTCCTTGTTCAGCTATCAGATAAACATTCATTCACTTAAGGTTTATCACCATGAGAACTACTGTCAAGAAATGCTAAAGGAAATTCTTCAGGCTGAAAAGACACTAACAATCCAAAAACAATATGAAAGTATAAATCTCACTGTAAAGGTAAGACTGTAGTCAAATTTAAAATACTCTAATAATTTGTTAATGGACATATAATATTTAAAAGATATAAACTGTGACATCAGTAACATAAAATATGGAGGGAGAAGTTAAAGTTTAACCTAAGTTTACAAAGTTGTTATCAGCTTAAAATAGACTGTTAGAGCTATGAGATGTTTTATGTAAGCCTCATGTTTTATGTAATCACAAAGGAAAACCTGCAGAAGATATACAAAACATAAGGAGAAAGCAATCAAAGCATACCACTGCCAAAATTTCATCAAATCACCATGGAAGACAGAAATAGAGGAAGAAAGAAACAAAGAAACTACAAAACAGAAAACAGTTAAGCAATTGGCAGTAGTAAGTGTTTGCCTATCAATATTTTCAATCAAAGGACAAAGAATAGCTGACTGGTTTAAAAAAAAGAGTAGGATCCTATATATGTTCCTTGGAGACTCACTAGCTTTAAGGACACACTAAATAGGTGGCAAAAAATATACCATGCATTTAGGGGGAAAAAGAAGACAGGGATACCATTACTTACATCAGATAAAACAGACTGTCAAGAGAAAAGAGCCAACCAAAGTCATTAGATAATAGCAAAGGGATTAATTCATCAAGAGTAGGTACAATTATAAATATATGCGCATCCAATATCCCAACACTGGAGCACCTAAAAATATAAAGCAAATATTAATGGAACTGAAGGGTGAAATAACCAATAATACAACAATAGTAAAGGAATTCAATACCTCATTTTCAACAATGGATAGATTATCCAGACAGAAAAATCGGTAAGGAAAGTGTGGACTGGAAGGCCACTATAGACCAAATGGATATAGTAGAAATACATAGGACATCCATCCAATAGCAGCTGAATTCATATTGTTTTCATATACACATGGAATATTCTTCAAGATAGAGTGTATGTTAGGCCACAAAACAAGTCTTACAAATTTATGAAGGTTGAAATCATATCAAGTATCTTTTATGACCACAATGGTATGAGACTTAAAACAACCAATGTGTGTGTATTCAGTCACTCAGTTGTGTCTGACTCTTTGTAGCCCCATAGACTGTAGCCCGCCAGGCTCCTCTGTCTATGGAATTTTCCAGGCAAACTGAAGTGGGTTGCCATTTCCTATTCCAAGGGATCTTAACAACCCAGGGATTCAACCTGTGTCTCTTATATCTCCTGAGTTGGTGAGCAGATTCTTTACCACTAGAGCCAACAGGAGGAAATTTAGAAAATTTTCAAATGTGGAAATTAAAGAAAAACTCACTACAGAACAACAAGTTGGTAAAAAAAAAAAAAAACCAAACCAAACAAAAGCCAAAAGCGGAATAAAAAATATCTTGAGACAAATGAAAATGGAAACAAAGCATACCAAAACTTGTGGGGTACAGTAAAAGCAGTTCTAAGAGGGAAATATACAGCAATAAAGAGCTACATTAAGAAAAAAAAATCTCAAATAAGTAAATTTACACCTCAAATAAGCAGAAAAAGAAAAAAAACCTAAGCACAAAGCTAGCAAAGGCAAGGAAATAATAAAGATCAGAGCAGGAAAAGAATAGAGACTTTAAAAAGATTAGAAAAGATCAACAAACCTAGAGATTGGATTTAAAAAGATTTAAAAAATTGACAAGCCTTTAGCCAGACTAAGAATAAAAAAAGAGAAGCCTTAAATAAATAAAATGATAAATGAAAGAGGAAATGTTACAATTGATACCACAGAAATACAAAGGACTATGATACAATACAAACTGACCAGAGTACTATGATCAGTTCAGTTCAGTCAGTCAGGAAAGGCCGCATGTGACAAGCCCACAGTTAACATCAACATCATGGTCAGTGGTGATAAGTTGAAAGTTTTTTCTCTATGATCAGGAATAAGACACTCTCATCACTTCTATTAAAACACTCGAAGTTCTAGCCCAAGTATCTAGGCCAGAAAAAAAAAGGTATCCAAATAAAAAAGGAAGAATTAAAATGATCTGTTTGCAGATGACATAAACTATTTGAAGAAAAACCCCTAAAAACTCTATGAAAAAAATTTGTTAGAACCAACAAACAAATTCAATAAATTCACAAGATACAAAATCAATATACAAAAGAAATCAGTTGGGTTTTTATACTCCAACAATAAACTACCCAAAACAGAAGTTAAAAAAACAATCCCATTCATAATAGCATTAAAAACACTAAAAAACTTAGTAATAAATATAATCAAGGAGGTGAAGTAACTGCACAGTGAAAGCTATGAGATACTGATGAAAGAAAATGAAGAAGGCAAATAAATCAAAAGGAATTCCACATGCAGGGACTATAAGAATCAGTTCAGTTTAGTCGCTCATTTGTGTCTGACTCTTTGCAACCCCATGAACCGCAGCACACCAGGCCTCACTGTCCATCACCAACTCCCTGAGTGCACACAAACTCATGTCCATTGAGTCAGTGATGCCATCCAACCGTCTCATTCTCTGTCATCCCCTTCTCCTCCTGCCTTCAATCTTTCCCAGCATCAGGGTCTTTTCAAATGAGTCAGCTCCTCGCATGAGGCAGCCAAAGTATTGGAATTTCAGCTTCAACATCAGCCCTTCCAATGAACACCCAGGACTGATCTCCTTCAGGATGGACTGGTTGGATCTCCTTGAAGTTCAAGGGACTCTCAAGAGTCTTCTCCAGCACCACAGTTCAAAAGCATCAATTCTTTAGCACTCAGCTTTCTTTATAGTCCAACTCTCACATCCATACATGACTACTGGAAAAACCATAGCCTTGACTAGATGGACCTTTGTTAACAAAGTAATGTCTCTTGTTTTTAATATGCTATCTAGGTTGGTCATAGTTTTTCTTCCAAGAAGTTAGCGTCTTTTAATTTCATGGTTGAAATCACTATCTGCAGTGACTTTGGAGCCCAGAAAAATAAAATGCACTTTGCTGGAGCAGCCATGAAGAGATACCCCACGTCCAAGGTAAGAGAAACCCAAGTAAGATGGTAGGCATTGAGAGAGGGCATCAGAGGGCAGACAGACTGAAACCACAATCACAGAAAACTAGCCAATCTGTACAGACCACAGCCTTGTCTAACTCAATGAAACTAAGCCATGCCATGTGGGGCCACACAAGACGGATGGGTCATGTTGGAGAGGTCTGACAGAATGTGGTCCACTAGAGAAGGGAATGGCAAACCACTTCAGTATTCTTGCCTTGAGAACCCCATGAACAGTATGAAAAGGCAAAAAGATAGGACACTGAATGATGAACTCCCCAGGTTGGTAGGTACTCAATATGCTACTGGAGATCAGTGGAAAAATAACTCCAGAAAGAATGAAGGGATGGAGCCAAAGCAAAAACAACACCCAGTTGTGGATATGACTGGTGATAGAAGCAAGGTCCAATGCTGTAAAGAGCAATATTGCATAGGAACCTGGAATGTTAGGTCCACGAATCAAGGCAAATTGGAAGTAGTCAAACAGGAGATGGGAAGAGTGAACGGTGATATTTTAGGAATCAGCAAATGGACTGGAATGGGTGAATTTAACTCAGATGACCATTATATCTACTACCGTGGGCAGAAATCCCTTAGAAGAAATGGAGTAGCAGTCATTGTCAACAAGAGTCTGAAATGCAGTACTTGGATGCAATCTCAAAAACACAGAATGATCTTTGTTCATTTTCAAGGCAAACCATTCAACATCATGGTAATCCAGGTCTATGCCCTGACCAGTAATGCTGAAGAAGCTGAAGTTGAACAGTTCTATGAAGATCTACAAGACCTTTTAGAATTAACACCCAAAAGAGATGTCCTTTCTATTATAGGGATCTGGAATGCAAAAGTAAGAAGTCAAGAAACAACTGGAGTAACAGGCAAATTTAGCCTTGAAGTAAAGAATGAAGCAGGGCAAAGGCTAATAAAGTTTTGCCAAGAGACTGCACTGGTCATAACAAACATCCTCTTCCAACAACACAAGAGAAGATTCTACACATGGACATCACCAGATGGCCAACACCAAAATCAGATTGATTATATTCTTTGCAGCCAAAGATAGAGAATCTCTATGCCATCAGCAAAAACAAGACCAAGAGCTGACTGTGGCTCAGATCATGAAATCCTTATTGCCAGATTCAGACTTAAATTGAAGAAAGTAGGGAAAACCACTAAACCATTCAGGTATGACCTAAATCAAATCCCTTATGATTATACAGTGGAAGTGAGAAATAGATTTAGGGGACTAGATCTGATAGACAGAGTGCCTGATGAACTATGGATGGAAGTTCATGACATTGGAAGAATAATTGTTGTTAAAATGTCCATAGTGATCTACCCAAAGTAATCTACAGATGCAACACCATTTCTATCAAAACTTCAATGGCAATTTTCACAGAAAAAGGAAAATAACTGTAAAATTTGCATGAACCCACACAAATCCAGAATAATCAAAACAATCATCATCAAAAAGAAAAATACTGGAGAATAGTATATTATGTGACTTCAAATTATAAACCAAAGCAATAGTAATAAAAACAATATAGTACTGTCATAACAAACATACAGACTATTGGAAGAGAATAGAGAGCCAGAAAGAGTCCACACATTTATGGTCAACTGGTCTTCAACAAAGGTGCCAAGAATATACAATGGGGAAAGGACACTCTCTTTAATAAATAGTTTTGGGAAAACTGGATACCCACATGCATAAGAATGGGGCTCTGTATCAATCTAGAGGGGTGGGGTGGGGCAGGAGATGGGAGGGAGGTTCAAAAGGGAGGGGTTTTTGTATACCTATAGCTGATTCATGTTGAGGTTTGACAGAAAACAACAAAATTCTGTAAAGCAATTATCCTTCAATAAAAAAGTAAAAGAATGAAATTGAGCTGTTATTTCATACCATTATACAATTCCAATCTAAGTGTATTAAAGACTTTACTATAACACCTGAAACTTTAAAACTATAGAAGAAAACATTGGTGCAAGCAATGATTTTTTAAATATGACACAAAAAGCATAGGCAAGAAAAGCAAAATATATAAATGACACTGAATCAAACTAAAAATCTTCTTCCCAGCAAAGGAAACAACAGAGTGAAAACCTGTGAAATGGGAGAAATTATTTATAGACCATACATCTGGTAAGGGATTAATATCCCAAATGTATGAGGAACTCAATGGCAAGAAAACAAGTAACAATGTTAAAAATTAGTGAAAGATGTGAATAGACATTTTTCAAAGGAAAACATAAAAATGACCAATGGATATATGAAAAAAATGCTCAACATCACTGTC
Organism: Antilocapra americana; assembly: GCA_007570785.1. NCBI lineage: Eukaryota > Metazoa > Chordata > Mammalia > Artiodactyla > Antilocapridae > Antilocapra > Antilocapra americana. The sequence continues at coordinate 2,579,250 of ML664070.1, read as the reverse complement.
GTCGGGGAGATGTAAATCAAAACCATATGCAGTGCCATCTAATGCCTGTGTGAATGACTATTAACAAAGTGACAGAAAATAGCAAATGTTGTCAAAGATGTAGAGGAGATAGATTCTTGTTACTCTTGTCGGTGAGACTGTAACTTGGTTATGAAAAACATGATCAAGTTTCCTCAAAAAAATCAAAAGTAGAACTACCATATGATCTAACAGTACCGTGTCTGGGTACATATCTGAAGAAAGTGACATCAGCATCTCAGGGAGATATTATAGTGTTAATTACAATAATCAGATATAATTTAAGTATACAAGGTCTGATGCATAGATAAAGAAAATGTGTATACTTATAATGGAATATTATTCAGCAATGAAAAAGAAGCCCCATCATTTGTGACAACACAGATGAATTCGAAGGACATGCTAAGTGATACAAGCCAGGCACAGAAAGATAAACATTGCACGATTTCACTTATATTGGAAACTAAAAGAGTCAAACTTTTAGAAGTAGCAAGTACAATAGTGATTACCAGGGGCTAGAGGGTGGGAGAAATGAAAGTTTCAGTTATGCAGGATGAATAAGTTCTGGAGATCTAATGTACTACATGGTGACTATAGTTAATGATTCCATGTAATACACTTGAAATTTGCTGAGTAGGCCTTAAATGTCCTTAACCCATATTCACACACTCATAAACACATGCACACACATGAGATAACTATTAGAGATGATGGATTTGTTAGCTTTATTGTAATCATTTCAGTGTATACATATATCAAAACATTACATTGTACACTGTAAACATTTACATTTTTTATTTGTCAATTATATATCAATAAAATTGGAAAAATACACTAGAGTTCAGCTCTTTAGTATTTTGTATAAGAACCATACACTTACAATCATGTGTGAAACTTGTCTGTGGTTTTCTTTCTCATATTGCTCTTTTCAGGTTTCTTTCTTTCTTTTTTTTTTTTTTTTTGCTTCATCCAGTTATTTTATAGCTTTTCATGTTTTCATGTTGTGGAATATTTTATGTATTAAGACAGTTTCTGTACCTTGTGTTTGCCCACTGGATCAGACATATACTAGTTTTATAAACTCAGTCTAAGCCTCAATTCCTACTTTTTTTTGGTAAAACTTGGAAAACACAATTCCTATCGTAAGGTTGTTGTGATGATTGGAGAGACGAGGCGTGTAAGTCACTTAGTGCAATCTCAAGCAGACAGTAAATGCCTAAAAAATGTAGCTACTAAATGAAATCATAATTTTGAACTCATTGATATAATCCTTGTGCATAGGAGGTGTTTGAAAGATAAATCTTGGACACTTTGTCATTATTTCTTGATTATTGACTAAGAATCAAGAACTTCTTGAGTCTATTCATTGGATTAACATGTTTCTGTCTATTTTAATTTCAATTTTTCCAGGAAATCATCCATTTCATTAAGGTTTCCAAAATTTCTAGTATACCATTTTGCATAATATTTACCTGTGATTTCTTTTAAAATATCTTTAAAATTTGCTATTATGTCCATTTTAAACAGTTCTTTTAAATTACCCAGAGGTGTTTTATTAACTTTTCCTCCAAAGATTTATGTTTTGAAATTTAGTTATCAATTCTGCATTTGCGTGTCTAGGGTGGCAGCATGTGTTATTTATCAAAGTAAATGGAACTGAACATACACACTATTAGAAATCACAGATGAGGGGGTTAGGTTCCCTCAGTGTCTTCCACCCCTCTTTTATCCAGTCCCTACTTATACTTTTTGAATTGAATATCTAAGGAGTAATCAAATAGATAGGTCTTCAGTAAGTACTTTGGACTTTTACATTTTTTGAAAAGAATTTAAAATAAACTTTTACTTTGATTATTCTTGAACTTTAGGGCAGCATGAACACATTCAGAATAAGGTAGTCTTTTTTTTTTTTTCAGAATAAGGTGGTCTTATGAGCCTTATAGCTAAAGAATTAGCTACTTCAGTTCCTTTGTAAAATGTTAATGTGTGTGTGTGTGCATTTTCCCCACATCTCAGCCTTCAAAATCCATTAAGTTTGGCACCAGATGAACCATTTAAGTGACGTGAGGTGAAGTCACTCAGTCATGTCTGATTCTCTGTGACCCCATGGACTATACAGTCCATGGAATTCTCCAGACCAATACTGGAGTGGGTAGCCTTTCCCTTCTCCAGGGGATCTTCCCAATCCAAGGATTGAACCCAGGTCTCCTGCATTGCAGGCGGATTCTTTATTAGCTGAACTATCAGGGAAGTCCACAAATCAATTCACCAGAGACTTGAATAGAAAATGTGGGTTCGATCCCTGTGTTGGGAAGATCCCCTGGAGAAGGGCATGGTAACCCATTCCAGTATTCTTGCCTGGGAAATCCCAAGGACAGAGGAGGCTGGCAGGCTACAGTCCATAGGGTTGCAAAGAGTTGGCCACGACTGAAGCGACTTAGAACACACGTGTTATGAGTACTGAGAACAGATGCCAAGTGTGGGTGCCTGGGTGAGTTGCAGTTGCTGTCAGTGTAGAGTACCCCCAACTTGTAGACGGAGCTGGTAACTGTATTGCATAAGACAATGAAAACTCCCCAGCTTTGTGAAGATTCTTGATATATTCTTGTCAAGGACTTGCTGATGATCCTATTTATAACACTGTAATCTGTGCTGAGCCAAGCTCTCCAGACAGTGAGAAATGTATTCCAGATGCCTTTTTGTGCTATCATTTAGAATAATTGCTCCATCTACCCTTAACAAAACTTTCCAGGAACCTGACAGATGGAGTAAACATCAAGCACAAAATTACAGCTTCTATCTAATTGAGGCCATCACCCAACTGGGTTCCAAATTGACAGACAGAGCAGTTGTTTTACATGTATTTGTTTTTCTAATTCCTCTTGCTGATTGATGGCGTTCTTTTGACTGCTTTAATTAGTCAGCATATACTGGGGTGCATATGAACTATTGTTTCTAAAATGTACTTATTCCTATTTTACCTTTTTACTTTAAGTTTTGGTTCTCAACTTAAATATATAGGGATGAAATATGCTAGCTCTATTGTTGAATATTTCCCTCCTATTCTAGCCTATCAAGCATGTTGCTCACATTCTCATGTGCCTTTTTTCCTTATCAAATCCAAATCTGAATTGTAAAGTTTCAGACTCACTAAAAACTGTAAAATATAATCTCTAGGATAGCAAAGCATTGTGGCTGATGATCCTCAAAGTGCCTCTTCATTGTTTGAGGTGCACAAAGCTATATAGTAAAATGTATGCTTAGCTTTTCTTATTTTATTTGTCACCATCTTGTTTCTGAGAAATAAAAGCAAAGGAACAATAAAAAATAAGCCCATGATGGTGAAGAAGTGGAATGGGGTAAGAAAAGGGAGGAAATTCTTGAAATTCAGAAGCAAAAGCATCACAATATTTTACAGCCTCCAAGCATTTTATATGCAATTTCAGGAACAGAACTTCAACTCCTTTCCATTCATAACCAGAATTCAAAGGGAGAATGTAATACATGTAATTTCCCTATATATCTGTTTGTTGATGTTAGATGGTACAGAAAAACCCAAATAAGCTTTTTGGCCAACCCAATACTTCAGTGCAGAGCTAGCTTTATGCAAGTTGGAAAGTGGACATCATTTTTGATTTACATGTAATCTTTGCTTTGCTTTTCAAATACCAGAGATTGAAGTTAATATATTTCCCATGCCCCGTGTCTCTTTCTAGCTTACAGCCTCAAATATTTTAACATTTATATAAACTTTCATAGTCCAATACAATAGCACTAGACACTGACCACTTGTACTATTTAATGAGAATTGAAATTATTTCCTCTGTCTCTCTAGCTATATTTCAAGTGGTCTAAAGCCATATGTAGCTAGTGACTACCACATTATCAATGCAGATCACAGAAAGTTCTATTGAACAGCATTTGGTGCATATTAGGTACTCGATGTTTAGTCATTACTTTCCTTAAAGCTTATTCCTCTAGTTTAGGGCATGGTTCACAGAAACTAGAAGGATAACAGTTCTGAATTAATTTCAGATTAACTAATGAGCTTATTCTCACCCCCAAGTTTCGTTTTCAATACCATCTGTACTTAATGCACTTACCTTTGTTACGTACTGAAAAGTTTGGAGTTTTGGGCCAGAATAAGGAAAAGCTGGTTTCTCCTGTAAAAAGTTAAGAAAGGTGACTGTGCAGGAAAAGGCTTCCCAGGCGCCCCTTAGATCAGAGTCATCATTGTCTCTCTAATTTCATAGGCAGTTTAGCAAAGTTGCAAATTCACTCACTGTACTTGTTCAGTTGCTAGGTCATGTCAAACTCTTTGCGACCCCATGGACTGCAGCATGCCAGATTCCCCTGTCCTTCATTATCTCCCGGAGTTTGCTCAGATTCATGTCCATTGAGTCTGTGATGCCATGTAACCATTCATCCTCTGCCATCCCCTGTACTACTGCAAAGTGAATATATTTTCTTTCTTTTATCTATGACTAATCTAGTCTTCCCAGTGATCCCCACTCAAATGCAGGGGGAAAATGATCCTCGATGGCTTTAAATTTATCCTGAACTAATAATGTAAGCAGCCCTTTAGGTAAGTTTTGGTTTTTCACTATGCAAGGATTGCATACTCAATCATACTTCCACTTCTACATCCACTTTGAAGATGGGTTAAATACACGATCATTTACTGCTGAGCCACCAGGGAAGCCCCAAGTACAAGATAGATGACATTTCGGTACATTTGCAGGTATGGGGTGGTTTATGTAAACTTATGGTAGCACATAGAGTAGCTGGGGAGTCCCAAGGTTAGACTGACTTGGCCCTCTTCCGCTATCTGACGCAGATGTTTGAGGTCAGTGAATTCATAGTTACTCTTGCTCTCCTCTGTTAGGATCCATACTTAGTTTGAGCTGATTGACTTCACCCCAGCTCTGGAGGTCCACCTTTGTGCATGTGTGTGCGTGCTGGGTCATGTCCAACTCTTTATCACCCCATAGAACTAACAGGTTGCTCTGCCCACGAGATTCTCCAGGCAAGAATCCTGGAGTGGGTTGTCATTTCTTCCTCTAGAGGATCTTCCTGATCCCACAGATCAAACACATCTCCTGCATTGGCAGGTGGATTCTTTACCACTGAGTCACCTGGGAAGTTCACCTTTGAGTTTCTTCCATATCCTCCATCTGGCCTCCAGCCTAGGTGGTTCATTCTACAAACAGACCATTGTAGGAGAACATAGTTTCATATTGTATTAAACTAGAAACGTTTAGAGGCAACATTTATTTATTCAATCTGCAAAGGAAAAGTTAGACTAGGGAGTCTGGAGCTCTCTTATTTACAAAAGAATCTACACAATTTACATAATGGTATGTCAGTTGACACAAGTTGGTGATAACACCTACAGTTTAAATGAACAACTTCTGTTTTCTATAATGTACATCTATATGCAATATGCTTTACAAATTTCGTGGTTATTGTATGTTTTACAATAGAAGGTTCATTCCTGAAGGATTAAACAAAAGGCCTCTTACTGCTCCACAAACAAAACAGGTGATGGATTTTGTTCAAATTCATATTGTTTCCTCACCTGCCAAGTTTTTTTAAAAGGGCTCCTTATTCCTCTGCTCCTAAAGCCATGGGATGTAAGTATTGCTTAGTATTTTATTTGTTAGATTCTGAGAATACACACTACCTTGAGAAGTTAAAATGCAAATGACAAAAGGGTTCTTTACTCCTATGTTTTCTCATTAAGCGTCACTTTTATCTGCAGTCTTTTAATTTTAACTTAGACTAAATCACAGAACACATGTCTTATTATTTTTTCTATATTGTCCAGGTCTCTAATTGCCTCTGTCATGCAGCCACCATCCCCCAATCATCAGAGCGGAAGGGCTTCTCTTTTTCTTCTGTTTCATGGCCTCTTTTGGTCTACCCGTAGCTTTGTGGCTAAACTTTGGTGGAGAAGGATCCTATGTGTGATTGATGAAATTCTATGATTTAGGTCTTCCAGGTTTGGTCCTTAATATCTTGAAAAGTGAAAGAAAGTGAAAGTGAAGTTGCTCAGTCATGTCCTACTCTTTGAGACCCCATGGACTGTAGCCTACCAAACTCCTCCGTCCATGGGATTTTCCAGGCAAGAGTACTGGAGTGGGTTGTCATTTCCTTCTCCAGGGATCTTCCTGACCCAGGGATTGAACCCAGGTCTCCAGCATTGTAGGCAGACGCTTTACCATCTGAGCCACCAGGGAAGTCCTAATTTGAATATCTTAGAGGAATTTAAAACATGTTCTGAAAGGACTATGGCCTTGCTTGGGCACAGAGAGGGCATCTAAATTCCTTTACCATGTCTACTTATTTTTACCATGCGTCTTTTATCTCTTGATATCAAGAGTGGATTAAGCAAAACATATTGGGGGGAGGTAAAATTTATCAGCTTCATATTTGCTAAAATATCATTCTTATTACAATAATAACTACTGGAGGCATATAAACCTGAAGACCATTTCTTAACCCCTCCAATAACTGCTTTAATTCTCATTGGCATGAGATGTTTCAAGAAAGGTGTGCATTTGATGTAGATGGCCTTTTTGCATTTGTAGTTTAATAACATGTAGGGCAGCTTGGAGGGCTTCCCTGGTGGCTCAAAGGGTAAAGAATCTACCTGCTATGTGAGAGACCTGGGTTCTATCCCTGGGTTGGGAAGATTGCCTGGAGGAGGGCATGGCAACCCACTCCAGTATTTTTGCCTGGAGAATCCCATGGAGAGGAATCTGGCAGGCTACAGTCCATACGGTTGCAAAGGGTTGCAATGACTGCATGACTAAGCACACAGCACCCAGGGCAGCTTGGAAGAGGGAAACATCACTTGGAGATGTGGGAGAGCACCAGGTCTATTGTACACAGTGGTGATAATTTTTGATATGCTGAAGATGGTTTTATCCTCAACTTCTTGAAATGCCAACTCCCAGCATGATTTAAATTAGCAGAGTGCAATAGTAAAGAAAAAAGACTAGCCAGAAGTAGTAAGTACGTCATATTTTAAATTATGATAGCAATAATAAGGCTTCATATCTGAGTAATCTTAAGAATTGTGTTTTTAAAAAATATTTATGTATTTGGCTGCACTGGGTCTTAGTTGTGGTATACAGGGTCTTTGATCTTTGTTGCGGCATGTGGGATCTATTTTAGTTGCAGCATGTGGAGTTTTTAGTTGTGGCATGCAGATTGAGTTGTAGTATGTGGGATTTAATTCCCTGATCAGGGATCAAACCTGGCCCCCTGCATTGGGAACACAGAATTTTAGCCACTGGACCATCAGGGAAGTCTCAAGAATTCATATGGTACTCCTTTAATTGTTCATTAATTGGAAGATGCTTTGTTAATTAAAATGACTCAAACTCATTATTTCCTCCAGGTTATAGTCTTTAAATTAGGACCAGCTTTAAAGAGCTCATCTCTGTCCATCTGAGAATAGCAGTATAAGCCTGGGGTAAGTAATATACATTTTTTTTGCCATGTTTTCTAAATAGTTTGGGAGTAAATGTGTCTAGAATATTTATAGGTGATGTATATTGACTATAATAGGTGACGATATGTGTCACAGAGGTTGAGTTGCTTAACCCTGTGACACTAAAAATTCAAATGATCACAATTTGTTAATCATGTGGTGTAATTCAAGTTTGGGATGCTCTTGGATTCTGGCTCATGTAGAAGCTGTTTGAATATTACTGATAGCTGCAAACTATAAACTGGTTTGATTTTTTTATAATTAACCTGTGTATGCACACAGTTTAAACAATAAATCCTTTCTAACTGGATGAGATACCAAGAATCATCTCCCTGAGTCATTTTGTAGATGGGGCTCTTGATGTCTAAGTGGTTAAATGAGAGGCCATGAAGGAACAGAGCAGGGACTAAAACCTGGATCTCCTGGGATCCATTCAGTCTCCATTCATTTATTCCATTCCCTCCTTTGGTGTTCTAAGTTCACTCATTTTTTTTAATCTGTACATTCACTCTTGGCTCTTTGTCTTGAATCCTTGTCACATAAGAGTTTATGTCCTGTAATTAATTATTGGTAAGCAGAGTGTGAGTTTGCAAAACATTTCTAAAGCCTTAAACTGGGGTGCTCTTCCAACTCAACACATGCAGGCAAAAGGACAGATGTTCTTATGTCAAAGTATGAGTGTAGATGGCTAAACTCTTTACCCTAGAGAGGCAGTAAAAAGGCTCTTGCGTGATGTCTAACCTCTTCCGAAGCCCAAGGAACTGGCCAAGTCATTCTGCTCAGTCATGAGGCCAATAGGCCAGGCCCTGCCTGAGTGTCGCCTGATCTCAGGGGCAGCGTGACTCAGTGCTGGCTGTTCTCTGCTCCTCCAAGGGTGATTCCCCAGCTTGGGCCAAAGCAGAGGGGAGGCCAGCTTCACAGCCTCTCCCAGGCTGTGGAAAAGCGCAGTCTGGAGTGGGGCAGTTGCCAAGTGCGCCACAGGAATGTTCATTTTGCTTGGCTCACTGTCAAGCGACAGCAAAAAAACAGGTTCAGTGTGAGTAATGGGTTAGTGTAGCTCTTGGTTTGTCAGCAGACAGAGATCTGGTCTGTAGGATCCAGGGGAGGACATGGGTTGGCAGCTTTGGGTCTATTTTCCAGGTCAGTTTGCAATCCTAGGCAGGGATGCTTTATTAATTCCTGTCTGGAAAAGATCTAAGGGAATGGCTTTAAACAGGCCCTTGATTCTTTCCTTTGTGCTGCTGAAAGACCACTTACTATTCAATGGCAGTGTCTTGCCGGCTGGCTATCTCTCCTGTGGGCTAAAATGGACAGATATTTGAGATGGCTGAAGAGGCCAAAATGTTATTATTAATTTCATTACTGAGAACAGCAGCAGCAGTAATAGTAATAAAGAAACATAAGACAGTACAGAATGAAGGATGTTCTGGGAAGATGCTCCAACTAGAAATGTCCAAACCCACCCAAGCTTTGTATTTTGATTTGCTACAGCTCAGGTGAGCATTCAGCTAACTTGCTTTTGCTGCCTTTTAAGGAAACCTGGCTCAGTGTCAACTCTAAGGTGCCTATTTTCTCCTCTCTCCCTCACAATACAAATTTAAACTTACCCAGGATAATAAAAATTGTCTTCCTAAAATATATGTGGTTAAGAAGGACCTCCACATGAGACAGGGTAATTAAAATACAAAATTGATTTTTAAAAAAAAATAAAAGTATAGTTGATTAACAATGTTGTGTGAGTTTCAAATGTATAACAAAGTGATTCAGTTATATATATATACATGTGTCTACTCTTTCTTGAATTCTTTTCCCATTTAGGTTATTACAGAATGTTGAACAGAGTTCCCAGTGTTATACAGTAGATGCTGTTGTTTGCTTTATTTATAGTGGTGTATATCCATTAATCCCAAATTCCTAACTTATCTCTCCCTGCTCCTCCCGTTTGATTTCCACAAGATTGTTTTTTGTCTGAGTCCATTTCTGTTTTGTAAATACATTCATTTATATCATTGTTTTAGTTTCCACATATAAGTGATATCATATGATATAATATTGGGTTTTAAGTGAGCTGTATTTTGTACTAAGCCTTGTGTTAAGACAGTGAGGTTTGGAGAGGTCTATTACAAGGAGGGCAAGACAGTAGTTAAGACTCTGTGCTTCTACTTGCAGAGGGTACAGGTTCTATCCCTGGCTGGGGAACCAAAATCCCACATGCCCAGAGGCATGGCAAAAATAAAGCTTAAAGCTCCAGAGAGAGACTATTATTTAGGAAACATACTTTACATGCTTAAAGAAAACAATGAAATCAAGAATGAGTGAAACAGAATAAAAGGAGAAACAAGAGTGGAACAAGGGGGATAAGAGTGGCTTCTGACCTCTCTGAAGGCTCCAGAAAAGGTGTTTTTCCAGATATTGGTGTGACTAGGGTGAAAGGCAAAAAACTAAAACTCCTGGGGCTCAGATAAGAAAGACTTTGTTTCAACAGTGGCCAGGTGGTTGAATGAAATAACTCTGGCATCAGCATGGAAATAACAGTAAAGGTGGGTGAGCAAGGCAAATGTGCTCAACCTCTTTTCTTCATGCCGCAGCCTCCTCTGTGTTTCCAAAGCTTCATTTGTATACCTCAGTTATTAGAGGATATTATGCTTCATTCTAGTCATAAAGTACAGTATTAGAGCTTAACTCCAGAGCCTTATGGTCAGGGCCTTTACATGTTGACTTATAAATTCCAAAATTCCTCAGAGACACAGCTGGTTCCAGATGTGGGGCATGAAAATGTGCTCCTAGGATAAGTTATTATGTCGACATGCAAGAAAAAAGCTCAGAGAATTATGAGGACATGGCCAAAGGATAAGGAACTGCCTTGGGTTCCCTTCAGGAAGCCCAATTTGGAAATTGTTTGCACATTAAAACTTCATCATGGAACTAAATTATAATATATTGACTTTTTAAAAAGAATCAATTCGCCAGAGGTCCAGTGGTTAGGATTCTATGCTTCCACTGCAGGGAGCCTGAGTTCGATCTCTGGTCAGGGAGCAAAGATTTCACAAACTGTGTGGTGTGACCCCCTAGCCTCCCCAAAAAACACCAAAACCAAATAAACAAAAATCAACATTCCATAGCAATGCTTTAGAGTATGCAAGAAGTAGAAAGAAAAAGCTGTGTTTTTGTGCAAGAATGACAGAGAAAGATTTTAGAAGAAATTATAGAATTAGGAAAATCTCCATTTTGCTGCCAAAAATATACTAAATTCTTCAGACAAACATCATTAATGGATAGTGAAACTACTGGATAAACAATTTCTGGAGAACAGAATATAGTGTTTGAAAACATCATCTTGCACTTAAAAATTGCAATGGGAAGAACGTACATTTATTTGCAATGGAGATATAAGCTGAATATGAATTTAACCAAAGGATCAAAATGAGTCTGTCCAATATTAGGCCAAATTGATATTAGGTACATAACATGCTAGCAAATTTGGAAAACTCATCAGGGCCACAGGACTGGAAAAGGTCAGTTTTCATTCCAAACCCAAAGAAAGGCAGTGGCAAAGAATGCTCAAACTATTGCACAATTGCAGTCATCTCACATGCTAGCAAAGTAATGCTCAAAATTCTCCAAGTCAGGCTTCATCTGTATGTGAAACATGAACTTTCAGATGTTCAAGCTGGGTTTAGAAAAGGCAGAGGAACCAAAGATCAAATTGCCAACATCTGTTGAATTATCGAAAAAGCAAGAGAGTTCCAGAAAAACATCTACATCTGCTTTGTTGACTATGCCAAAGCCTTTGACTGTGTGGATCACAAAAAACTGTGGGAAATTCTGAAAGAGATGGGAATACCAGACCATCTGACCTGTCTCCTGAGAAATCTGTATGCAGGTCAAGAAGCAACAGTTAGAACTGGACGCAGAATAACAGACTGGTTCCAAATAGGAAAAGGAGTATGTCAAGGCTGTATATTGTCACCCTGCTTATTTAACTTACATGCAGAGTACATCATGTGAAATGTCAAGCTGGATGACTCACAAGCTGGAATCAAGATGGCCGGGAGAAATATCAACAAACCTCATATATGCAGGTGACACCACTCTAATGGCAGAAAGTGAAGAGGAACTAAAGAGCCGCTTGATGAAGGTGAAAGAGGAATGTGAAAAAGCTGGCTTAAAACTCAATTCAAAAAACTAAGATCATAGCATCCAGTCCCATGCCCTCACATCAAGTGGAAGCGGAAAAAGTGGAAACAGAGACAGATTTTATTTTCTTGGGCTCCAAGATCATTGCTGATGGTGACTGCAGCTGTGAAATTAAAAGACACTTGCTTCTTGGAAGGAAAGCTCTGACAAATGTTACATTGTACTAAAAAGCAGAGACATCACTTTGCTGACAAAGGTTCATGGAATCAAAGCTATGGTTTTTCCAGTAGCCATGTATGAATGTAAGAACTGGACCATAAGGAAAGCTGAGTACCAAATGAAAATTGACCTTTCCCAGTACTGTTCAATAAATAGTGATCATATAAATTCTGCTCTCTCCTGGATTATCAGTGGAGTATGAGTTGATAAGTACAGGAACTAGCTCTTTTTCATCTGAAATCTCTAGCACTTGGCACATGATATGGCTCAATAAATGTTTTGGATATAAGAAATGACATAAGACTGGATAAAATCATATTAACATTTTGGTTTTGAAAGGGTAAGTTCCTAGGCAGATTGATAAGAAGTCTGGGGTCCCCAAGGAGGAGAAAGGGGTCTAGGGCTCTCAAGGAGATAAGGGTCTGGAATTCTCAAGGAGGAAAGTGAAGTCGCTCAGTTGTGTCCAACTCTCTGCAACCCCATGGACTGTAGCCCACCAGGCTCCTCTGTCCATGGGATTTTCCAGGCGAGAGTACTGGAGTGGGTTGCCATTTACTTCTCCAGAGGATTTTCCCAACCCAGGGATCGAACCTGTGTCTCCTGCATTGTAGGCAGTTGCTTTACTATCTGAGCCACCAGGGAAGTCCCCTCCTTTCAAGGAGGAGGAAAGGACAAACCTGTCGTTTTTTTCTCTGCATTCCTTGAAAGTGAAGTCTCTCAGTCATGTCCGATTCTTTGCAACCCCGTGGGCTGTAGCCTACCAGGCTCCTCTCTTCATGAGATTCTCCAGGCAAGAATACTGGAGTGGGTTGTCATTTCCTTCTCCACCGGATCTTCCTGACCCATGGATCAAACCGAGGTCTCCTGCATTGCCGGCAAATGCTTTAACCTCTGAGCCACCAGGGAAGCCCCTACATTCCTTATTCTTAGTCAAATAAAACGGTTTTTCTTTAAGCCTCATGATTATACAACAAACAGCACAGTTTAAATTCTATATTAAGGATTATGTAACAATAATGTATCCTGCTTGAGGACAGTTTCTCCTTCCTGAAAACCTTCTGACTAATCCTGTTATCTTAAAATATATATTATGGGAGTGAGTCTGGTAATATCTTTCTGTTGTTAAATTCTAACCATGTTACCTTAAAATGTAAATTGTGGGAGTGGATCTGGAAAAATTTTTACAACTTTGAGATGTTCTTTGATTTATTTTAATAGCCAATTGAAAAAGTGTATAACTCCCTTGCTAACACTAACAAGGGGGGCACCTCCGTCCCCCTTCTGATGGCTATGTCAGAAGCTTTCTCTGCCCCTTTTCACTTTAACAAAACTCTGCTACACAAAAACTCTTGAGTGATCAAGTCTGGTCCCTGTTCGGGAAGCTAAATCTTCTTCGAAGATCACAACCCCGACACTGTTCACCTTAAGCTCTCAGTTTTAAATGGAGGATATCTCAGTAACATTTGAAGAGACTGCACTGTAATAACCTACTTGGTATGTGATTTGTACCACCAGATTGCTATTTCACTGTATTAGTTTCTTGTATTCCCCAAATGGCCAACTTTGTGTTTCTATACTGTAAAGCAGAGAGTCTCAAATTTGGAATCCATAAGAATCAGCTGGGAGGCTTGTGAAAACACAGGTTTCTGGGCCCCCATAGCTGCTAGCTCTGCAGATTTGGAGTTAGGTCTGAGAAGCTGCATTTCTAACAAGTTCTCAGGTGATGCTGATGATAACACTGCTGGTCCAAAGAGTACACTTGGAGAACCACTGCTGATGAGAAGCTCATGGAGTAGGAAGAGGCCAGGAAACATGGAAATACTACAGCTCCCTAAGCAGACTCTTTGCAAAAGAGCCCCCTTGATGCACATGATTGGCATTTTTGGGGGAGTAAGCCAAGAAGTGAAAGGTGCTGGTTCCTATCATCCATCAATATCCCCCTGATCATTCTGCAACATTTAGACAATAACATTACATAGCTGAAACTCTAATACTTTGGCCATCTGATGCGAAGAACTGACTCATTGGAAAAGACCCTGATGCTGGGAATGATTGAAGGCTGAAGGAGAAGGGCACGACAGAGGATGAGATGGTTGGATGGGGTCACTGACTTGATGGATGTGAGTTTGGGCAAGCTCCAGGAGTTGATGATGGACAGGAAAGCCTGGGGTGCTGCAGTCTATAGGGTCACAAATAGTCAGACACGACTGAGTAACTGAACTGATACTGACTGATTACATAGAGAGATCATGAGTTTTAAAGATCTACAAAATGATTATGCATGATGTATATAGGTGTGTGTGTGCATGTGCGTGAGTGTGTTGTGAGAGAGCATGCTCGGTTGCATCCAACTCTTTGCAACCCTATGGATTGTAGCCCACCAGCCTCCTTTGTTCATGGAATTTTCCAGGCAAGAATTCTGGAGCAGGTTGCCATTTTCTACCCCAGGGGATCTTCCAGACCCTGGAGTCTAACCTGGGCCTCTTGTGTCTCCTGCATTTGAAGGTGGATACTTTACTACTGCCTCTCCTGGGAGGCCCCCATGTATTGACGAAGAATCCGCTTGCCAATGCAGGAGATGCAGGTTCAATCCCTGAGTTGGGAAAATCCCCTGGAGAAGGAAATGGAAACTGACTCCAGTATTCTTGCCTGGGAAATTGCATGGACAGAGGAGCCTTTCAGGCTACAGTTCAGTTCAGTTCAGTCACTAAGTCATGTCCAACTCCTTGCAACCCCATCAACTGCAGCATGTCAGGCTACCCTGTCCTTCACCATCTCCTGGAATTTGCTCAAACTCATGTCCATTGGGTTGGTGATGCCATCCAACCATCTCATCTCTGTCATCCCCTTCTCTTCCTGCCTTCAGTTTTTCCCAGCATCAGGGTCTTTTCCAATGAGTCAGCTCTTCACATCACGTGGCCAAAGTATTGGAGCTTCAGCATCAATCCTTCCAGTAAATATTCCACGTTGATTTCTTTTAGGATGGACAGGTTTAATCTCTTTGATGTCCAAGGAACTCTCAAGAGTCCTCTCCAACACCACAGTTCAAAATCATCAATTATTTGGTGGAGAAGAGGATGGCAGAGGACGAGATGGTTAGATGGCATCACCAACTCAATGGACATGAGTTTGAGCAAGCTCCAGAACAGGAGATGGTGATGGACAGGGAAGCCTGGCATGCTGCTGTCCATGGAGTTGCAAAGAGTTGTACACAACTTAGTGACTAAATAACAAAAACATAATAATGATATATATGATCATTATGTATGATACATCATCATCAAATAAAGACATGCATACATATTCCTAAGTGTATATTTAAAATCTAACATCTTCCTAGTTTGGGCCTTTATGAAGCAAAATAGCATGAGAGAGAGAGGGAAGGAGGGAGGGAGGGGAAGGAACACTATTCTTGACTACTTTACTTGGGATTATCTCCTGTATTAATGTACAGTTCAGCACAGAAAGAAAACCAGGCCCAGGGAAGTTAGTAAATGATATAGCCCAGATCATAGCAAAACTGGACTAGAATGCCAGAAGTCTGGATCCACAACTAGGTCACACTGCCCTGCTGCAGTTCCTGGAGGGTGATGCTTCTTGGCTTCCTTTTTCAACCCTCCTGTGTAGCACATGGAATAGAAATGCTACCTTGCTTATTTTTCTACAACCTGTAGATCTTTGAGTGAAGTTCAGACTTAAAACTTACATAATCTAGAAATTCAATTCTTGCTGAAAGTGCAATGAGAGTAATGAGGTTTTGCTCCAGAATTTTCTAAAGAAATAACCTTTGTGAATTATAATTCCTGCATTTACTATCCATCAAAAAAGGGGAAATCACATTTTTTGGAGTCTGCCAAGACAATTCTAACTTTAACTTCTCTTTCCTGGCTGCTGATAACAGTGATTTTTCTTCTTAAGGTTGGTTACCTATGAGCAGTAGAACAGAGAAACAAAGAATAGTCTTTATAATTAATACACACAGTCTCTAGAACTCCCTTAAGCCTGTTGCTTCTGGTTCTCCCATGAGGAAAATGTCCTTGGCATCTTTTAAAAGAATCATGTGTGCCAGTCTGGCTAGACATTCTACATTCTTTTCTATGACCCTAATTTTTATTTTCCAATACACTAGTATTTTCTAAGAAAACTATAATAAAACTCATGAAAGAGTGAATAAGAAATAGGACAATCATTCCATATTAAAGCGAGTGCTGACCCTGACTGTTTTAATGAAAGGAAATATCCACTCCAAATCCTGGGAGTTTCTGAGAATGTGAACCATCCTTCATGGTATGTCTTTGGAATCTGAACAAGCTGAGAGTTCCCAGGGCTGAGGGACTATCATTAATAGGTATAGATTAAATATCTATTCCCCTAAACTTTGCAACACAATTACAACCACAGAGTCCTTTTCCAGCTGCTTAATATAGCCACTGCGCAGTAAGGATAATTCTATAAGTAGACTACTTAGCTCAGATGTTAATTTCATTTCCTCCTGTGACTTCTCACTGTATATTGAATAGCAAACATTTCTATGGCCCTTACTAAGTGCCAGGCAAGCTTAAGCATTTCCACATGTTAAGTCGTTTAATACTTAACAATAGAACAGAGAGGCTAAGTACCTTGCCTAAGGAAACCTAGCACCAGGATTAACACTTGGGAGGTCTGGCCCTCAATCTCATGCTCTTACTTGCTACTCAATATTGGTGGGAGCCCTGTGGATTTGGATTTAGACTGTCGCTAGCTCCCTCAAGCTCCTAATGCTGCAGTCATATGGATTTACTTACTCTGGGGCAGACGGGTCTTGGCA
This sequence comes from Antilocapra americana, assembly GCA_007570785.1. Taxonomy (NCBI): domain Eukaryota; kingdom Metazoa; phylum Chordata; class Mammalia; order Artiodactyla; family Antilocapridae; genus Antilocapra; species Antilocapra americana. The sequence goes on along the minus strand of ML664070.1, from coordinate 2,562,571 downwards.
CAGATTGCTTAGACCTGAAAGAATAGGCCTTCTTTCTTTTGTACACGCAACACTCTGCAAAGTCCTCTCTCTCGAGAGCTCAGATAAAGTGCTGTCTTTTCCGAGAAGTCTTCCTAGATTCTTCAAGCAATATTAAATCTCTCCTTTTGATCATCCAGAAGCGGTTTTGTTAGTACCACTGTCATTACACCTGTTGGAACTGTTTACATCTTTGTCTTCCTGAGTGAATGGCGAGGTCCTAGGGGACAGGGTTTATTCTTTTCTGTCTCTATAGCCCTCTCAGCAGAAGCACAGAGCAGGCATTTTCTAGAATACCAAATTGAAGGCGAATTTTGGGCTTTATAGCATGCAATTGTTCATATTTTTCCTATGAAGACTTGCTGTGTGCATGTAGCTGTTTGTTTTTGATTGCATTTATTTTTCTGGATATCTGTATTTTTCACACTGAGGGTGAAATGCAGAGGAAAGATCAAATACAATCCCATGTCCAGTGAAGAAGCTAAGGAATCCTCCATAAATCATCATCTTCGTGTTAGCATAACTACTAAAATAATGAAAGAAATTTAAATAATTCTTGGGAACCCCTGTAATGCTTCCTCCTCACACCAGCCATTGGGCTACCTTTGTATATGTCATGGTTCTTCTTGTGAGCTCCTCCTGAAGGACAGTCATTTGTTTGTATTCATTATGCCTAGTTTAGGTAGATACCTAAAATATAATTATGTAACGTTGATGGTGGTAATAATGTCAAGATGGGATCATCAAACACTGGAACATTCTGTTTATGAAAGTATCAATACTTATCTTTATTGAGTGAATGAATGCATGAATGTATACCCCTAGATGGAGACTTCTGTGTCCTAAAGTGAAAGTCACTCAGTCATGTCCAACTCTTTGTGACCCCACAGACTATAGAGTCCATTGAATTCTCTAGGCCAGAATACTGGAGTGGGTAAGCTGGTCCCTTCTCCGGGGGATCTTCCCAATCCAGATCAAATCTTGGTCTCCTGCATTGCAGGCAGATTCCTTACCAGTTGAGCCACAAGAGAAGCCCAAGGAGGCTTAGAGATCATCTTACTCTAACCCATCAGTTCATTAATGGGAAATATGATGCCCAAAGATTTAAGCCTTGCCAGTGATCCAGAGGCTGACTAGTGATAGAGTTGGGATTTGAACCTGGTCATTTTGCTTCATCACCCAGTGGCACATATTTTCATCCATATGGTCAAATTTGGGCCTTCCCTCATGTGGAAAGAAAATGAGGGTTTCTTTTAAAAGGGATCTAGTTACGTAGACTAACTGTATGATCAAGAAACTATGTAATGTAATTTTCTAGATAGCCCCCCTGATTCCCCCCATTACATTTCTTTCAGCTTGTTGCCAAAAACCTTTGGAAAATTCATTAGAACATACTACCGCCTAAGTAGTATATTCTGAACTTAATGGAATCTTTCTTCAATAATTTAGAATCTCATTGGGTAGGAAAACTATAATTTGAAAAGATACATCACCCCAATGTTAATTGCAGCATTTTAGCCAATACGTGGAAGCAGCCCAAATGTCCATCAACAGAGGAATGGATAAAGAAGATGTGGCACATATGTACAATGGAATATTATTCAACCACAAAAAAGAACATAATAATGCCATTTGTAGCAACATGAATGGGCTTAGAGATTGTCATACTGAGCAAAGTAAGTCAGAGAAAGACAAATATATGATATTGCTTATATATGGAATCTAAAAAATGGTACAAATGAACTTATTTACAAAATAGACAAAGATAAAGAAAACAAACCTATGATTACTGAGAGTAAGGGTGCGCATTTGCTCAGTTGTGTCTGACTCTTTGTGGCCCTGTGGACTGTAGGCCACCAGCCACCTCTGTCTATGGAATTTTCGAGGCAAGAATACTGGAGTGGGTTGCCATTTCCTACTCCAGGGAATCTTCCTGACCCAGTCATCAAATCCACTTATTTTGTGGTTCCTGCATTGGCAGGTGGATTCTTTACCACTACCATCTCCTGGGAAGCCCAGTAAAAAAAGTAAGGGAGGGAGGGACAAATTGAGAAATTGTGATTGACGTACACTTACTACTATATGTAAAATAGATAACCAATAAGAAGGGCCAAAATTCTAATTAATTGGGTTCCAACTAGTTTGAATTTTGGAATTTTTCTGTAATTTATGTATTACAGAGTAATCCCAAATGTAGACACATGCAAAGTAAAACAAATGTGTATGAAATTTTGTAGTAGAAAAAATAGAGGTTTTGGAATCAGGCAGGCTTGGATTTGAATCCCAGCTCTATACATTCTGAGATGTAGGTCTGATTATTTAATGTCTCTGAATCTCATTATTTTCATATACAGTGAAGATTTAATAATTTCTCATAGAGCCGTGCAGTTTAAAAAAAATGCTCAGTTCATGCTAGGTGTTTTCTATATTTTGGTTCCTTCACCTAATTTTCCCAGGAGAAGGTAGATTTATAAAATAATGCCATATACTATAAATAATAGTAAAAATTTAACACTAGTTTTATATGCTATCATATATGTGTTATATTGGAGAAAGAAATGGCAACCCACTCCAGTATTCTTGCCTGGAGAACCCCTGGGACAGAGGAGCCTAATGGGCTACCATCCATGGGGCCTCAGAGTCGGACACGACTGCACCGACTTAGCCATAGCAGCAGCATGTATCATATACGATAAGTTATATAACATATATAACACACATAACTAATAGCTCGAGGGCTAATTAGATTAATAATGCTTGGTGAAAAAATTTTAAGGGCATCAAGAAACAGACATATAGAGATAAAATGAAATGTTAAAGGGATATCTTTTGGGGTCCATTAATACTGTCACTCTTGACTGTAAATGATGACTCTTACAGAAAGGGATATATTGAACCAAGTTGATTCTGCTTAAGTTTTCTTTAGCAGAGTTGAGGTGCTGCCCCTGGGGGCAACTGTGAGCTGCCCGTTCAAGTTTTAAAGCAACTAGATGAAGGATGAAGTGGTTTTTTTTTTTTTTTTTTTTTTGCTAAGAAGAACAGTTTTTCCATCTTCTTGTGACTTTCCCTCGGTGAGTTGCTTCTCTTTGGGGAGATGTTGGAGGGGCAGAATTCCATCTTGAGGGAAAGGGGAGTCCTTGGCAGAAGCCTGCTCTGTCTTGGGTCAGCCAAGTAGATTCCTCTGCAGGAGTGAGGAGTCCGTTTCTATGACAATCCACAGCTGCTCTGCCAAGACTGCCAGCCGAGGTGCCCTGCAGTGCTAATTACTATGCGGACATCCGTTCATTAGACTATGACCTAGAATTACCATCATCTTTCACAAAGGTAGGCAGTGAATCATTGTTTTTGGCTCTTCCTTTGTCTCCTTCAGCCTAGGTTTGATTTGGATCAGAAAAGCAGTCTCTGTAGGTCATTGCCCATCTCAGCCAGGAAGGTTCCTGAAGGGTAACTTTTTTAACAGGCTAAGGTTTTGCTGGAAACAGAGTATTAGCCAACAGTCTAAGCACTCAGAGGGAACTGATTGTAACCCAGCTCTGCCACTCTGTGGCTCAGTGATCTTAGGGAAACTGCTTGGCTCCTTTAAGCTAGTCACCTCATCTGTCTAACAGGGCTAACAAGATTTCCGTCCTCACAGGATTGCCTTGGGGTGTGGGCTGGGGTGATGTGGAGAGAATCTCTGATGACAGTGTTGGAATCTGGAATGAGAAAGTGCAGCTACATGGAAGGATATCTAGATGGCTGACACCTGAGTTCTACTCACTTGTGGTCCATGAGACCATCTTGTTCTTCCCATTAAGATTGCATCCTTAGTAATCCAGTATTTCCCTTCATCCTTTACCCTCCTTGACTTTGAGAATACTGAAAAGCTGTGAAGAAATCTATGACAACAAAATAACAATGTGAATCCCAATTACTTCTCTCAGTAATCAATCAAAAAGTTCACTTTATGGTTTAACTCCTATTTTATACTCTAATCTCACTCCTCAAATTCTAGAGAGAGAATTATAGTGGTTAGAATATGATGGACTACACTAAGAGGAGGTGAAGTTCAGAAGTTACCAAGAGAAGTAAAAACAGTGATGAAGACTAAAGATTTATTGAACACCTCATATTTGCCATCTACTGTGGACATAGAATCAGTAATACAAAACCTGACACTCTGAAACATGCTCTTCTATCAAGGTCACATAATGAATACAAAGAACTATGACAGATTTGAGTCTGAGTGGCTCTGCTCTACAACTAACCTCTAACTTCTCTGAGGCTCCTGTTTGTAATCTACAGAATTAGATAATGCCTGTAATGCTTAGCACAGGATTTGGGACTCCTAGTAAATAATAGTGCTTTAAAAAAATCTGTGTATCAAATGAGAACATTGTTATTGGGGTATAGATATGAAGCCACTGGAAATGAGGGCTTAAGTTCCTCCAGGGAACTTTTTAGAGGGAAATGGGAATTCAGCACTACTAATTTCCCATGGACCATTTTCAAAGAGACACTATGAGGGTAGAAGAATTTCCAAATGGGATTTTACTGATGCAAAAACAATTAGACATAAAAATAGAAAAAAAATTTTGGAAATTTCTGTGCTTAGAAAAAATGTAGTGCAAATACCCAAATAAAGTTTCAGTTCCCTGTGATTATAGTGTGACTTTTCATAAAACCATTTAGTTCTCAGTGTCCATCACAAACATCACTGTCTCACTGATTCACTGATGCTGGAGCCAACAGTGTCCCAACCATGACTCACTGGAAGCAACCATATAAGTGGAAGGATTTTGTTTTTCTGCACTGTTATTTGTTACAACTTTTTCTTTGTCTCTGTGAACATGGATCCTTGTCTTCTCAAAGGGTACTTTCTCTTGTCCTGATAGTCAAACTACCTAAATGTCAGATGTATATTGTTGTTCAGCTACATTGAAGAAAAAAAACAAAACAGGTATTAATCCTTCTCCAATCCCCACATCTTCTGCTGTTGCTCTATCTCTCTTACACGGGACGAGAGGAGTGCTAGGCAGGCAGCGAAGTCTTGACATGTTCTGGTGTGGGAGGGGATCAGTGAGTGAATTGGCTGCCACATCTGGGGGAGGCCTGGGTGATGAAAGATGGCAGCTGTGATGATGAGAGAGGAGCCCATTTCCGGGAGGCAGGGGCAGGCTCCTCTCTTATTCCTTCCACCTCGATCCAAATGCCATTTGTGTGAGTCAGCTGCCACTTGGCCTCAAGGGACTTTGCTGCCAGATGCTCCCCTTCCCCCTTCTTGAAGCAAGAGCCAAACCCCCTCCTGACCCCTCCACCTGCAGTGGAGACTTCTAGGGCTAGACTTTATGGTCTCCAGGAGTGCAGGACCCAGCAGCAGGCTTTTTTCTTACGCAGAATGGTCACAGGACTTTGAAAAGAACAATGAAGGGATCGGAGCTGTTCCTGGTTGCATCACTGAGCCTCTTTGCTGGCGCTTTCCCTCCCATTGTTGAGCACTTACTATGTGTGGGTCTCTGTGCTAAAGGCATAATATGCACCATCTCATTTATCCCCAGAAAAAAAGCTCTGAGATGGCTTTGTGCTCCTCGGAACTATACTATACAGATAAGGCAGAGGAGGCAGGACTTAAGTCCTGGGCTCTGTGCTGTATTACTCTCCCTTACAAACAAAGACTCTAAACTGTGAGGTACTAGGGGAACCTACTCTTTGTGGGTTTGCATATACAAAGTCTGACTATACGGAGTCTACTTTCCATCGTAGGGGAAATGGAAGAGTGCTGTGATTCAGAAGAGCCTCCGAGGCACCTTCGTTGCTCTCAGAACTCTTCCATTTCCTGGAAAAACTGCTAGTTGGACACTAAGTCAGAAATGATAGGAAAGCTCCTGCCACAGCTGAGCAAGTGACCCTCAGCTTCTGTGCATGCTGCGGTACACACCCTGTGCATTCCTTGTTGGCTCCAGCTGGCTGTTCAGGGGGCTCTGATATTGCTCTGAATGATTCTGTAATACCACCTTGGAGGTTACACTCTACTTTCTTCCTGCTGCCCTTACTCTTGTGTCAGTGGTGACTCAGCTGGTCCATGATGCTGCCCTCACTCACCTGACTGCACGCCTTGCCCAGGGTGCTTCTTAGAACCTGGATTAGCACTCGAGAGAACCTCTGTTGGCTCATGCTTGCAGAATTTTCCATTCCACACCCAATCTTTACTACCTGCCTCCTCCTCTCACACCATTTTGAAATAGCTTGGAAATTCTAGTGAACTTATATACAGCTGTGAACTTAGTGTCCAAGTTTCTCATCTCTTTCCCTTGTGGTTGCCCTTCTGATCATTCCCTTAGGTTCACAAGGTCACTGAGATGTGTGAATTGCAATGTATTCTTTAGGATTCTTTGGTTTCAAGCAAGAGACCAAGCCTGGCTAACTTTACACGATGAAAATGAGGAAGAGAGACAGAGGGCTGGGGATGGGGAGAGGAGGGGGGTGGCAAAAGACTCTAGAGAAAAAGTGGGGGTGAAGAAGAGCAGAGAGAGAGGAAGAGCGAGAAATGATTTAGATTCAATCATTTCTTGCTCTTCTGTCACTCTGCTTTTGGGGAAGGAGACTACTGTAGCTGGACCCACATGCCCTTGGTAGGACACCTTTGTTGACCATCCACCAAGACTGTGTAGGGTATGTCCTAAAGGATTGGCTAGAAGAGAAAGCAAATGCTGCTCAGGCACAAAAAGGAAATGTCCACCAAAGGAAAATAGAGGTACCTTTGTCACCATCTAAAGCATCTCTTCTGGGCTTCCTAGTTGGCTCAATGGTAAATAATCCACCTGCCAATGTAGGAGACTTGGGTGCGATCCCTGGGTTGGGAAGATCCCCTGGAGGAGGAAATGGCAACCTACTCCAGTATTCTTGCCTGGGAAATCCCATGGATAGAAGAGCCAGGTGGACGATGGTCCATGGGGTCACAAAAGAAACACGACTGAGCAGCTGAACAACAACAAAACATCTCTAGAAAGCTGTTTTAGTTTTAGTTTCTTTATAGCCTAGAATTCAACTTGGGCAGTAAAAATAAACCATTTTCTCTAAAAATGAAAGTTGCCAATGAGTTATGCCTTACACTCAGACTTTCATATTTGAATACTTAGATTTGCTGGTAGAATTGCACAGTGGCATCTGTGTTCTTCTCTGTGTGTTACAGAGCAGGGATGTGTAGGAACCCATGTGCTCCAAGGCTGCAGGAAGAGGGGTTTTGTATCCCAGCTTCCCTTGTGGCTCAGCTGGTAAAGAATCCATCTGCAATGTGGAAGACCTGGGTTTGATCCCTGGGTTGGGAAGATGCCCTGGAGAAGGGAATGGCTAACCACTCCAGTATTCTGGCCTGGAGAATTCCATGGACTCTAGTCCATGGGGTTGCAAAGAGTTGGACACGACTGAGCGACTTTCACTTTCAGTCTGGATACAGCTTTTGGATGTTTAGGCTGACATACTTAAGGCTGAGCCTCTGCATCTCTCAAGAGCCCCTTGACGTTTGTTGGCAAAGTAATGTCTCTGCTTTTCAATATGCTATCCAGGTTGGCCATAATTTGAACTGTCTCCTACACTAGGTAGTGACCCTTGGCACAACAGATACTCAGTGAATTTGAATGATCATAATGGGAAGTAGTTTAGGCAAAATACAGTCAATATAAATGCACAGAGGTCATAAAGGATCCAAAGTAATTATCAGAACCCAAAACTACTGACTATAGTACTTGAATTGAGAAGTCTTTACCAGGAAGGGTTTGGTGTCTCTTGAATTTTTTTCCTTCGGTAATAAGTTGTATTTCCTAGGAGCTCAAGGCTTCCCTGGTAGCTCAGCTGGTAAAGAATCTGCCTGCAATGCAGGAGACCCCAGTTTAATTCCTGGATTGGAAAGATCCACTGCAGAAGGGATAGGCTACCCACTCCAGTATTCTTGGGTTTCCCTGGTGGCTCATTTGGTAAAGAATCTGCCTGCAATGCAGGAGACCTAGATTCGATCCCTGGGTTGGGAAGATCCCCTGGAGAAGGGAATGGCTACTCACTCCAGTATTCTGGCCTAGAGAATTCCATAGGACTGTAGTCTATATAGTCTTTATAGTCCATGGGGTCAGAAAGAATCGGACATGACTGAGCAACTTTCACTAACACTTCATTTAAGAACTCTCTCATAGGATCTGTAGTTGCAGGGCCAGAAGTTAATGGGAACAAAGCCCTAGCCATTGCTATTAGGGAAGTCAGGTCTGTTTTGGCCAAAATCACAAGGCATTCAGTTTATTAAAGGAAGTGAACAGTATATTGTGTTTCCTCCTTCGCTATGTGGAGCTAACTCATCACTTGGATTTACTACTTTGTTCTGTGAAAAGAAAGTACCCCTAAAAATTTGTTAGACACAGACAGCTCATTGCATGGAAATGTAGATGGTTTTTACACTGGTGTTAAATCTTGAAAACTGCTTCTTGAACTTTATTTGAAAACCTTAGCTTCAACTGATAGAATTCTGGTGTCCTAAACAGGGAGAGGGAGAGGGGGAGGGAGAGGGAGAGGGAGTTTTGGATTTTGTATATAGCACAAGGGAATTCAGAGCCTTGTTGATCACTGATATTGATAATTCTACATGTGACCTTTTGGAACATGTTTATTTTGTCACCCTCATTTTTATAATGCAATCATTTAAAAATCGTAAACCATTCACTTAAAAATAATCATAAAATATATTTGCAAAGTGAAAAAGCACTCATACTTTATTTATTCAATTACAAATTTTCATATAGATATTACCAAGATGTCAGCTGGCATGTCTCTGTCCCTCATTGAGTCAGATAATGTCAATTTAACATTCTCCCTCCCAAGGCCCACTATTTTTATGGTCTTCAAGAATTCAGAGATTTCTTTAGGGTTTTGAAAATTCCAGAGAATTTATTTCCTCTTGGCCCATTCTGTCTGACAACCCACTATAACCCTAAGTCAACTAGGTTCAAAGTCTTTCATGGGTTTCCATTTGGGGGCAAAAATACTCCTTACCATCATATGATTCATAAGAACCAGAAAGTTTTAGTATCTAATCATATGCGCTCTGACTTCAGACTTTTAATCATTTTCCCTCTTTTAGATCTTCTCTCACCAGAGTTTGTCCTTCAGGGTCTTGATATCTACTTCAAAAAAGCTTATAAAAGAAAATCTACTCCAAAAGGTGGGCTTGCCCTGGTACTTCCCTCAGTCACAGACAGAAGAGACGCTTGGCCTGGGCCCTGTGGTGTAGAAGGCCCTACAGGGTCTGCACTCCACACCCTATACCACAACACATGTATATCAGAGCAGGAAGTCGCGGGGCTGGGGGGTATCTCAATGAGGATCTGCACCCCCCTTCTTTTACACTATGCTTTTGGTACCTAAGATTGCCCATTTCCCTACCATTTCTCCCTTCAGCTGGCTTCCAAAGACCTACACAGCTCTCTTCCCCTTGCCCGTCCTCCCTTCTCAAAGGCTGACGTGCTGCTGAGCACACACTCCCAGGCCTGGTGGGTTGGCCAAGGGACAGCAGTTGTAGGCAGAGGTGTAGACAGGACTGAAGTGTCCACATGCATGCGGATGAGTCTCTGGTGGGGTAAGACAGAGCCTGGGATTCGAGGAGAAGAAGTGGACCATAGGCAATAGGCTGTAGACAGAGGCCAGGCTGATCTCCCTGTTCCTCCATGTTGTTCTGGGAGTTCTTCATCCTACCTGACTCTCAGATGATTTTGGAAGTACTTTTATCAAGGTAGAAGTGTACGATATGCTTTATTCAGCAGTTGTTGATTTGATTTATAACTTATAAATGTTTAGATATATGATATGTGGCTTCCATTTGTACTCTTGCTCCAGGCTGGCCTGCTGTACTACTTAAAAAGTATTTTCCTTCTAATTGACTATATAATGTTTTTTTCCATCTTATGATATGTGGGTTTGCTTAAAGCAGAGTACCCTTGACTCTAAGCGCAAGATAGAGTGGTTATAAAAAACTAGAGTATCTTGATGCTGGTAAACTAATTGTGTTTCCAAATAACTTATTGACTTTTTCACATGCATTAGAAATACAAAATACAATTACTTGTATATTGTATTAATGAAACAAGAGAATTTATAAAATGAATAATAGATTATATAAATATCAGAACATTTTAATAAAATGCTGAATGAAAAAATATTCTAGAATAGTGTGTATGGTAAGCAGGCACTTTTATTTTTTTAAATACATATAACATTAGAAAATATGGAAAGAGTGCACACCAAAATGTTAAAAGTCTTGGAGATGGAACTCCTGGTTATTTATTTTGTGTGTGTGTATACACACACACACACACACACACACACACACACACACATATATATTTAACTTTCTGGATTGGTTATGTATTACTTTTGTGTGTATATATATATACATATTTAACTTTTATATATGTATATATATATATACTTTTGTATATGATTTAAATAATTATACAAGGGAAAAATATTTGAGAGTTACAGGAGTAAAAGACATCATCGAGTTTCTTTATTGATTATATGACAATAAGATGATTATAATTTATGTTCCACTCAAAGAAAATCTTTTAACAGTCAGATCTACAGTACCTGGTAGGATTCTCCTGAGTTTATATATGTGTGTTTAATTTCAGTTTTAAGGAAGATCAAAGAACAAATCAACATACATTGATGGAATAAAGGAAGCTTTCTCATTTTGTCTGAAGCTCCTGTATTGGGATGTTTGCTTGCTTTTTTTTAAAGATATTAGTAGACTCAGAGCAGATTTCACATATCATAAAAAAGTATCAAGATTCCCACCATATCTTATTCATTTTGTGGTCATTAAATGAAATAGTAGAACACTTTCAGATGGGTAATCTTCTGTAATTGTTGCATAGATTTTCCTGAAACTTGGGCAAAGTTTACAAAAATTTGATTTACTGAGAGAAGTTGTATAGTTCACAGCCTGAGTTGTGAGCATAATCAGATTGTCCTTCAGTTTCTCTTGTGTGTTAAGAGAAAATGCTAAGATTAAAATGCTTAAGATTAGAATGTTAAGATTAAAGTGCTTAGATTTTTAAGTTTCCTGATTAATTATCTGTATCAACCCTTAATAGAGTCCACGTGGTTTTGTAAGTTGGTGATATTTGCAGCCATTCCATTTTATTGGCAAGGAATTTTCAACCACTTGGATTTTCTATGAACAGAAGCGCTTTGGTTCCAAAAAGCACTCCACAAGTTGTCGAGCCAGATGTCTTCCCCTTGGAATCTTAATCTAGCTCATACACAGGAGAACCAGTTAACTAATCTGTTACTGTATTAATGTTGCTCATTCAAAAAAGATTGCCCAACATCTTGAATTATTGCAGTATTTAAAACTCTTGGTATTTTCTTCTGAAGCAGCAAGCTCTTGTGAATATTTTTTATGTGCCTATTAATGTGCAAAGCAGAAAGAGTTGGGAGGAGAGATGGGCATAGGCAGCAGGAAGTCTAAGGAGAAATAGCAGTGATGGTATGTGTCATGGGCTGATCTTGGCTGTTAGCATCCGACAGAGTCTGATTTGAATTCTGGTTCTGCCACTTACTGGATCGGTTGTGTGACTGTGGGCAACCTATTTAATCATCAAAGCTTCAATAAAAAGCTTGATAAAATCCATCTTCCAGAGTAGTAGTGAACATGATGTATATGAGTGTCTGGTGCATGATTGAGGTAAGCCAGGGAAAAGCAACAGAATGAGACTTGGCAGGAACACAGTCAAGGGGAGGGAAAGGGAGGAGGAAATAAATGGAAGTTGAAAATGGACAGTAAACAATTCCCAGTGGGGTTTCAAGGGCCCTTTGTATTCTAAAGGTTTTTATTTAAATAACCTTTAACATTCCTTTTTGGGGATGACTAGTTCTGGCTCTTTAGTCTTTCCTTATAATCATCATTTTCCAACCCTTTAATCATCACAGCATTCCTCTATAGATTCATGGTTCTCACTCTGGTTGTGTATACTGGAAGTTTGAACAGTACTCTGTGCCCATGGAGAGAATGGCATCACTCTTGTTCTCCTCTTCTCTCTCTCTCTTTAAAAAAGTATTTATTTATTTAGTTGCACTGGGTCTTAGCTGTGGCATGTGGGATCTAGTTCCCTGACCATTGATCAAACCCAGGCCCACTGCATTGGGAGCACCGAGTCTCAGTCATTGGAACACCAGGGAAGTCCTCTCCTCTTTATAATTAGTCAAGAGAAAGAGAAATGAGCAGCAGATGACAGTTTAAATACATGTGCCTATATAGGCACTGCCATGTGTAAAACAGATAGCTAGTGGGAACCTATCATATAGAGCAGGGAACTCAGCTTGGTGCTCTCTGATGATCTGAATGGATGGGGTGGGAGTGGGGAGGGAGGGAGGCTCAAGGAAGGGAGGGGATATATTATACATATATTTGATTCACTTCGTTGTACAGCTGAAGAAATTGACACAACACTGTAAGGCAACTATACCCCAATTTTATATGTATATGTATATATGCCTAAATACATGTCCCTGACCAAGTGTGCTACAGAGGGCTGGTGTGACAGGAGTTACCAACACTTCTGGATTATCTACTATCATTATTCCAGGTGCTTTATACGTATTAACTTGTTAACCTCATCACAATTCAATCCACAGGTATTACTATGTCCCCACTGTATGGACCAAAGTACAGAGAGGTTGTTTCACATATTTAAAGTTGCAGAACTAGCGAGTGGCAGACCCAGGAGTTGGATCTAGGCCATCTGACTTTAGCAAAGGCACTTAAAACCACTGTGCTATGCTACCTCTCTCTAGTTGAAGGCAGCAGGTCTTGAGTACTTGAATAAAGAATTTTGAATATATGTATGAATTCATACATATTTTATATGAATTATAACTGGATAGCTTTGGGAGTCGGAATGGAGTAGTTTCAAGATGAGACACCACAGCAGATAAAAGGCCAGAAGGAGATGAACCAGTATCTCTACTGTATTGGAGAATAAGGTTTGATTCATGAATTGGAGCTGAATTATTTCTCAAAATGCATCATATTATCATCTCTTATGAAGAACCTCTAATAGGATAGGCTATAGGGAACCCCTGAATATTCATAGTTAGAAAAGATGTTGAGACGTGGATATGTACCATGGAAAGAATGAATTAGCAAGTTATGGAGTGTGCCTATGGTCCAAATGAGATGAAAAGCCAACCAATCAAACCAAAGATGCTTGATGATAGCTTAGATGAAAATGATGTAGTTAAATCTCATATTTTTGAGTCTGATGGACTGGGAAAGAATGTGGGTACCCTAAGAATCAGAATTTTCAGTTGGAAGCAACTTCAGAAATAATCAATTAATCACTAGGTCAAAGAAAACCAAGACCTAGGAGCTTATCTCAGGTCACATAGGCAGATGTGAGGGAGTTAGTGTTAGAACCCTAATTCTCTGCCTTTGATCTAATGTTACAATGATATTGATCTTCCACATATTGGCTGACACTGTCTAGAATTTACAACATTGCTTTGATAACTAGATGCCATGTGAATGGTGTGTGTGTGTGTGTGGCACATGAAACATTCAGTACCATGCTTTCCAAAACCATAACCAGCTATGTGACTGAAATGGAAAATTGAGAAGAGGAGTCATTTGGGCAGGAACTTACTGGATCAGTTCTTGGTGGGGAAGGCAGAAATAGGGTGCAGATGATGATTTTGAATCTACAATTTCTCTGAATGTAGAAAAAGAATGTCAACTGTGTTAAAGTTTGCTCTCAGAAGTTAGCAGATTTGGATGAATATCACTTGAAACCAGTTTACTTTGAAGGAAGAGCATTTTTCATTCCCAGAGATTCAGAACTTTAGGCATTATGCATGCAATTTTATTAAGAATTGATATTAATTTTATTAAGAATTGATAACTATTCTTCTAGAAACTGCAAAATTCACTTTTATTTAGAGTATGTTAATGAATGATTTTCTCTATATCCTGATAATTCTTCATAATCCTCTGTTGAATTTCTGATACATTTTATCTTTTGAAATAGAAGGTAGGAATGTGTAATTTGGTTCCACGGGATTAATTTATTACTTCTACTAGAAGCTTCAGGGCTTAAAATACTCTATAATTGAATATATATTCCATGTTTAATTGAAGTTACAAATTCTGTGCTAAAATAAGTCAAGATAAGTTAATCCATATTAACATGAAAGCTTTCATTCAGCATGTGTTGTTGTGAATTTGGGCAGTGCTATTTCTCTATGGGAAGAAAAAAAATCTTTTTTACCTCGTGCTCTGAACTTCTTACATGAAAATATGTGTTTGATGGGAGCCTAACTGTTGGAAAGCAATGAGAACTACAAAATTGACTGTGTATTAAAATGTCTTACTTTTCTTGATCATTGAGGAAATCTCTCCTTTCTACACTGAAATTAAATCTATCATTTGATAACTTCCTATTATAGCTAACATCTCTCTCTTGTTAAAAGCATTTTTTTAATAGCAGAGGAATTGTTTCCTCATCATACAAAATTCATGAAAGATAAGAGAAAAAGAAAACTGAAATGAAATAAGATAGTAACAATTGCCTTATAAATTTTTAATAAAAGATTTAAGCTTCCGAGTCTCCTTAAAACAGAAAAAGAGCAAAGCTTCGGCTATAGAACAGTGTTTACTTCCAATGATGAACCTCATGTCTGTGGACTATCTTTCTCCCTTAGGAGCCTCAGTAAAGCAAACCATTTACTGTTCATGGGTGCTACTTGAAATGAAACAGTGTTCCTTTTGAAACATCTATCTGAGAATTATTTAACTTGGATGTTTGTCCTATTATTATTATTATTATTATTATTTTTTCTCCCTTTTATTGTTTTTGCCATACAATGCCATGATATCACCATGGGTTTACATATGCTCCCCCTCCAGAAACCCCTCCCTCCCCCCCGGGAAATCTCGATGCACCAGCCCCGAGAATCAATCCTGGGCTGGCGATTGATTACACATATGATAATTAACATGTTTCAATGCCTTTCTCCCATATCATCCCACCCTTTCCCTCATCCACAGAGTCCACAAGTCTATTCTATACATCTGTGTTCCTTTTGCTGTCTCGCATGTTGGGTTCTCATTACTGTCTTTCTAAATTCCATATATATGTGTTAATATACTGTATTGTTGTTTTTGCTTCTGGCTTACTTCACTCTGGATAATGGGCTCCAGTTCCGTCCATCTGAGTAGAACTGATTCAAATGAATTTTTTTTTAATGCTGAGTAATATTCCATTGTGTATATGTACCACAGCTTTCTTATCCATTCGTCAGTTGATGGGCATCTAGGTTGCTTCCATGTCCTGGCTATTGTAACATAAAACAATATGTTTTTTTTCAGGATTGATTTAACATTTATTAATTAGAAAAACTATATTTTTATAGTGAATGTTGTTTAGAAGAAAATAAAAGAATGTCTAGATAACTCTAGCAGGGAAGTCACCTTAAATGAGTGGTGACAATATTAGTGGTGAAACATTCTAATCATTTATGATTAGAAAAAAATAGAAATCTTGTTTCTAAAAGTATATGATTGAAGATACATTCTTGCTGAAGTGAAACATTCTCTTTTAATGTATTAACAAGTTCAGGTAGACATGCAATATTTTTTATAAAAATTATTTATTAATTGAAGCATAGTTGATTTGGGGCTTCCCTGGTGGCTCAGATGGTAAAGAATCTGCCTGCAATGCAGGAGACCTGGGTTAAATCCCTGGGTCAGGAAGATCCCCTGGATAAGTGAGTGGCTGGCTACGCACTTCAGTATTCTTGCCAGGAGAATTCCATGGACAGAGGAGCCTGGCAGGTTATAGTCCATGGGGTCACAGGGAGTTGGGCACCACTGAGCAACTAACACTGTAGTTGATTTACAGGGTTGTATTAGCTTCAGGTATACAGCAAAGTAATTTAGTTTTATATATATATTCTTTTTCAGATTCTTTTCCATTAGTTTATTATTTGTTACAACATACTGAACATAATTCCCTGTACTATACTATAGGACTTTCTTGTTGATAGATTTTATATATATCGTCATTTGAATCTGCTAAATAGAAAGGATATCTTTTAAGCACTGCATTTTTCTTGAAAAAATCGATTTTCCTGGATAAATAAAATCCACTTAATTAAAAATGACAAAATTTGTTTGGTTTTCTAAAGGAGCCTATAAAATTATTTGCTCTAGCTTTTAATAAATGGGCGGAAAAGTGAAGCTGGAACCAGCAAGACCAGTTCTCTGAGTCTCACACGTATCCTTCTTGAAATTCTCTTCTGTCTTAATTTCTGAGATACAATGTAACTTGGATGTTGGAGGAAAGAAAGAAATATTTTTTTCTGCTTCTTGTGGTCAGAATCACTGATTTTAAATTTTCTTCTATGGGCTCAGGATTTACAAAGGGTTTAGAAAGAGGTACAAATGGGGGAAGGCTGTTTCTAGAGTGGCGGGTGTTACTCTTCCTAATAGCACATACTGAGGCCTCAGAGGGTAAGACTATTTGTTCCCAGCCGGTGACAGAATGAGAACCACATGGGTTGCAGGAACTTGGAAACGAGGATTGAATACAGAAGTGTAATAGTGACGAAAGATCAGAGGGTAGTTGGTACCTTCAGTTTCAGCAGAAAGAGAGCCTGCTCAGGGGACTAGGGATGTGATGTAATTGCTTAGTCACTAAGTCATGTTCAACTCTTTGCAACCCTATGGACTGTAGCTCACCAGGCTCCTCTGTCCATGGGATTTCCCAGGCAAGAATACTTGAGTGAGTTGCCATTTCCTCTCCAGGGGAATCTTCCCAATTCATGGAGTGAACCCACATCTCCTTCATTGGCAGGCAGATCCTTTGCCACTTAGCCACCTGGGAAACCAGATCAACTACCTACCCCATGCAGTTTAACTCAATATGGATGCCTTTGAAATCAGAAGGTCTGATGCTATTCATGGCAGGTAGATAAGAAAGTACAGCTTTGCGTTCAAATGTGAACTCAGAGTTCAAATGTACACATAACCAAAAAGGCAATGGCAGAGATAGCAAATACAATTGATACAGTTAGAAACAGTTTGAAAATCATTAGTCACTGAGCAGTCAGAGGGAGACCTAAACTCCATGAAAATAAAGATTTTGTCTGTCTTCTTTGCCACTGAATTGTGAGCGTTAGAAAAAATCATGATCACTAGGGATTACATTGAATCTGTAGATTGCTTTGGGTAGTATCATTTTCACAGTATTGATTCTTACAGTCCAAGAACATGGTATATCTCTCCATCTGTTTGTCTTGTCTTTCATCTCTTTCATCAGAATCTTATAGTTTTCTGAATACAGGTCTTTTGCCTCCTTAGGTAGGTTTATTCCTAGGTACTTTATTCTTTTTGTTGCAGTTGTAAATGGGATTGTTTCCTTAATTTCTTTTTCTGGTCTTTTGTTGCAAGAGATTTATTTGTAATAATTTTGTATCCTGCAACTTTATCTAGTTCATTGATTGGTTATAGTAGTTTTCTGGTGACATCTTTAGGATTTTCTATGTATAGTATCATGCCATCTCCAAACAGTGATAATTTTATTTCTTTTCCAATTTGAATTCTTTTCATTTCTTTTTATTCTCTGATTGCAATGGCTGTGACTTCCAAAACAATGTTTGATAACAGTGGCAAAAGTGGATATCATTGTCTTACTGATCTGAGAAGAAATGCTTTCAGTTTCTCACCACTGAGAATGATGTTTGATAAGGGTTTGTAGTACATGGCGTTCATTATGTTGAGGTTGATTCCTTTTGTGCCCACTTTCTGGAGAGTTTTTATCATAAATGAGTCTTGAATTTTGTCAAAAGCTTTTTCTACATTTATTGATATGATCATATGATTTTTATTATTCAGTTTGTTAATATGATGTGTCACATTGATTTGCGTATATTGAAGAATACTTACAAACCTGGGATAAATCTCACTTGATCATGGCATATGATCCTTTTAATGTTATTGGATTCTGTTTGATAGCATTTTGTTGAGGATTTTTGCATCTATGTTCATAAGTGATATTGACCTGTAATTTTCTTTTTTTGTGATTTTTGGTATCAGGGTGATAAGTGGCCTCATAGAATGAGTTTGGGAGGGTTCTTCTCTCTGCAATTTTTTGGATGAGTTTGAGAAGGATGGGTGTTGGTGCTCTTCTAAATGTTTGATAAAATTTATCTGATTCCATCTGAAGCCTAAAGCCATCTGATCCTGGATTTTTGTTTGTAGGAAGATTTTTAATAACACTTTCAATTTCATTAATTGTGATTGGTCTGTTTATATTTTCTATTTCTTCCTGGTTCATTCTTGGAAGATTGTCCCTTTCTAAGAATTTGCCCATTTCTTCCAAGTTGCCCATTTTATTGGCATAAGTTGGCTCCTCTGTCCATGGAATTCTCCAGGCAGGAATACTGGAGTGGGGAGACATTCCCTTCTCCAGGGGATCTTCCAGACCCAAGAACCAAATCCAGGTCTCTTGCATTACAGGCAGATTCTTTACCATCTGAGCCACCAAGGAAGCTCCTAAGACACCAATGGACTAGGCCTGAAATGAATATTTTATGATACATATATAGTTTACCATGGAGCTGCTTTGATTACCTTGCCAATTCATTTTATCCTCTATAGTCCAAGTTTTAAAAGATATTTTTAATGCCCTATAAGTCAGATATATTGAATGAGGGTTGATCCTAGCTTGATTATCTGGAAGTCACTACAGAAACCATATGGCAGGGCTTTCTACCTGTTTAGGACCTGCCAGGGGCATTTTATAAAGGGCATCCACACGGGGACTAATGTTGAAGTAGTGCTCTGGTGGGTACCCACCTGGACTGGGGTAATTCAGTGACAGGGCACTGGGATGTCCATAGTGCTGCTAACCATTTCTTCTCTGGCTCTTCTTTTCCTCTTGTTCTCTCACTCTGAGCAGATCCCTGAATCTCACTATTGATTTCCAATGAGCCTTTCCTTTGATTTCCTGTTTAGCACTGTTTCAGCCACTCCCTATGCTCAACCCTAGCCTTCCCACCCTCATTCTGACCCAAACAGTAATCTTCTGTCTCTGATGTCTTCAGTAAAACACATTCTGATATTCCTCAGTTCTTATAAATGACTGAGTTACAAAATCTCAGTCATTCTTAACTCTTGCCTCCCTGTTGTCCCCACCAAGTTCAGCTGACTCCACAAAATGCTCCATAGCCATCTCTCAAGTCTGGATCCTTTCCATTTTGTGCCTGATTCAGTGCAGTAACTTCTCTGGTCACCTCGAATTCCCAAGCTTACCTTTTCCAAACATACTGTGACTAGAGTTTTCTTTCTGAATTATCACTTTGATCATATTCAAAAATTCTCAGTGGCTTCCTGTTACCTCTGTTCTGTCTTACCTTTGAGAACCTCTGTGATCTGGCTACTCAGACAATCCAGTACAACTTCCTGATATGATAAATGATTTCATTCTTCTTTGATCTTCCACTTTCTGATATGTTAATATGCTTATTATCTACATCATTATTTTTGGTTACAGAACATTTTGAAATATAATTTAACTGTTAAATATGTCTATTTAATCTCTTCCACTATAAATATTTTAAAAACAATAGTATGTATTTATTTCTGTAGACATGTTTTAGTCCTCAATCTAGTGCTATATGAGTATAAAGGAGGTTGATAAATATTTAGGGACTTGATGCATACCAGCTATGGTTTAATGGAAGAAAGCAAACACTATTTGAAGTTATATCATTTAAATTTGCTTCTCAGCTCTGCTGCTCCCCAGCTAAGTGACAATGAGAAGGTCATGAAATCCCACTGGTTTTCAAATTTGATTTTAAAGGCTCACTGGATATTTCATTCAATGAACACAGAAATTATAGCATCACAGGGCAAAGTCTGAACAATTAAAAGGATACCCACTCCTTTGGTGTTGATAACTGTTGAAACTGGATGATAGGTACATGGGGATTTAGTAAAAGTTCCTTCTACTTCTAAGTTTGAACATTTTCATAATAAAAGGTCATCATCCTCATTCTAGAGCACTAGTTTAAAAAAATGCAAGAGTTTTGATTAAATAGATTCCTATGTTGACCTCATACATTCTGACTTAGTGGCTTGAGGTAGATTCAGGAATCTTATTTGTGTTTTTTTTATATATATAATAGCAGATTGATATAAACATTGTTTTACCTCTCAGAACCTTCTTCTTAACCTGGAAAATTGAGACACAAAATCTGCACAGGTCTATTGTGTGTGAAATAAGATGTGTAAAAGCATGTCGTTCAGCTCCTGCCTCAAAATTGAAGCCCAGTATATGTTTAAATTAACAGATGCCTACACACTTCAAGAGAGACTCCTGCTCTGATAAATGGCCAATGATCATTTATAACTTTGAAGATGAATTCAGGTAACCAAGGCCAAGAGTAAAAAAAGAATTTAAAACGTGAAAGAATTTGATTAAGGATGGTACTGACACATACTCTTTTTTTTTTTTTTATGTTCTGCTAAGTGATTTGACTTCTTCTGGGAATGAACTGTAACCATATTTAATTTAAAGAGCTCAGAGATGACAAATTGCCAATAACCAGGATATTTTATGGATGGGTTCACTAGACTAGTGACTAAGCTAATTTCACAGCTGGAAGGGCTTATCTCTCTCACACAAATTTTGTATAGTTCAGATATTATGGAGAAAATCACTTTGAAAAACAACTTTCTAGGATGAAGTATGATCTAGGCTTATTGGAAAAAACTCTGAGACTTCTATTAGACATATCTTTATTTTAATGACATTTTTGTTTATAGTAATTGCTTAAGTAAATAGATAGCATTTACCACCAGAGTTGCACTAAATATTTTGTCTTCTTTAGCACTTTTGGAGTAGTTTTGATTTTTAATTGGATGGCTCATTTCTAGGTTGTATTTGTCCTCTGTCTTCAGCCACCACTACTTCCTAAAACTTTCTCTTCATTCCTTCTTACACTTCTTAGACTGCTTCTTACACTCTTCTCCAAATTTTTAGAGAAAACTGTTTAAATAATGTAAAACCTAGGCAACAGAAAGTTAAATATGCACAAGAAGGCTGGAAATAATATGCAAACTTTTTGTAGCTTATGACTAGAGGCACTATTGTCTATAGGAATATGTCTTAGACCACTCATTCATTTATTCAATCATTCAATAAATAGTTTTGGAAATTCCTGTATGATCTGGACGCTGTCTTTCCTTAAGGACTCCTCTTAAGGACAACTATAAGACAAGGGAGAAATAACGCAGGTGGGGATGGGTGAATGGCGGTGGTGGTGAGGCAAGGATGAGGTTTTCTTTCATTACCAAAGAAGGACCTCCCAAGGAGGCGGCCTTTACCTGGGCTTGCGAGAGTCTGAAGTGGGCAGAAGGAGATGCTTCAACCTAGCTGGATCCTCCCACTCACTCATCTCATGCATCAGGGGCAGAGCTGGCTTTGTTTGCTGCTGCTGCTAAGTCGCTCAGTCATGTCCGGCTCTGTGCGACCTCATAGACGGCAGCCCACCAGACGCCGCGATTCCTGGGATTCTCCAGGCAAGAACACTGGAGTGGGTTGCCATTTCCTTCTCCAATGCATGAAAGTGAAACGTGAAAGCGAAGTCGCTCAGTCGTGTTGGACTCTTCATGACCCCATGGACTGCAGCCTACCAGGCTCCTCCGTCCATGGGATTTCCCAGGCAAGAGTACAGGAGTGGGGTGCCATTGCCTTCTCCCTGGCTTTGTTTAGAACTATGCTTTGTGGCCATGGAGCATAGCGAAGCTTGCATGGCTAATGTAGGAACTGAGTCCACAGGCGATGCTACTTTAACAGCTGCTCTCATTTGCCACAGTGTGTAACTTGAATGAGATGCCAGTTTAGTTTCTGACCCAGCTGCAGACGGACCACTACTTAGTACATTCCTGAAAGATCCTTTGAAAAAGTGAAGTTCAGGCCTTGGATTGTCTCCAGTGTATTTTCAGAGTCTGAGAATATTGTGGAGAACTTTTGGGTAGAAAATCTAGAGGGGAAAAACAGATAACACACAGACAACATCTTTAAACTTGTGTCTCCTTTGAATCTGTTTTTGTAAAGAGGAAAATAGTATCTCTGTCTTAAATGCAGAGAAGTGTAAAAGGGTAGTTCAAGCTGACTTCAAAAATAATTAGATTATAATGTAACAAATGTATGAGTCTTTTCTTCACTGATACCAGTTTCTGGTTCTTTAGAGGTAAATACTTTTCAGTCTATAAACTACTGCCACTTTTGTATACACTCTGGAAGGTGTTATGAGAATGAAAAAGCAATGCTGAGGCAGGTATCTGCCATAAAACGTCTGAACCAGATGCGGTAGCAAGGAAAGACCTTTCTGTTCATCCTCTAGTGCTGGAGACCCACTGGCTTTAGGTCAGCAGCATCCATGTCCTTTTCC
This sequence comes from Antilocapra americana, assembly GCA_007570785.1. Classification (NCBI taxonomy): domain Eukaryota; kingdom Metazoa; phylum Chordata; class Mammalia; order Artiodactyla; family Antilocapridae; genus Antilocapra; species Antilocapra americana. The sequence goes on along the minus strand of ML664070.1, from coordinate 2,540,077 downwards.
TTTTCCAAAAATTCAACTGGTAGCTTCAATGGAATTGTGGGGCCGCAGTTATCCACCATCCACATGCAGATCACAGCATGCAGCTGTAAAGAGAAATTTCAGCCAGCGGCCACATCTTCCCAGGCACTTTCAAATAAGAGATCAAAATGAAAGGCACTGATAGACAGTCAGCAGCAAAATCTCATTCACTTTGATTCAAGTAACTCAAATCCCCATCAGTGGGAGGAAGAGAGGCTGGGTGACCACAGCTCTTGTGCTGGAATTGATCACCTGTCTTCCCCAGCCGCCAGGAGCAGCCCCTCTCCCATTGTATTGTGAGAAAGCTGAACCATTTAGTGCTGAAGCAGGATAGCTTGGGAGATTCATGCTGATACAGGAGGATGGGGGTTTTGTTATGATTTACCTCCATTAGTCCGAATTTTCAGCACTTAGGAGTTTTTAATTAACGATGTCAACTCTTTTTGCTTCTTCGAATGGCATCAGTGTGAACATTTTTGGGCCTGGGGGCACCCAGAAGCTATTCCTGGTTTCTGATAATTAAAGTGATTAAGGAAACAGAGGGAAAGGGACATGAATGTGGAGATATCAGGATTCTAGAAGATAATAGCCTTCATTTAGCTGCCTGCTCTTCTAGGCCTATGGCAGACATCAAGAAAAAGGTGTTGTATGTTTGTTTTATCTAGCAATCCTTCTATCTCAGTGCTGTTCATAAGTTTCCTCTAGTTTCAACCTCTATAAGCAGTTGACACTCAATATAAAAACTGCACCACACAAAAATCTGAGGTCTTTGTGCCATCTTTCATATCCTTACTTTGTAGTGGTGTCTAACTTTTGAGAGATTTAGGATGGAATCCTGTGTCACTTTTATTCTGTAACCTCACATAAAATTCAACAGAGTGCCTTTGCACTAGAAAATGCTAAGTATGTGTTTCATGCAGTAGGTAAATCAGATTTGATATATTGGCAGATTTATTTTTTAATGAGTAATAGCCTCCCCCTCTCCCTTTTTTGAAATGACTGTTCTTCCTATGTTGTAATAACATTTAAAATGAACAAAATGTAAGGACTTTTCTGGTGGTCTAGTGGTTAAGAATCCCCCTTCTGATGTAGAGGGTGTGGGTCAGGGAAATAAGATCCCACAGGCTGTGTGGTGCAGCCAAAGAGGGGAAAATATATATATATATATATACACACAAACACACACACATATTTGTATTATGTGTATATATAGAATGTGTGTGTATATATAGTATGTATGTATACATGTGTGTATGTATAGACTGAGTGACTTTTACTTCACTCACTATATGTGAGTGAAGTGAAAGTTGCTCAGTCATGTCTGACTCTGCAACTGTGTGGACTGTAGCCCACCAGGCTCCTCTCTCCGTGGGATTTCCAGGCAAGAATACTGGAGTGGGTTGCCATTTCCTTCTCCTACATATATATATATGTGTGTGTGTGTGTGTGTGTGTTTATGTGTATATAAAAAGTAACTATCCCATTTTCTTCAGGTCTACCAATTTCATCCTATTCTCTCTCTAAAATAATCTGAATTATTCTTGTTCTTTCAGAGCCACCCTCTGTAGACTTACCTCTTTCTTACACCCTAACACTGTACTCTGATCTAAAGAGCCCTGAATTTTAGTTCCTGAAAAATGTCAGTGGAGGGGAGGAGGGAAACAAAGTTAGCAGAACACATGAGTTATTTCCAAAATCTAGGAAGTTTCTGTAAGAACAACTTAAAAGTTACAGCCAGCAGCAAACCAGTCTGAAACAGAAATTATTACTGTGTTTTCATTCTGACCAGATATGCACAGCGTTCTTTTAGTGCTGCCAGCGTCTCCCTGTTGTGTGTGTTTGAGCAATAAACACCTGGTTAAGATTTTACAGGTAACCTGATGCCACAGTGACAGGATGGGACCTAAATGGTATGCAAATGCAGGAATGTGAGAATACCTTTCTGCCTGAGTGTGCACATTCGGAAGATGAATAAGGTACATTGTTCCCATTTTGGTGCTTTTTAGATTTCTCCTGTCACTTCCCAGAAAAGCTGGTTTACATTTTTTATGAAATCACTCCCATGTTGTCAGAGTGAGTCTAATGATCAAAAAAGATACCCGCGAGATTTCTAAAGCACAGCATTTCAAAACCTCGTGTTAGTCTGAACATAACAAGACACAACAAAATAAAACAAAATGGTTTTATCAGAAAAGAATAACTGGAATGCTTAACATTTAAAACATTTTTTTTTGAATAGAATGGTGCTGGTTTTGTCTTTAAGTTGTGTCTTACTCTTGTGACCCTATGGACTGCAGCCCACCAGTCTCCTCTATTTATGAGATTCTGCAGGCAGAATACTGGAGTAGGTTGCCATTTCCTTCTCCAGGGCATCTTCCTGATCCAGGGATCAAACACGGATCTCCTGCATTGCAGGTGGATTCTTTACTGACTGACCCACCAGGGAAGCCCCTTTAAAAGGAATATTTAAGAATAAAAATAAAGATAAAACAACATTGCTTTACCAAACAGATTTAGATTCTTTTCCTGATAGGTGAACAGCAGTAGCGGGGAATGTCCTTCATGTAAATATTAAAACTGTGTTTATTCATGAGCTTGCACAGGTGTGGAGCATTTAAAGCTGGTTATGTAAAGTCATCTCATTGCAGTCGGCTCTTGGGAATTGCTCTCTATAAATCTCCAGGGAGGCAGAGTGGCATCACATGTGGTTGTGGCTCTCAGGTGGATCTTGGCATTAGGATGTTTGGGCTTCAATGCTGGTTCTGCTTACCAGGGGCTTGCATTTAGGAAAGCTAACTGAGTTTTGTTAGTCTCAGTTTCCTCATCCATAAAATGAGGAAAATAATTATACTTACCTCAGAGATTATGCGAACCAAATAAAAGTAGAAAGTTCAATAGCTGCCTGTTAGTGCTCACAATAAGCTCTCAACAAGTAACGGCTGCTGTTGTCACTATCTTATATCAGACACGAGGTAGCACCTGAACTAAATGGTACCTTTTCCAGGTGGTTCCCAATTTTGGAATGTGCTTAGTCATTCAGTCATGTTCCACTCTGCGATCCCATAGACTGTAGCCCTCCAAGCTCCTCTACTTGTGGGGATTTTCCAGGCAAGAATGCTAGAGTGGGTTGCCAGCCCTCCTCCCAGGGATATTCCCAATCCAGGGATTGAACCCAGGTATCTTGCATTGCAGGCAGATTCTTTATCATATGAGCCACCAGGCAAGCTCAATTATTATTATTATTCAATGGGTTTCAATTGTTAAAGGAAATTTAAATGAAAATCAGTTGGCTTTTTAAAACTCCTGCACTTTCTTCATATGGATAAAGCCAGCCAGTCTGGCAGCATTGCTTTATTTTTCTAAGACACTGTTGGTGGCAGGAATAAATTTGAGTGAAATGTGGAAAGGGTAATGGGAACTTTAGCCTTGCTCCTCTTCTCTCCCAGGATTACTGTCATCCCATGATTTGCATCTTCTTCATTTCATTTATCCCTCCTTCCCTCCCTTTATCTCCTACTAGGTGCTAGACATTGGAGATGTGACATGAATTGGTTACAATCTCTGTTCCCAAGGAGCCCACAGGAAGGTTATAATGGGGGTACAGGGAAGACAGTGGTGGTTTTGGTGTCAAAGAGATCATTTTTCTACAAGGAACTTAAGATAATGTTTGAGATATGCGTAGAATTCTGTGGAAATAGGAACAGCGAGGACGTCCCACAAAAGTGTCCTTATGGATTTTAACATTCACCATTGCAGTGTGAAGAGCTCCCTCTTCCACAATTTGTTTATACCAACATGCAAATAAAATGGGAGTGTCTCACAAATTAGATTAAGGCCTTTAGTTGCTCACAGGAATACATAACTAGTTTTTCCCTGTAAGTTTGACTTTCTCAGTCATCTTTAAAACATAATGTATACATGAGTCACAGCTTTTGTCTGACAGTGGATGAATGTCTAAGCAGGGCTTGAGGGGTACAGCATGTTTAATGTGAACCAGATTCTGAGAAGACGCAGCTGAGGGGCAATTAATGTCATGAATTAAATGTGTGTGTGTGTGTTTTCCCTATAGAGAAAGGGGGAACAATTTTACAAACGAAATAAATTTCATTTATTTGCACATTGGTTAGCTATTAGCTCATCCCTTGTAACACAGTGACAGTCATGTTCTTACCCTCCTTTTTAAGCTGCTTCTTTAGAAGCTATTTGTGTCATAAATTATTTCTAGTGAATTTCTCGTTAGATACTAAGTGACATTTTGAAAAGGGGCCATTATTGTCATTGTTGTTATCATTATCAAGACTTAAACATGTCAGAAGAGAAAAAATCCTGAGATCCTAACAAGATCCTGCTCAGTTGTACCTAAAAATCTTTTGATTTGGGAACATTTATTTAAAAAATGATTGTTATAGAATTCTCACTCTACCACCATCCTATCTTCACAATGGCTTTCTGGAAAACAGTATTAAGTTACTAGAAACTTAAAGCCTGTGTCCCTAATGTTTATGTGAAACCAATCAACATTTGATTGTAGTTGAAGAAAATTAACCTATCAGGCTGTATTTCAGTTTGCAGTATACAATACTTACATTTTTGCTTTTTAATTTATTTCCTAAAAAAATTTTTTCCTAGAACTGATTTCTCTTCAATAAGCTTCAAAATGACATACTTCTTTTGTGTCATAAAATAAGAAATAGGAATAAGAAATTTGGGTTTCTGAATTTCTTGGTGGTAGATACCTCTTAGTGCTTTTCTAAACTTAGGTTGAAAGAATAAGAAGAAAAAAGGGTAAAGATTGAGTGATAGCACCGATTCTAGCAAGCAGTGGATTTACGTGGCTCTCACCAGCTTTGCTTCAGTTGTTTGCTCCACTAGGACTGAGGCATAGCCCAGTGAATTCTGTAATCCTTACTTTTCTGATTATGGTGTAATTTTGAACATGGGACAAGACCTAGAATGTGGTATCCATCATTTATTGTGTCATCTTTCCTAGAGCTCAGAAAGCCACCTGTCCCATTTCCCACTTGTAAAAATATAGCACTGAGGTAAAGATCCAAACCGCAGAGCCGTGCAGGAGAAGAGTGGGTCTGCTATGCGGGAGGATCCAGAAAGGGTGGCAAGACCCACAGGCAGTGAAACCCTTTGGTGTCATTTTAGGGACTCTGAAGAGCTCCGGTACCATAGTCCTTTATGTCTCAACAGAGACAAGAATTCAGCAAGAGGCAAAGTGATAGCTGAGAAGTGATTTATTAGAATAGGATGCTTGTGAGGTTTACAAGCGGGTGTGCAAGAAATGCCACCCTTGAGAACTTACTGGGCTATAGTTTAATGATAAAGGAAAAGTGAGGAGGGGGAGAAATACTTTGTCTTTCTTAGGCAGACATCCTGCTTCCATCATCAGTTCCCTCTCCAGGTTGAGCAGGGGGATTAGTTCTTGTCTCCACATGGTCAACCCAGGTCCACAAATTATTGTTTTTTATGTGTGCAGAGAGCATGTTCTAGGGACCATGAACTTAGTGAGCTCCCTGGGCAGGATGTGGGTCTCATGCCACCATTGTTTTATTGTTTGGGGGTATGTCTTCTGTCTCTGCCACATGGTTGTGTTGCTAAGCAAACTTGCTTTCTTGAGTAATCATTAATTTACAGGGGTCTCCCATATATTTTTATTTACAATCCCCTAGTGGAATCAACTACTTAATCACCTGCTTTATCCTTTTACTCTGTCCCTATCAGAAGGAGTGGACCTTTCCTTCATGGGGCCCTGATATCTGGTGAAACTAACACCAGGGTGAATACTTCCTAATCTTTTTGCACTACCAGGAAGAGAGAGCCCAAGGAGTAAAAAGGTACAACATAGCTCATTTGTTTGCTCAACTAATATTTATTGAGTGCTTGTGGTTTGCCAAGCACAAAGGTTGATTCTGGAATAAGTTATCACTCCTGCCTTCAAGGTGTTTCAGTCCGGTGGGGAGAAAGACATTTAAACCAGTCATTAAACTTACTAATTATTAACATTACAGTGGGGAATAGCTTCGAATAGAAATAGCATAGTTGTGGAGGCCAAACTCAGGCTCTTTCTGAGATTTGTAACCAGGAGCAAGGTGATAAATGCCTTTGATCTTGGTTCTTCATCAGTGATGGTGGTGGTGGTGATTTCTTCTAACTTGCAGATAACATATGTAAAGTGCCCAATAGAGGGTCTGGCATTCAGTAGTGTGTGGACGAGCTTCAGGTGCTCAGGTAGCCTGCAGGGCAATGGGACCACTGAGTCCGGAGTCTCATGTCACATGTGCAAAAATGGCCTTCATTGGAATACTGGGGCCCTAAACTGATAAGGAGATGCCACTGACAGATTTTAGCCTTCTGTCACTCAGCTCATGGACCAAAACTGACAGCTCAAAAAACCCCATCACCATTTTTGTTCTCATCCGAATTTCTGATAACATCTCCCACATGACTCATTTTTTTCTACTGAGCTTGTTTACTGGAAGGACCTTGCACTTCGACTAGCCTCCTTTTCTAGGCCTTCAGTATATTTTCTTCTTGCCCTTCTCTCCAGTCTCTGGTTTACTGTTATTTGAGAGGTATTATTAATATTTCGGGCTTCCCACGTGGTGCTAGTGGTAAAGAACCCGCCTGCCAGTGCAGGAGACTCAGAGACCTGGGTTTGATCCCTGGGTTGGGAAGATCGCCTGAAGGGGGTCATGGCAACTGACTCCAATATTCTTGCCTGGAGAATCCTGTGGACAGAGGAGCCTGGTGGGCTATAGTCCATGGAGTTGCAAAGATTAGGACACGACTTGGCAACTGAACAACAACAATGAATGTTTCAAAGTCATGTTTTTAATATATACATATGTATATTAATATGTTAATATATTAATATACATGATTATAAAACATTTAATAGAATGTATTAGGTCATTGCTGCCTTTTTGTGACCTAAGAGCTATTAGTTAATGCTTATTGAGTTCTTACTGTTAGGCATCACATATCTTAGGCATTTTATCAGTGCTTCTCAGACTTTAATGTTAATATATGTCACCTGGAGATCTTTTTAAAATGTAAGTTTTGATTCATTCAGTGTGGGGGTAGGGCCCAAGAGTCTACATTTATAATAAGCTCCTGGGTGATGCTGTTGGTCCATGGACTGCATCTTGAATAGCAAGGCATTGTATCATTTGATCCAATGACCAGACAGTGAACTGAATATTATTTTCCCCATTTTATAGATGTGGAGGAATTAGATCATTTTCCCAAGGGCATGTTGCTAGAAACTAGCAGTGTTGAAACTAAACCCAGTTCTGCTTCCTGATAGATATACTTTGGGCTTTGAAAATGTCCTACAACACCCAAAGTTGATCTGATGCTACCTGAAACAAAATTTATATTTTTGTTAGCTATTTCTTTCTTTTTAATGAAACTTCTTTTCTAATTTAAATTTCTCCTTATGCCGGACCTTTTGTTCCATAATGCTTCAGATGTGCTGGATTTTGTTTCTAAAGATGATATGTAAAAATTTTTTTTTTTTAACATTTAGTATAATTATCTTACCATGCTGTGTTAGTTTCAGGTGTGTAGCAAAAAACTTTTGTATGATTTGCCAAGCTTACAGGTTAGAAAACACGTACCGTTGTTGCAATTTGGTTTGAACACAAGAGGAAGTTGCAGAGAAAGGATGCATGTGAGGAAAGGAAATCCTCAGGCCCATTTATTGTTTAACGCTCAGTGTACAGTGTGCTGTGCTTGTCACAAGCTAATGGAAAAGGAGTGCTTGTCCTTAACAGAGCAGATACACTTTTAAGAATAACATTTTGACTTGCTTATAAAATTAATTTGGTTCATAATAGAACATCTGAGCTACAGAAATATAGTAGTAAAATAAAAAATGATCTAAAACCCCACTGATTTTCATATTTTATTTTAAAAAATGTGCAGACTATATCTCGAAACAGAGATCCCGACCACCTTTACGCAGAAGTGCAAGAGTTCAAGTAATAAATTATGGTAAATAAACACTTTTTTATTTTGAGAGGCAATAGGACTAAAGGGGGGCAGTTAGGAGTCCCCCCAAAATTTAAGACATGCGAATGCACTGCTCAGGCAGCACTCGAGTTCTGGGGTCACGTTCCAGCTTTCACGAAGGGTCTCAAAACGTAGCCCAACCCTCGCCGCTGAGAACTCGAGTTCTACGCGTTCAAACCCGGCCCGGCGCCGACGCATGCGCAGTGCGGCCGCCGTGGCTCGGTGGGCGTTTCACGGGCCTATTTCTCTCCCGCAGGTTTTGTGCGTTTAGTGAAAGGGTCGGGACTGCCACGCGAAACAGTTCCGAGCCCAAGACAGGAGAGGGAAACCATCCATAAGTGAAAAACACATCGCGCTGAAATAAGCTGCGGGGACGGGTGGGGGTCGGTTCGGCAGGCGTCTCCAGATACACGCTTTTATTGTGGCAAAACATCTCCACGAGCAACTAACTTGGAGGAACAGGAGTTCTCTGTAGGAGGAGAATTTAGAAGGTGGAAGGGGTGAGGGGTAACGATCTCTATAACTTTCAGCGTTGCGTTCTCGAGATGCCCTGTGCCTTTTTTTTTTTTTTTTCCTTTTCGCTTCTTTGGGGAGTCCGGATCGCTCCTCTCGGACCCTTTAAAAACTGTGTTTAGGAGGTCCTCCTGGAAGCCCCCACCGAATTACCCTGTTTGGACACACTCTCCCCAAGCAGGAGCTCTCCGGGCGCCCGGGGCTGTGCGAGCTCGGCCGGCCGGAGGGCCGGTGGTGGGCGGGGGCGCCCTGAGGGACCCCCTCGGCCGCCCCGCCGCCCTCCCTTCCCCTCCCCGCCCGGGCCGTCGACCCCGGGCCAGGGCGGCGCGCGCTCTCCCACCCGCGCCTCTGGGGACTCGCAGACGGCAGCGAGACCGGCCCGCGCTGGGCATGCTCAGTCGCCCGGCGCCGGGCTCGCAAGTCGGAAGCTTGTGCGCGACCCCCGCCGCCGGGCCGGCCGGAGCGCACGGAGAGCGCGCGGGACTCGCTGCGGCGGCGCCCAGGAGGCGGCGGACCCGGGCCGGGATCGGAGCCGAGCCCGGCGCGGGGCCCGGGATCCGCCCGCCGCGGCGCCTGCTCCTTCGCACCGTCGCGCCCTCGCAGGCAAGGGGCCGGCCGCGGCCGGCGTCGGCGGAGCGGAGGAACGGCGGCAGTGGCGGTGGCCGCCGCCGCATCTCCGCTGCCTGCCCCGGCCGGGCAGCGTCCAGGAGCCGTCGGGCATGGAGCCGTGGAAGCAATGCGCGCAGTGGCTCATCCACTGCAAGGTGCTGCCCGCCAACCACCGGGTGACCTGGGACTCGGCGCAGGTGTTCGACCTGGCCCAGACCCTCCGCGATGGAGTCCTGCTCTGCCAGCTGCTCAACAACCTCCGGGCGCACTCCATCAACCTGAAGGAGATCAACCTGAGGCCGCAGATGTCCCAGGTAACGAGGCCGGCGCGGTCGCCTCCGCCTCCAGCCGGCATCTCCCATTAATCAGCCGGCTAATGTCTTTGTGTAAATGCAAACATCTAGGTACTCTCTGTTTGCCCTGCCTTCTGCTTTGCGGACCGCTTCGGCTTCTTGTACTCTGGCTTGACACGGTTTAGCTCTTCAGTTGAATGCTAGAGCCCTGTGTCCTAAGATGGTATGAGGATTTCTTAAGAGCTTTCTGTGAGACGGGAAAGAACAAGCTGTCCTAAGGTGCCCTTCACCTACTGGGGGTGGGTGGATGGATGGGTGGGTAGGGGTGTGTGTGTGTGTTGGGCGCAACAAAGAGAGTTTGGTCCGGCTCTTCTTTAATAACGATGGGGAGGCATGGAAGGAGCTGATGGGGGGTATTTGTGCCTTTAGTTCTTTTGCTTGCATTTCGTCCCCATGTTTTCTTGAAAGAGGAAGCATGACATAAATGAGGACTCTAGGAAGTGGAGGGCGTTCCGGTACCGTTATCTGTACAGGAATGGCACTGGCCAAAGGGCGGAAAAGGGAGCACAACGTAGCGGCAGCCCTGAAAGCCCCCTGAGCTTGGGGCCAGCTGGCAAGCTTCATGGTTGTGTTTATAGCTCGTCTTAAGCCATGTGAGAAGGAGCCAGTCCAACCTCTCTCAACAGTGGCAGGAAACGAGAAGTTTTGCTCCAGAATCCGCCTGCCTTCATTCAGTGCTTGCTCAGGTGGTGTGGTGCACTCTTGGCTTCTGTGGCTGGAGCCCTTCCTGGAGGTGCCTCTTTGAAGAGTTAAAAAAAAAAGTAACTCTGGAAGGTTGTGTGCGTCCTAAACTCGTAAGTCGCTACACAGTGGAATGGTAGTTTCTTGGTCCTGTCAGAAAGTTTTTATGCAGAAAGCTGTTAAACACAACTCAGTACATTTATTTTCTCTTTTAGAGAAAAAGCCACTTTGCGAGTCAAAAACCACTTTCAGCTTGAAAGGGAGAGGAAACAGTTCCCTACATGATACACTTTAGCAGCACTAATCCTAAATGATACAGAACCTCAGCTACTTAGCAACCAGAACAGTGCCTTTTACAGCAGAACTTTATATAATGCAGACTTGAGATAATGTAATAATTATGTTTTTAAAGTCAGAGCACATACATTCCTCTCTTCTGGATGTCAGCGTTTCATCAGGGCCGGTCTGCACCTCCAGTTCTGCATCCCTTGCCCATCTACCTTCAACCTGCTGGTTAGTGGTTTCCAAGAAAGAACAGGCTTGTAAGTGGTGAGAGCCATATAGTTTTAGAAGTGAGATGATTTATTTCATACTCTCTCATATTCCGAGGTGGTTGTTTGGCTAACTCTATGGACCCCTTAAGAGCTGTCGCAGTTTGGAATATCCTGTCCAAGGATTTAACAGACTTTTCCATTAAGCTGGAAGTTGCTGCTTTGCACAGAGTTCTCTAGGGAGCTGCAACTGATTATCCAGTCTGCAGATCCCTGTTTTCCACCTGGCCTATGGCTTTAGGATGCTTTGGTCTACCAGCAGGTAGTATGGTACTATGCGTATCCTGAAACTGAACCCTTGGGGGTTGTTCATTAAGTGGTTCTCAATAATAACGTGTATTTGATAGCTGAGGTTCTCTCTGTTTCAACTTTCTAACATTTACTTCAATGTTAACAATGGATGAAAATTTTTTCAAAACTGTTTTTGCTCTTTGTTCTCCTTGTAGAATATAGTAGATGTAATTTAATATTTTTGACGACAAAGATTTGTCATTATAAGCATCATTAATGAAAATTGAACTCATATCCTGCTCTAAGGACACTATTCCCTACTGGGAATACCACAGTGAACACCTCAGGATCCTTGCCCTAAAGGAATTACTACACTATTCTATCAGATAAGTCACCATGTTATAATGAGCTGAACAGTTGAATGACCTTCCTTAGGCTGTTGTGCTTTGGGGTTCTTAACCCTGAGCTTCCTGGTTCCAAATTCTCTGCAGTAATTTTCTATGGACATGACTTAGCAACTAAACAACAATTTTCTGTGAGTATGGACTTCTTCCAAAAATGAACCGTGGAAGGCTAGTACCTGAATATGGTGATGTCTCTTTTTGCTGTCTTCCTGATTGTTGGCCACATTGCAGAGAGATAAGGTTGCTGAACAGCTGAGTGCTGCCTGCACAGGTGATCTTGTATTATGTAAGTTGTCCTGAAATCTTTAAATGAGACTTAGTAATGTTTTCATTAAATAATTCATTGACATATTTAATATACCTTCCATGCCTGGCAGATACTAGGCACTTAATAGGTGTTCGCTTTTAGCAAAATTACTTTAAACTTTTTTTTTGGCTGTTGTCACATTAAGAGTAAAAGGTTACAATCAAAATTCTAAACATCAATTGCAAGGTCTACAAGTTCCTTTGGGCTGACATTTCTGCCTCTAACTAATCCTGTCTTTCTTGGTGAAGGTTCTGTTTGCTTCTGGTTTTAAGGCTCCTAATCTGTCAGCTCAATTCATCCACTATAGTGAATAATCTAATAACCCAGTGAAACTCTGACATATGTCCCAGCAGACCTTACTCTTCTGAATTTAGAGCTGCTATTACTAGTTCTTGTGGCTTTTGCTATGTCCGAGACTCATTCTGTCTGCCTGGTTTAAGTTTTGTTGGAGATACTAATGTGAAATAGACTCTCTATAGCACCTGATCGTCTAAGCCAGGGAATAACTGGAAACTCTCACTTCAGAGTTTTGTGGTCTTTGAGACTGTTGTGAACAGATATTGACACCAGAAATTCTGGTGTATCAGTACCTTGTTTATTGCTTGTTTTTATTTTCTCAGAAAGGCTAAAATGAGTAGCCTCTTTTAGTAGTGTTTATCTCCAGTGAGTGGGATTTCTTCCACTCTTATTTAGTCTTCTACCTTATTTGTGTTAAAAAAAAAAAACAACCCTCGAATAATTAAAAAATTTTAGGTTTGAATCTTGGAGTCTTAATCAGCTGTCCTCCAAAATAAACTTATAAATGGGATCTAGATTCTCTTACCTTTTTTCAGTAATTGTTGTTTTTGGCTGTGGACATCAGCCTTTTGGGGGTCTTGTATTGAAAGAGGAGAATATTCTTCAGTTCAGTATAGGTTCTTTTTTTTTAAACTCTGATTTAGATTTTATTAGTTAAGGTGCTAAATATTAATCACATTTAATTACACATTTAACATATTCTTTTTATTATAAAGAATAAAAGTTAAATAAAACCCATATGGTCCATGAAAATCCACACAATCTGTGAAATCTGATCTCTGTATATACTAGACAGATTTACTTTCATCCAAAACAGTGTTCTAGATAGGATACCAAGCATATACATGATTCTGGAAGAGAAGAGCCTTCCTGTGCTGTTTGTACTGGGGAGGTGCTTTGTGGAAGCCTGGGTTTGGGGCTTGATGTCACTTTGGGTGGTTAAGAAGGTCTCCATAAATGCCTGTAATCAACCATGGTTGTATTGTCATTGAAATTATCTTAATCTTAGTGTTAGTCACTCAGTTGTATCTGACTCTTTGTGACCACATGGACTATAGCCCATCAGGGTCCTCTGTCCATGGGATTCTCCAGGCCAGAATACTAAGTGGGTTGCCATTTCCTTCTCCAGGGAATCTTCCCAACCCAGAAATTGAACCCAGTTCTCTTGAATTGCAGACAGTTTCTCTAATCTTATTATTTTGTAATTTTGCTTTGTCTTAGGATGGGAATAACACATTTGATAAATTTACTGACCACTGTGTACAGTATAGATAAACTTTTGAATTTTCTTAAAATGACTTATTCAGATTTCAAGTGTTCCTTCAACTAATTGTTTGTTCCTACTATGTGCCAGACACTGTTTTAGGTACTGGCTTGGAGCAGTAAACTCAATAGAGTCCCTGCCCTAAAAGGACTTGTATTTTAGTGAGGAACGATAAATAAACAGCTATATACTGTGTTGGGCTCTGAAGAGATGTGAGCCTGGGTAAGAGTCTAGAGGGAAGTGTGATTTGATTTTATGGAAGGTAGTCAAGAAAGGCTTCCTCTGAGGATTTGACAAGTGAGCAGGACCTGAAGGGAGTGTGAGAAGGCAGGAGTGTGGATGTTTGGCAGAAGCAAGTTCCTGGCAGAAGGAACAGCCAAGTGCTAAGGTCGTGAGGGGTATTTAAATGGCAGGTAACCTGGAGGAACAGCTAGAAGGCCAATGGCTAGAGGAGAGTGAATATGGGAAGGAGAGGTAGGGATGAGGTCAGAGAGAAGATGGGGACTAGATTTTTGGCACTTGTGGGCTGTAGAGGACTGAAGACCTTCACCCTGAGTAAAATAGGAATCACATGGCCTGACTTAATTTCAGTTGGGTCATTCTGGCTGCTGTGTTGAGAGTAGATGGCAGAGCAGCCAGGATGGAAGAGTCAGGCTCAGACAGTCATTCTGGCAGTGATGATGGTAGCTCTGACCACAGTGATCTGATAGCAGGGCCGGGGGTGAGAAAGACTCCAGCCTTAGGTGTATTTTGAAGGCAGAGCCAACAAGGACTTACTGACAGCATCAGATGACAGGTGTGAGAGGAGCCAAGCATGACTCCAGGGTTTCTGGCCTGAGGAACTGAACTGATGGAGTCTTCATTGACTGAGATGGAGATGATGGAAGGTGGAGAGAGGGCGAGGACCATGTGGAATTAGTTCTGTCTGAAATGCCCATCAGGCATGTAGATGCTGAGCAGGCAACTGCAGAAGTTGGAGATGGAGAGATAAAGTTCAAAGTCCTCAGAGTATATAGATGGTATTTAAAACCCTGGCAGTGTATGGCATCATGTAGGGAGTAGTGTCCGAAGAAAAGGTCAGAGGAGTGAGCCCTGGGGCTTGCCCATGTGTCAAGAGTGGAGAGATGAGACCCTGTACAGGAGTTGAGAGAAAATGGCCACGGGATGGGAGGGTAAGCCAGCAGAATGTGGTTTGAGCAAATCAGGTGAATAAAGTGTTTCTAGGAGGACTGATTAGACATGTTAAATGTTGTTCAAGTGAAAACAGGATTGAAGATAGACTATTAAGCAATATGAAGTTCTTGAGTGACCTTGGTAGAAACAGATTTGGGGTGTGATATGCAAACACTCCACTGGAGAATGGCAAATAGGAGGGGATCTAGACCATAAGTATAGTCATGTGTTTAGGGGTGAGTTTGCTGTAGAGAGAGCAGATAAATGGGATAGTGGCTAGTAGGGGAAAAGAGATCAAAAGGGTTACTTTCTTATCATATAGAATTTTTATGTAATGCCAATTACAAAAGCTCTTTTAGATTTAGACAGATTTTATCATATGGCACAGTTGTATATATTACTTGTGTATGTGTGGAAAGATAAATATGTATATAAAAAATATAAGTGAAATATATTTAACCAGAACGTGTTAGTCGCTCAGTCATGTCTGACTCTTTGTGACCCCATGGACTGTGGCCTACCAGGCTCCTCTGTCCATGGAATTTTCCAGGTAAGAACACTGGAGTAAGTTGCTGTTACACCACGGTGGCTCAGATTGTAACAAATCTGCCCAGTATATGGGAGACCTGATTCGATCCCTGGGTCGGGAAGATCTCCCTGGAGAAGGGAATGGCACACTCCAGTCTTCTTGCCTGGAGAATTCCATGGACAGAGGAGCCTGGAGGGCTACAGTCCTTGGGATTGCAAAGAGTCAGACATGACTAAGCGACTAACACACACATATACATGAAATATATTTAATGTGTTCCTAAAACTTTTCATTCTGATGGCTCCTCTGCTGAATACCTTTTCATCTACACAGTTAGGTTTTTGTTGCTGTTACTCCTTAAAGAGAAGTTTATTTCTGCTATACATAACTGTACATTGTTTGAAAACCATAATTATATTAGTTTTAACTTTAAGATGTGCTTTCCAAATGCAAATCTGCATCCCTACGGCCAGGTACTGCTGTGTGAAGATTACTGGGTTGTATGGTTGAGGGGAAAAAAAGGCTATCCTTGTCCAAAAAGAGTGGTGTGCCAGTTACATTTTTAGCCAGTCAGTTCAGAATAGTGTGATTATTTAGTCTTTCTTCTCAGGAGTCAGCAACCTCTTTGCCATTTGTTGGCTTATTCTCTTGGCCAGCATAATTTTAAATTTGACACCAATCAAGATCTTTTCATGTGAAGTAGCTCAGGCATCTTAAGCACTTGGTCTGTCTGCATACTTGATGGCTTAACCTGGGCTCTCTAGGAACCAGAGCCTGGGATAAAGGATTGGCGTGCCAAAGCTTTACTGGTGAGGTACAATCTCGTGTCTGTCAGGGTGAAGAAAATGAGATGGTACCTTTTTTTTTTTCTAAGATGGAGAAAATTGTATCTCATTTGTAACGCAAATAGGGTTGATCCAGTGTAGATCACCACTGATAGGATCCTAATTTTCAAATACAACATACTCTTTTTTTTTTTTTCTTAAACCCGCAGTGGGAATTTGTATTATTGACTTTCCTTCTGTCCTGAAATTCTAGTTCTCACCATACTACACTCTTCTGGTTCTCATATTTTTTATGTTCTTTCTTAACTTTTTTCGCTGGCTTCTCTATAAACACCTTGAAAATTTTTGAGTTTTCTACTTTGTTGCCTTTTTTTTTTTTTATGTCCTCTTCCCTCTATTATTTCATGACACTGTGGTATTACCTCCTTTTCATACTCTGATGGACCCGGTGTTCATGATGATAGCCTTTGTCTGCCTATTTTATGTCCCCATCTCTGGAGTTATAGTTTCTTCATGAATGGGTGGATGCATGAAGATCACATGATCAGAGTTCACCATGGAAAGTTCTTCCACAACAGAGTGAAGGGTGAATTGGGCAGGATAGAGCTGGGTATGAGAAAGACTCCTGCTGAAGTTCAGTCAGGCATAGATGAGGCTGGTGGATGCACGGCCAGAGAAGGGGCTGGAGTGGAGGCACAGGGAGGAACAAGAAAGATGAGAGATGATGAAGAGTTGTAGTGGATCAGATTTGGGACCACTTAGATGCAGTGAGAGGGGAAAGTATCCAGGATGAGCCTCAGGTTTCAGGCTTGGGTGACAAGGGGGATAGGAAAGAGGTGCAGACTTCAGAGAGGACAGTTTTGGATGTTGAGTTTGAAGTTGTTACCAGTTACCTTCCGTATTCTGTTTCAAGCATCCTACTCTCTTACTAATCCTTCCTTTTTGGATTATTCTACTATTACCAA
This sequence comes from Antilocapra americana, assembly GCA_007570785.1. NCBI lineage: Eukaryota > Metazoa > Chordata > Mammalia > Artiodactyla > Antilocapridae > Antilocapra > Antilocapra americana. The sequence goes on along the minus strand of ML664070.1, from coordinate 2,523,375 downwards.
AAATTCAGTAATCTTTTGAACTCTTGGTCCCACCACCTCTTCACTGCCTTGATGTCTTCATTTCCTTCCTACTCATCTTAAATACCTTGGCCATTGTAGCTACTTCCTTAGCTTCTCTTGGGTAGTGATATTCAATCTGTTTAAAATACAACCCTGGTTAAATCCAGCTCTCCACTTTGTGCCTGCAGCTCAGCTGCTGAACCCAGTGGAGGAAAACCTATGCCTCCTACGTGTACTCACTTTAAGTTCAACACCCCTGTCCTCAGGTAGGTGCCTCAGGTGACTCAATCATCTCGTTACATTTCTCTAGACCACACATTCTTAAAGTATGATCTGGACACTTCTGTGAAAGTGAAAGTGAAAGTCGCTCAGTCGTGCCCGACTCTTTGTGACCCCATGGACTATATAGTCCATGGAATTCTCCAGGCCAGAATACTGGAGTGGGTAGCCTTTCCCTTCTCCAGGGCATCTTCCCAACCCAGGGATCAAACCCAGGTCTCCTGCATTGCAGGCGGATTCTTTACCAGCTGAGTCACAAGGGAAGCCCAAGAATACTGGACTGGGTAGCCTATTCCTTCTCCAGTGGATCTTCCTGACCTAGGAATCGAATCGGGGTCTCCTGCATTGCAGGTGGAGTCTTTACCAACTGAGTTATGAGGGAGATTTCTGACAGTCCCTCAAATGCTTTTAGTTGTTCCCTAAGGTCAAACTTTAAAAACTAATATTAAGACATTATCTGCCTTTTCTCACTCTCATTTTCCACAGGTGTATATTGGAGTTTTTCCCAAGCTACATGCTGCTGATGTCATTGCCATGGTTGTATGTTTGTGTATATGTTAAAGATTTCTCAGTTTTCAAGTTCCAATATGTTAGGTGTTGATAGATAAGCTCCCAAACACAAAAGCTGCTGAGGATTCTCAATAATTATCTTTTTAAGAGTGTAAAGGGGTACTGAGACCAATTGGAAAACTTCCCTAGACCATTCAGTCTCTGACTCTCCCAGATGCCTATTTGGTACCTTTTCTTCTTGAACCTCCATTTCCATCCTTCCTCTCAACTTGGTGATCTTGCTTCCTAGTCCTCTAAGAAAACAGACCCAGTCAGAGGAGAGTTTCTTCAGGCTCCCACCTTCCTGCACCTAACTCATAGGCGATGCTTTCTCTCGTGTTCTGTGGACGGATTATCAGTGCTCCTAGCAACGGCCAGCCCTCCTGCACTCTTTATCTGTGCTTTCCTATGTCTCTTATTGTCTCCTGGACCTTTCTGTTAGCACTCACAGGATACGTTTTCAAGATAGAGACACAAAGACTTGCTGATGACCCTCTCCTAGAGCTTAACCTGAACTACTAGGGCAGGTCTGCCGTCTACCTCCTTGTAACTGTTTAATGGTTTCCTATGGACCGTGGGATAAAACCCAAGCTCCATAGGAAGCACTCAGGGGCCCATGGGCTGGTACTTCCTCATGTCTGAAAGCTCTCTCAACTCTGCTCCTGACTTTTCTGTGGCTTCTCAAATGAGCTGTGCTGTTAAATGTCTCTCTGCTACTGCATTTGCCCATTTCTCCACATGAAATGCCCTTTCTCACTAGTCTGAATGAAGATTTGGTTCAAAGGCCCTTTGCAGTGAGGGTCACCCTACCCCTCCCATGTATGTGGCTGGCTCCTTACTGCTTTGTGCTACAGTGTACAAGGGTGGAGGGCAGCGTTCCTTGCACTGCTTTGCAATCTTTTTCTTATCTTTATCCCTTCCATTCTGTGAGCCTGCTTGAGGCTATCATAGGCTTTTTCATTTATATACATCTCTAGAATTTGACCCAGGGACTCATATGTTACTTGAATACATAAGTAGGCATTAATGAAACTTACTGATGTATTTATGAAAATAACTCTTGACTACCTTGTCAAACATACATACATAAAATGTAATAAGATGTGCTGAGCATTATGTCATTAGAAACCAGAAACGTCTGTTCCTTAAGCAGCATTACTAACAATTGCAGATAACATTACTCTGCTACATACTGCTGCTTTCCCCGAGTGACTACCAGAAAGTGCCTGAACCTTTCTGCCCTTCAGTTTCTTCATCTCCAAAACAGACGTAATAAAAGAACCTACCTCCTAGAGTGGTTGAAAGGACCAAATGAACTAATTATCCCTGTGTTTGGCACATAACAAATGCTCAATAAATGTTAACTACTTTTACGATGATTATTACTACTGCCTTTGCAGAAACATGCCAGGCAATGTGTTAACCCTTTGCTCACATTATCTCAGCCAGTCATCACAGCACCAGAGGAGGGACACTGCTGTTGATCCTCATGATACTCTTCAAGGCTAAGAAGAGTTAGTAACTTGTCCTAACAAGTAGTTCATGATAGAGGCAAGATTAGAATGAAAACATTTAAAGTGAACTGAGATTCCAATTGCAAGGCCATTGGCAAATCTGAAAGTGAGCTATGAGGAATTTTTCTTTTTTCCTCTGTCTTTTGCTCTTGTGGCATTCCTGTGGAAGAATGTTCTGATTGGCTTTGTGGCTCTTGAAGTTGCATGTTGAGTAGCAACTTTGGTTTAGGGTATTGAATTGGGGTTCCCTGGTGGCTCAAAGGTAAAAAATCCGGCTACCATTGTGGGAGATGCAAGTTTGATCTCTGGGTTCAGAAGGTCCCCTGGAGAAGGAAATGGTAACCCGCTCTAGTATTCATACTTGGGAAATCCCATGGATAGAGGAGCCTGGCAGGCTATAGTCCATGGAGTTGTAAGAGAGTCAGACAGGACTTAGCGACTAAACAACAAATGAATGTATCAACTGGATGGTTTTATCCATATTTATCACATGTAGCAGTGTAAAATGAGAGAGAGCCTTTTGACAGGTCTACGATGGGGAAAGGAAATAAAAGCAGAAAAGCTGAGGAAAGGTAACAAGAAGAAAGGAGACAATGAGTGTATAGCAGGTCCTTTTTGGCCTTTTAATACTGTGCCTTGTGACAGCTGGTCTCCAGGACGTAGTTTAATGCCCTGCTCTTGAGTGGGGTCAGGACTGCTCACATTTCCCTGGGCAGAATATCATTGTTTAAATGGCATGTTTTCACATGATTATTCCACCCCACCCCCCATATTATAACCATTCTTCTTATAAATTCACAGACATCTATTGTTAGCTGTTATTTGGAATATTATATCTCACTCTCTTTTCTTTTCCCCTGTTAACACAGACCCTGCTTGGAATTAAGGACAGTCACAAATTTACATTCTGCCTTTCCCCAGTTATGAGCATTTAATGGACAGAAGCATGGTCAGAGAAGTGGTAGCTACTTCTGATTTTCATGGAAAACTATTTTCAAATTGTACTTTGTGCTGCTGTCTGAATGTGCTTTCAAAATATGTGTTGCAAGAAGTGTAGTCAGCTTGTCAGTGGCTTGCTTAACAGGAAGCCGGCAGCATATGCTGCTCACATGGGAGTTCTCTAAAGGGTCAATTAATATGGAATATTTAATGAAACACTTGATACTCACCTTCCATGATTTTCAAAGTGCTTGTCCTAAAATAGATCTGTAACAGCTGGTCTGAGAAAACAAGCGTCATGCCTCTGTGCCCAGTAATGTCAGGAGCCTTTTCCTGCGGGAGTGGGGTGGTGTGGTTTAATGAAAAGACTTCAGGCCAGAAGTCAGGAGACCCAAGTTCTGGCCTCATCTCTGTCTCTGACATGTGGCTGTAGCAAATAGCTACTTGTCTTTGTCTCCACCTTCCATACTTTAAACAATGATAGAAAATACTTATATATATATATATGATAATTTGCTAAAAAGCAGCTAAATTTTTTTACACATATTTAGATTTCATTTCATCTTTCATGAGGAGAGCTTTGGGACCAGCCAGAAATATTTGAATCCCAGCTCTGGCACTTAACTTTTCCCAAGTTCGTAAAATTGTTAGTTTCCTTGCTGAGTCTCAGTTTTCTCCTGTAATAGGCTAGAAATAGTAAAAATCTACTTTGCAGAATTATGGTGAGAATTCAGTAATATATGTAAAATGTCTGGGTATAGTAGGTATTCAGCAAGATTTTATTTCCTTCCTCCTCCCCGTACCTCCTTGATCCTCTTAGGTCTAAGAGGCAGGAAGAACATGATCTTATCTCTGCTCTGCAGAGAAGGAAATTGAGTTGTACAGTGGCTGAAGGACTTTGCTCAAGGTCACAGACAGGAAGTGGTAAAGACAAGACTTGAGTCCAGCTGTCCTAATTCCAAATTCACTGAAGTTTCCCATTCCTGTTACCTAGCTTGACTGATGGATAATGAATTGCAGGAGCGTGGAGAAAGCAAGGCCTACTCTGAAAATGTAAAGTGACATTATTATGTAGGTACTGAAGTTTTCTGTATTTAAAATAGAATCATTTAAAATAATAAAAGCAGTTTTCAGTCATTTTAGAATCTGATTATCTAGTTTTTGGATTATTTGCTTTTTGGTAATTTCAGAGCTCTTCTGCTTTCTATTTGGTTCTGTTTTCATGGGAATTTGTACATATGACTGATTGATGAATCAAATTATCCATTTGTCTGCTAAATATTGGGTTTTGTAGTAGATGCTTAGAATTCGAACGTGAATAAAACTCAGTCCCTGACCCTGTGTTGCTTTCAGTCTACAGAGCATGGATTTTACCTCAGACATGCCCTTATAAGACAGGGGCACGGGAAGGGAGACTTGAGTTAGAATGATGGAGATGGCAAATATTTGGTAGGTGAGTGCTGCTCTTTTGGATGCACTTTTAATGTGCTGATATGCTCGGCATGGCATTAGCGGCACAAAGTGGATTGTGTGTATGCCTGGCTCATGGTATTTCTTTCCATAGACACTTGTCTAGGGCCTCCTCCTGTGTGCAGGGCACTGAAGGCATAAAGGGAAATCAGAGGGAGTTTCTGCTTTTGAGGGGCTGGGAGAAAGCAGGTTTGACCTTGGAGGGAGGCCTTTGCAAAAATGCAGAAAGAAGGTAAGTCATTGGATGCCACAAGGTCAGTGCAAAATTGCATGCAACTGGATGAGAGAAACGAGACCAGGAAGAGGACAGACATGAGTGGTTTCTAGAGAGGAAGAAGGTTTGTGAGAGAAGACTGGGAGGGGTGTGTGTGAGAGAGACAGAGGATGTGGAGGCCTGCTCGCTGGCCCTCAAACCTCCTGGCTGGCCGCCTGCCCCCCACACACCTGTCTGAGCCCTTCCTCATCCTCCCTGCGCTCTCTCATTGATGGACCACTCCTCCTTCCCTGGTCCATTTGCCCCTGGCTGTGTACCCCTCAGTCCGGTCCGGAGCTGCAGCCAGCCACTTTCACCCATGCTCCCTTCGCCTTATGTGACCTCAGAGGGGCCTTCCTGGAGCCCCCTGCTCCACAGGCTTTCCTCTTCTCGCATGTGAGCTGAAGAGAGCTGCTGAAGTCAGCGCTGCAGCCTGCGTTCACTGCCCAGCTTCACTGCGGTCTGATGCTGCTTTTCTCACCGCTTTGTAATAACTCATGTTCTGGCTTCCTCTCATTCCTGCTTCAGACTCCAGTCTGCTAAAAACAGACTCCCTGAGTCCCTGACTCTCCGCGAGTCCCTGCAAGTTCACCTGGCCCTCACCATGACCACCCAACCCTCCTGAACTTGTCCTTGGCCCAGTTCATCTCATCCACTCCCTGTGATGGTGACCATTAGTTATGAGAGGGAGTGATTGTCAGGAACTTTCCAAGTACATGTGTACAGTTTTTGGCCTTCTGACTCCCAAGAGAGGAGTTGGGGTCTTGAAGGGAATATTTAATCAATGAAAACCCCAGAGGGAGCCAGGTGTTAAAAAACTTCGATTCTGAGAAGTTCAACACTGCATGAACAGTACTTTTGGTTTGTGGTCTGCAGAACCCAGTGGTGTGTTTGAGTGAACATCCACCAACAAACCGGAAGCTCCCAAGTCATTTTTGTCATTTCCCAGAAGGACTGAGGCTGCATGTCCCCCCTTGCAACCAGTTCACAGTGTCTGCTTATTTTAGTAAGCCTTTTTTTTTTTAATGGTAATGTTATCTTTCAATTAGTGCAACTTTCACTTAATCACATATGTGGTACCTAACAAAGGAAGGTAGATCTAGAGTTATTGGTCACTTATTGATACTCCATAGTGTAGATTTAACAGATGATTATCAAATTCCCTGGTATTTGACTTGCAACTATGAAAGAGCATTTGTTGGCTGAAGTTTGTTAGCTTAGTTTATAGTCAGCCACACAAGAAATGCTTGACTTCAACTTTTTAATCATGGCAAAGTACTTGGAAATAGAATCTTGCATTTGCCCATAAACTATACTTGGAGATTCAGTAGAATATAAGTCATTCATCTACAGTGAAGAGGAAGCAGGAACGAAGATTTCTGGAGCTCAGGATGAGCACCTACATGAAAGATTTGGGTGCCTCTAGAGACAGTTTTTAAGGAGAGAATGTGATATAATTACTGTTTATCAGTTTCATCCTGATATACTCTAGAACATGAGGCTGGATTCTTGAGCATATTAATGCAGCAGCCCTGAGAGTAAAGCTTGTTGAGTTTTTAATCTTTTCAAATATATAGTTATATTTAATGACCTTGGTTAAGAGAAAAGTAGTAAAACTTGGTAAAGGATTTAATTTTTCCCTCCAATATTTAGTAAATGATTCACCAGTTTTAATGATACATACAAATTCTGACCTAGCTAGCACTAAGCTTTTTGGTATCCTTGCTCATTTGATAACTACCTAAAGCCCTCCTGGGTTTTATATAAAATAAACTAAGTAAAAAAGTACATTAAAAATAATAAATAATACTAACAAAGCCCTTACTTCTCTACAGAAGAGAGAAAATGAATTTCTTAAACTACATGTATTTGCAATTAGCTAAATGTAATTTATGTAATAATTAGGGAGAGTTCCTAGATTCTGACTTCAAGGCGGAGAACCTTTAATTTACTCCCTATTCTAGTTCATGGCATTGTGTAATAGAAAGCACGTGGGCCTTGGAGACATCAGCCTGGCTTTTAAGCCAGGCTATGCCACTTAGAACCTTGGGCAACTTAATAACTCTGATCTTGGGTTTCCACATTTATTAAATAGAGATAATACCTATTTGCAGTGTTGTACGAATTAAATTAATTAAAGTCATGCATATTTTATTTGGCACTTGGAAGATACTCAATAAATGTAGATTCCATTCCTTTCATTAAGCCTTTTTTTTTTCCCCCCCTTTCCAAGTTCAGGGAAATGACAGGTTGCAAGTTAAAATGAGAAAAGAGGGAGAACTGAAAGTTAGGTTGCCAGTAGTCAAAACTATAAATCATGGACTCAGGAACTCAAAAACCGTGTTCATCTTGGACTATGGAGACTGCTGCCAAACTAATTCACATGCTGCAAAGGCTCTAGGGAAGGATGGTTCTGTTTGAATCGACCATTATAGTAACTGATTTTATTTTTCAAAGAGTTATACAGTTGTGGAGCTGGAAGACGCCTCAGAGATAATTGTAGTTCAGCTCCTTCATTTTAAAAATGATCAGTCTAAGACCCCTAATATATGCATCAATTTCCCCAAGTTTACTTGGTTTCTTGAATCATAGCACATTGTTTTTTTCCCCCTCAAATCACAATGCTAATAACGACCCAGAACTTCAAGAGAAGTTTAAATCATATTATTCTTTGAAAAAAAAAACAGAAAAAATCTCTAAGATTGGAAAGTGATTGAGTTCAGAATTTCTTATGTGCGATATCATCAGTTCAGTCACTCAGTTGTGTCTGACTCTTTGCGACACCATGAACCGCAGCACGCCAGGCCTCCCTGTCCATCACCAACTCCCAGAGTTCACCCAAACCCATGTTCATTGAGTCAGTGATGCCATCCAACCATCTCATGCTCTGTTGTCCCCTTCTCCTCCTGCCCTGAATCCTTCCCAGCATCAGGGTCTTTTCCAATGAGTCAACTCTCCGCATCAAGTGACCAAAGTATTGGAGTTTCAGCTTCAACATCAGTCCTTCCAATGAACACCCAGGACTGATCTCCTTTAGGATGGACTGGTTGGATCTCCTTGCAGTCCAAGGGACTCTCAAGAGTCTTCTCCAACACCACAGTTCAGAAACATCAATTCTTCAGTGCTCAGCCTTTTTCACTGTCCAACTCTCACATCCATACATGACTACTTGAAAAACTATAGCCTTGACTAGATGAACCTTTGTTGGCAAAGTAATGTCTCTGCTTTTCAATATGCTATCCATGTTGGCCATAACTTTCCTTCCAAGGAGTAGGCGTCTTTTGATTTCATGGCTTCAGTCACCATCTGCAGTGATTTTGGAGCCCAAAAAAATTCTGACACATTTTCCACTGTTTCCCCATCTGTTATCCATGAAGTGATGGGACCAGATGCCTTAATGTTGAGCCTTAAGCCAACTTTTTCACTCTCCTCTTTCACTTTCAGCAAGAGGCTCTTTAGTTCCTCTTCACTTTTCTGCCCTAAGGGTGGTGTCATCTGCATATCTGAAGTTATTGATATTTCTCCCAGCACTCTTGATTCCAGCTTGTGCTTCTTCCAGCCCAGCATTCCTCATGATGTACTCTGCATATAAGTTAAATAAGCATGGTGACAATATACAGCCTTGACGTACTTCTTTTCCTATTTGGAACCAGTCTGTTGTTCCATGTCCAGTTCTAACTGTTGCTTCCTGACCTGCATACAGGTTTCTCAAGAGACAGGTCAGATGGTCTGGTATGCCCATCTCTTTCAGAATTTTCCATAATTTATTGTGATCCCCACAGTCAAAGGCTTTGGCATAGTCAATAAAGCAGAAGTAGATGTTTTTCTGGAATTCTTGCTTTTTCGATAATCCAGTGGATGTTGGCAATTTGATCTCTGGTTCCTCTACCTTTTCTAAAACCAGCTTGAACATCTGGAAGTTGATGGTTCATGTATTGCTGATGCCTGGCTTGGAGAATTTTGAGCATTACTTTACTAGCGTGTGAGATGAGTGCAATTGCGCGGTAGTTTGAGCATTCTTTGGCATTGCCTTTCTTTGGGATAGGAATGTAAAGTGACCTTTTCCAGTCCTGTGGCCATTGCTGAGTTTTCCAAATTTGCTGGCATATTGAGTGCAGCACTTGCACAGCATCATGTTTTAGGATTTGAAATATCTCAACTGGAATTCCATCACCTCCACTAAGCTTTGTTTGTAGTGAGGCTTTCTAAGGCCCACTTGACTTCACCTTCCAGGATATCTGGCTCTAGCTGAGTGTGAGTGATCACACCCATGTGATCATACATAAGTGATCACACTTATGTGAGGTGCTTATTATAAAGATCTTATTCACTCCCATCGTATATCAATCCATTCATTGGACAGAATAGTAAAGGGGAATCAGTGGGAATGGGGAACACAAGATCTCAGGCTTTGGAACTCAGAATGTCCTGAGAGAATTGACCAAAGCATTGAGAAATGATTAAATAAGAAAAGTTGTGAAGTCAAAGAGCTCGTGCTTCACAGAGCAAATTCTCAACTATCCAGAAATTACTCAGCTCTTAAGAGAGCTGAGCTTTTGCCATTTCAAAAGAGATATCACAGATGTGTCCCAAATTGCCAAGAATATGGATATTCATCAGTAGTGACACAAAAGTGTTATTTCTCCTAGACTCTGAGTTCCATGGGATTGGGGACCATTTGTTCAACTTTATGTTCCTAAGTCATACATGGCACAGACTGAGGGCTTGTATGAATGGCTGTTGCATGACTATTTAATAAAGTTAGCCTTAATATTGCTTGGACAAGAATGCCAGATATTATTCTGTCCTTCATTTTAATAACAGTGCAAAAAAATATTCTATCAATTGTGTTGCAGTGGGAGGCAGTGTGGTTTATTGAAAAAATACGAACTTTAGTATCAGACTGGCCTGGGTTCACATCATTCCACATAGGCTGTGTCTATGGGCAGATCCCTTAATCTCTAACCATCTTAGTTGTCTTGCTTATGAAATAGGATTCTTCCTGCAGAGTGGTGCAAAGAGCAAGTAAATTCTGTTGGGCAAAATAGCCAGCACAGTACTAGGACATAGTAGGTACTTAATGATAATGGGAGGTCCTCTGTCTCCCACCCCATCTAATCTTTTCATGATACAGGTCTTTTGCTACATTTTTTTGGATGGATAACCTTTTGTTGGCCTTTGGCTAATTTTTCTTTTCTGTTGTATTCTGTCTTTCTGCAGATGTTTTCTTGAGGTCAGTTGAATCCAAGCTTTAGAATATTGTGGCTTAAATGTGATTTAATGTGTATATTGGTGATTTCTTATATAACAACTGTGCTCTAACAAGAGGTCTATAGTGAAATTGGGAGACCTTCATTGAAATTTTCGTGCTATCACTAACCAGCTTTGTGATCTCTGAGTCTCAGTTTGCCCAATTTCTCTGAACCTCCATTTTCTCTGATAATCAGGGAGTGGCATTTATAGTGAAAAGAACATGGGTTTTAGAGTCCTGATTTTGGATGTGGTACTGATTAGCTGTACGGTCTAGGGCAGCTCTTTGGCCTCTCTGTTCTCTCAGCTGCCTGTAGAGAACAGCACCGTCTACTCTGTCTGTTGTTAGAGTGTTTGTTAGGTGAGTTGACATATGACAGGTTCCTTCCTCAGGGCTTTGCACATTAAAGAGTGGTAATAACAATTCTTCCACTAAATACAGTTAGGATTGGTGTTATTAATGCCAATTTCCCTAGATGCTTGAGAAATTCATTAAGACAACTTGATCATTACAGCTGAAGAACTTTAGCATAAAGACTGAATCCTTTTTCAGGATCACATAGAAAGTAATAATGGAGTAGTATGTAGCTGTGAACATGATGAGGGGTCCTCCCCTGTTTACATAATTGTCACTTGGACTACTTGCAGATCTCTCTCTCTTAGTTTCATCTGTGTTTTTAAATTTGTTTTTTATTGACGTACAGTTGATTTGCCATTGTTCTGCTAATATGCTATATAACAAAGGGACTTAGTTTTACACATAAGCATTATTTTTTAAATATTCTTTTCCATTATGGTTTAATCTTGGAAGCTTGGCTATAATTCCAGTTCTTTTCTTTTATAAATGGCATGATTATAAATGCCCTTGTACAGATTATTCCTCCTTCCCCACTTGGATTATTTCTTCAGCTTTATTTTCCAAAATGAAGTTTTCATATCAAAGATATAAACATTCTTGCAGTTCTTGTTAACTACTGTCAGATAGTTTATAGAGAAATATTTCTAATGAACAAAAAGGCAAGATTTCAAAGTCTTTGTTGAAAACAAGGACTTTAGTGTCATTTAGATTTGATTCATTTATCAGCTGCTTATTGCTAAATGAGCAAATTGCAATCTTACTAAATCTGTTTTTTCACCTGTAAAATGGGTGATAAGTAGCTGTGCTGTGCTAAGTCATTGTGTCCAACTCTTTGTGATCCCATGGACTGTAGCCTGCCAGGATTCTCTGTCCATGAGATTCTCTAGGCAAGAATACTGGGGTGGCTTGCCGTGCTTTCCTCCAGGGGATCTTCCTGACCTAGGGATCAAACTCACATCTCTTGTGTCTCCTGAATTGGCAGGGGTTCTTCATCGCTAGTGCCACCTGGGAAGCCCTGATAAGTAGCTACCTCACGGTAACTGTCAAGTACTTTGTCTGTGGAAGGTATTTAAGGCTCACCCTTCACCATCTGTCTTGAGTCCATCTGTGCTCCTCCCCAACTCCCATCACTTCTCACTTGGACCTCTGCCGCCTCCAACTTGGCGTATACTCTGATGGTCTATCTGTGCCAGTGCATTCTCCTACTGTCTTCAACCTTGGAAAAAGGATACTTAAATCTGATCACATGAATCCTTTCATCATTCTTAGAAAGCTTCCCATGCTCTGAGGGTGAAGTCCAGAACTCTGAATAGGGCCCCCTGTGATTTTCCCCTCCATCCTCTCCAGCCTCAGTTTTCCTCTTTCTTGCTCATTCTGCTACAGCCGTGTTGGTAAATATTTTTCCACTACCAGAATTTCTTTTTCTTCTAGATTTGAAACTTGCCACTTGTCTTGTTTCTTGGTTTTTAAGTTTTCCTGTTGTGCAGCTCATCATCGCTAGAGATCTTTTCTTAAAGACTTATTTTTTTTTCCCCGGTAGACCTAAGCCTTGTGATGGCAGGGCCCAGTGAGATTTTATTCATTGCCAGATTCCTGGGGACCAGCACAGAGCCCAGCATGGAGCACTCAGTAAATCTTTAGGAATGTATAATAGTAACTTATTATTAGCAGTAATCACAACAGAGAAGAATCTTAGGTCTAATTTGTTAAAAGCGTTTGTGATTTCAGATTGCTCTGTGAAATTAAATGTCTAGGGGTTTTCCAAGGGCCTTTTTAAAACTCACATGTATCTTGTAATTAAGATCTTGCTTGCCTTTTTTTTCTTATATAATCTTTCATGTCAGTGAGGGCAAGTCCAAAGAGAAGAGGGCACGTTCTTGTGTCAAACTTAGTTTAGCATCTGGCAGTCTTTCATCTTTGCCAACATCTTCATCCAAGACCTGTAATAGCATTACCTGAGCCATCTGGGAGGCTTGGCACAGAACCATCCTGAACCAAACAACAGAAGGACTTGATCCCGAAGATGAACATTCCTAAGAGATTGGATTATACTCGGTCTGTTTCCTTGCAATTGAGACCTCTGACTGTTTTGGCTTGTATGTCCTAGGAGTGCAAGCTATTTAATATGATGCTGTTAACTTCCGCAAGTGTAAAGCCATATTTTGTTCATTCAGAAGCAGAGTTCATTCTTTCAGTTGATTGAACTCATACTATATTCAAACTCTGATTAGGCGCGGAAGGTATAACAAACCACTCAAGTTATAGGAGGGGTCTATTTTGCAAGATCGTCTCCCTTCCTATACTTTGTTTCCCTGTGGAAGAACTTCTGTTAACGTGTTAGAGGAACACCTGGGTCTGCGTGACTCAGCTTCTTCTGGATCTTCTCTTTGAGACCTGCTAACGTGCAGAGAGGGTGGTGGTTTTCTGTTGTCCTCTCATATATTGGGTAGACTAAATAGAGCAGGTGCTGGCCTCAAGGGAGGGGAGGCTTACAGTATTTTTTGGAGGTGGAGGGAACAGGGGGAGAACTTGCATGCTTCAGCCACACTTTCCCGTGTGCATTAGCTTTTATCAATGAATAGTTCCCATTTACATCTTATTTCTGTTCCTGGAGTATCTACTGTTCATGAAGTTTCTCCCTCAGTAGAAAGGGGAACATTTATTGCTTTGCCCTTGGGGGACTGTGCAGCTTATGATGGCCCAGCCCTTAGACCAGTGACTTCACCAGACTTAGCTGTTGGGGATGGGGCTTAAGCCTCACCAAGTGCAAGGTGCATGGTCCTCGCTGGGCTCTGTGGGTGAGCTGAGGCACTGGTATGCAGCGCTTGGGTTTTGTGGGTTCAGCTTGGACTTGAGTTGCAGGTGGGGCCGGGGGAGGGGTTGCATCTTTTTAGTTACTTGGGGCCGAATAGCATTTGCTGCTTTCACTGTGTTTCAGTTGAAGCTGCTGGCCGGCACTTCAGACTGCAACAGCGATGAAATTTCACGAGTGCTATTGTGTGAGTTTCCTCCCTTACACTGTGAGAATGAGGCCAAGATAGGAAGTGATAAAGTGGCCTCGCCACATTTAGTCAATTTCATTCCAGGACAAACAGAGGAGGGCTCTGGAGAGACGAAGGTAATTTTGCGGTTTATCCAAGATCTTAATAGACTACCTATCATCATATGACCATGGGCTTCCCTGGCAGCTCAGTTGGTGAAGAATCTGCCGGCACTGCAGGAGACCACCTGCAGCCCAGGAGACCTGGGGTTTGACCCTGGATCTGGAAGATCCCCTGGAGAAGGAAATGGCAGCCCACTCCAGAATTCTTGCCTGGAGAATTCCCATTAGACAGAGAAGCCTGGTGGGGCTACAGCCCATGGGGTCGCAAAGAGTCGGACATGACTTAGCAGTTAAACCACCACCAACACCGTCATATGACCAACCTCAACACCACCCCTGTCCCTCCCCACCCCCCACCCCCCATCCCGACACACACACCCCTCAAGCAGACCAGGAAAGCACCATCTCTGCAGTGGGGCAGGCTACAGAGACAGCGCCAGAGGGAGCTGAGGCTCATGGTGCTTTGACACTTCCACAAGTTCCTCTGCTCTGTCAAAGACGACTTCATTTTGTTACTTAAGTTCCTACCATTGATTGGCTCATAGAACTGTGGCTTCACCTATAGAAGAGTTAAAGAATTTCTTCAGAAGCGAACACAAAGGAAGGGGAATATCCTTACTTAGGAAGGATGTTCTGCATTCTTGGGGGGTTTAGATAGACCAGTGAGTCAGTGAAGTTATTGCAAACCCAGACATTAAGATGATGATTACAAAGGCCTGTGTCTGTGACACTCAGATTTAAGAGATTACGTTTTCTTAGAGAATCGAGGAGGAACTAGAGTGGTTTGAAAAAATATGCTTTGGTATCATCTGGCAACCCACTTCAGTGTTCTTGCCTGGAGAATTCTATGGACAGAGGAGCCTGGCAGACTGCAGTCCACGGGGTCACAAAGAGTTGGACAGAACTGAGCTGACTGTAACTTGAGTCATCAGAAAAGGAACAGTGGTAGACTGAAAGGACTAGGTAAGCTAGGCAAAAAGTTCACATCTTGTGAGAGAGATGAAGGGAAAAGGGAGTCTTACCTCAGGATGAGTGAGTGAGTGAAATTGCTCATCACGTCCGACTCTTTGCGACCCCGTGGACTGTAGTCTACCAGGCTCCTACGTCCATGGGGTTTTCCAGGCAAGAGCACTGGAGTGGGTTGCCATTTCCTTCTCCAGCAGATCTTCCCGACCCAGGGGTTGAAGCCAGGTCTCTCACATTGTAGACAGAGGCTTTTACAGTCTGAGCCACCAGGGAACTCCTTACCTCAGGATAGACAGGTACAAAAAGGGAAGGAGATTTTTCTTAACAGCACCAATTAGAAAGGGTAGTAGGCCTGTAGAAATATAGTTTAAAAAGAGAAAAAAAAAAAGAAAAAGACTGGAACAATTTCTGAAAGGTCTTCACAAAGATTCAGAAAATAACGCATAGTGCTCTTTTAAGGATTCAGCTAGAGTCTGAAATAGGAGCAGTTGGAAAGTAGATTTTCATAGCTCAGAGCTGGGTGTGGTTTTGTATACTGCATAAAGATTTTTGCCAGCAGAGGTTGAAATGCAACTGACCTTGTTTTCCTGGTGGATCCAAGCCAGGTTTTACCTGTGCCCACGAGGGGGCACCTTCTGAGGCATGTAAAGCATTCCTCTGCCCTTTGGCTTGAGATGGCTCTGGAATAGTAACACCAAGTGGTTACAGCAAGTTTGCCTTTGAGAGATAGGTACCAAGTACTGAAGAGTTCAGTGAGTGAGTCTCAAGCTAAAGGAGCCAAGTTTAATTGGGCCTGCAAGGATCACTTACGCCCTGAAGGCTCCTGCTCTGGTTCTTGATGGAGTTAGGACCCTAAGGGAAGGCACAGGAGAGATGAAGGTGTGTTTTAGGAGCCAGCCCAGACCTGGATAGAGGTGGCCTGATAAGAGTATCTGACTTGGGAAGTACACCGTTCATTTCTACCCAACAATGATAGCTCTAAAGTGGAAGAGAAAGAAAGGCAGGGGCCTCTGAATCTTTCTCAAAAGAAAATGGAATCAGCAGAGAAAAATTAAGTGTGAGGCCTGTTGTTGTTCATTGTTCAGTTGCCCAGTTGTGTCCGACTCTTTGCGACCCCATGGACTGCAGCATGCCAGGCCTCCCTGTCCCTCACCGTCTCCTCGAGTGTGCCCAAGTTCATGTTCACTACATTGATGAGGCCTGACTTGTGGCAAAAAAGAGAAAGATACTGAGGACCTGGTCATTAAAATGTGTAGGGACCTCTCTAGTGCCTCTAGCTGCCAGTCCTCAGAACTCCAGGGACGTGGCTTCAGAAACAGTGGAAACAGTGCTGGAATCTGCTGAAGTTGACTTGGAAGAAATGTGGGGACCAACATGATTTTCCTAAGAAAGTGTTTCTCACAGCCTGGAGTAATGACACCGAAAAGGCAGTTGCAACAGATGCTAGGGCCCAAGACTAAACATTCCTGCTGATGAAGGACTGTGGAGATGGCTGACTGTACTAGGCAGAGCCCACGTTCATTTGGTATGTGAGTGAGTGCCAGAAACGTGGGACTTAAAGAGCCGCTGCAGCTAAGAGGCTTTGCCTATGCAGGTTGGGCAAGAAAGGCCCCACAATTAGGGCCCCGGGGGGCCTGGGGCTGCCACCATTGCACATTTCTAGATGTATAAAGAAGGCAGTGGCACTTCTTCCCTTTCTCCTGTTCCTTCCCTTTTCTATCTACACCCCTGCTTGTTCAGGGAACAGATAGTTCAGTCTTTTGGGAATTCACCCTCTGTCTCCCCAACTATCCCTGATGTTTTGGTATGCTCCCTTAGTAGATTCTAGAGGGCCTCTGGCCTTTGTGGTGCTGTCCGGCAGCTCTTTCCCTCCTCAACCTCCCTTGGCAGGGGTTCTCTTAGCCGGTCTGAAGGCTAGAATGGAGAGGTGTTGCTTTAAGTTGATTGGCTGCTCTTCTGGCTCAGGGATCTCTCCTTTTTTAAAAAAATAATTTGCTTATATGTTTTAAAGTTTTGGTTGCACTGGGTCTGCATTGCTGCAAGGGGACTTTCTCTAGTTGTGGCGAGCAGGAGCTAACTCTTCGTTGCGGTACACTGGCTGCTTGTTGCAGCGGCTTCTCTTGCTGCAGAGCACAGGCTCTGTCTAGGTGCTCGGGCTTCTGCAGTAGTTGTGGTGCACGGTCTTAGTTGCTAGAGGCGTGTGGAATTCTCCCGGATCAGGGATTGAACCCTAGTCCCTTGCGTAAGCAGGCAGATACTTAACCACTGGACTGCTGGGGAAGCCCCTCTCCCTGTGCTTTAGTATTGGTATTTCCCTGTTTCCATGTCCCTTCGTATTTGAGGGGTCTGTAACAGTTGTAGCCCTTGGCTTCCCATGAGGGTTAGGGCTTAGATCCATACCAGAAATGCCAAGAAGATGGCAGCCATGATCTGATATGATAAGTGCATTCTGTCATGAAGCAAGCAAGGAGGTAATGCCAAAATGATTTTACTTTCAGTATCTTTATTTTGAAGTGAGAGCTCCTGGCTGTTGGCCTAAGAGTGTGACCAACTTGGCCTTATTGGGAAAATGTATCCTGAATTCTAAAGGCTAGAAACTTTAATGGAATATATTTAAAAGTTTTTAGTAAATTGAGGCTTACCTATATGGGTGTCAGTAAAATATAGGTATTTTAAAAACATGAATCTCTTTACATTTTGTGAAAGTGTTGTATTGGCCTCTGAAAACCTTATGGTGAAATTAAAGAGCAGTTTGGATATAATGCTTGAAAGTAGGATAATGATATATATGGGGATGGTGACTGCAGCCATGAAATTAAAAGACACTTCCTCCTTGGAAGAAAAGCTATGACAAATCTAGACAAAGTATTACAAAGCATAGTAGTTTGCTGACAAAGGTCCATCTAGTTGAAGCTATGGTTTTTCCAATAGTCTTGTATGGATGTGAGAGCTGGACCTTACAGAAAGCTGAATGCCAAACAATTGATACTTTTGAACTGTGGTGTTGATGAAGACTCCTGAGAATCCCTTGGTCTGCAAAGAGATCAAACCAGTCAATCCTAAAGGAATTCAACCCTGAGGATTCATTGGAGGGACTCATGCTGAAGCTTTAATACCTTGGCCACCTGATGTGAAGATCCGGCTCATTGGAAAAGACCCTGATATGGGGAAAGATAGAAGGCAGGAGGAGAAAGGGGCAACAGAGAATGAAATGTTTGGATGGCATCACTCACTCAATGGATATGAGTTTGAGCAAGCTCCAGGAGATGGTGAAAGACAGGGAAGTTCGGCATGCCACAGTCCATGGGGTTACAAAGAGTTGGACACAACTGAGTGACTGAACAACAACCTCAGCAGCATTGTATTAGCATGGTGATTGGGAGGTGTAAACAGCCGAGAAATAGTTGTAGATTTTTCCTACTCATTTCTCATTTGACATACTTTTGTTGGATGCATTTTGCTTAACTCAAATGGTAGAGGATACCAGCAGTGTTAAGACTTATATGGTCCGTTTCCTCAAGAAGAAAATGTTGAGTCCAGCGGGAAGGAAATGATGTTAGTATTTGGCAAGCAGAGATGAAAGTGTGAAGAACAACTTTTGTGCTGATGTTTACATCTGTTGCAGTCAATGGGCCACACTCACTAGCAAAGGCAGGAGCATTCCTGAGTCAGTGTGGCAGGAAACAGTGTGTCACGCACTGATTTCATCCCTGCCTCTAGGAAGTAACACCTCGGGGGTGGTTTTATTTTTTTCCTTTTTTTTTTAAAAAAAATCATTATATCTGTGATATCTGTTTTTAAAATCTCC
Organism: Antilocapra americana; assembly: GCA_007570785.1. Lineage (NCBI taxonomy): Eukaryota > Metazoa > Chordata > Mammalia > Artiodactyla > Antilocapridae > Antilocapra > Antilocapra americana. The sequence goes on along the minus strand of ML664070.1, from coordinate 2,504,886 downwards.
AGATAGTGTGATTTTGTGGGTCACCTGTATGTTATTTATTAAAACAGGATTATAGTATGAATGATGAAGCTTTTTTTCAGGCAGGGAGAGAGGATGTATAGACCCTGTGTCCCCCTTGCTGGGTATTTACTACTTGTCTGTTTGTAAGGCACGGCAATCTCGGTAGTCACTCTGGTCCTCCCATTTCACACAGTGTTTGAAAGTCTGAAGGCAGCATCAGAGATGCACTTTGAGTTGTCCCTTCCTTTTAACAAATGACCGTGTGTGAGGTCACTGTATCAGTTGGGAAACGAGCAGAATGCATGCAGGTATATTTCATCTGTGATTAGGGATGAGATGTAAGCCCATAAATTCCAACCTGGAAAGGATGTGCAGGGAAGCCTGCTCTGAAGATGTCCTTGTTCCCCCAACAATTTCTTTGACATCTTCCATAGCCATGGCTCCCCCTAGCCCCCTCCCCAACATTCTTCTTCAACTTGAAATTCAGGCTTGGTGCAGTGAGCTGTAGTCAGGCTTGTGGCTGCTCCAGGAGGTGAGCTGTGACTCATTCATGACTCATTTGGCCAGTTTTGGTTTCCTTACAGTCAATTAAGCAAATGAATGAAACAACCAAAAGCACAAGTTGCAAAGCAGAGCTAATGAATGAATTTGCATATAGTGTCACTGCTGTTTCTCCAGATTGTCCTGTGTTTAAAAATTCCCTAAGAAAAATTGGTTAGTGTTAGAATCTAGATCTCTGATTTATAGTCTAAAAATCAGACCTGGAATCTGATTTACCTTTTGATTCTAAGCTAATCCTCTTCTATTTCTAATCCAATGCACAGTTCACCCATACATTAAATATAGAATTTATCATTGGCCTAATGAAGTTTCCTCAAATTTAAGTCATAGAGGTTTTCCATTAGCATTCAGAAATGTAAGTTGCCTTAAGGCATTTGTTGATTGTTTTCCATATTTAAACATTGTTTATATACTTTCAGGATATTTTCGACAGCAGTTCACGTTAAAAAAGTTCTTCCAGTCTAGGGACTTCAGTTATTTCCTCTGCCCCCAAATTATAGAATTGATGTGCCCTCGCCTTTCACATATTAAAAAAACATCTCTCCTTTATCTGTCAACTTGCTTCAGATTTAGCAACAGCAGAGTTCAGGTATTTTCACCTTTTTGATGTCTCTGCTTCTCTGATGTTTCCGTAGTTTCAGAGACTTGTTTCTTTTCTCACATGGTCTTCCTGCTTCTTGGTTCTATAGCCTCTGGGTACAGTATCTTTTCTTAAAATGTTTATGGTTTTTGAGATTTCTTGAATGAAATCTTTCAATATCATCAGGATAAAAGTCCCAAATATTTTAATTCAACAAAGCCCTGCCCACAGTGTTGGCTTCATCACTCATCTCTTTCCCTACCCCTGCCCCTTCCATCAGACCTTGGCCTGAACAGGCCATGTTATCCTTCATCTCCTTGCCCCGGCATCTGCCACTCTTAGGAGAGAAGATCTGATCTTCTCCGTCAGATCAGCTGGTTAACTCCCAGATGACTTCAGAACTCACACGGGTGATGGCCTTGGTGGATGCCACACAGTTTTAGATGCCTCTTCTCTCTGCTCCACTATCTTACCTTCTTTGTCGTAGCACTTAACATACCCTGTTGTCTCCTGTCCCTCCACAGTTGGTCTGTGAGCCTCTTCATCTTCAATGAACAGAGGATTTCTTACTCATTTTGGCAACTTGAGTGAATGAATGGACAAAATGTTTGTCCTTGTTATTCTGATGTGGAAATGTATCCCTAATTTCTGTGAATGAGGACCAGCTTTATGTGTTTGTCATATGCTTCCTTCTCTGTTTCCCTTGTTCCTTGTCTTGCTGCCCCCAGTGTTGCAGGAGAGACCGCAATTGTCTCTGCGCAGTGGATGCTGCTGCTTGACTTCTGTAGAAATATGTTTTGTTGTTGTTTAGTTGCTAAGTCATGTCTGACTCTTCTGTGACCCCCCTGGACTGTCGCCCACAAGGCTCCTCTGTCCATGGGATTTCCCAGGCAAGAGTACTGGAGTGGATTGCCATTTCCTTCTCCAGGGGATCTTCCCGACTCAGGGATTGAATCTTCATCTCCTGCATTGGTAGGCAGGTTCTTGACCACTGAGCCACCAGGGAAGAGTTATGTTTTACCTCTTTCCTAAGCCTCATTGACTATGCCAAAGCCTTTAACTCTGTGGATCACAACCAACTGGAAAATTCTTAAAGAGAAGGGAATACCAGACCATCTGGCCTGGCTCCTGAGAAATCTGTATGCAGGTCAAGAAGCAACAATTAGAACCGGACGTGGAAGAACAGATTGGTTCCAAATCGGGAAAGGAGTATGTCAAGCTGTATATTGTCACCCTGTTTATTTATGTGCAAAGTACATCATGTGAAATGCTGGGCTGGATTAAACACAAGCTGGAATCAAGATTGCCAGGAGAAATATCAATAACCTCAGATATGCAGATGACACTGCCCTTATGGCAGAAAGTGAAGAAGAACTAGAGAACCTCTTGGTGAAAGTAGAAAGAGGAGAGTGAAAAAGTTGGCTTAAAACTCAACATTTAGGAAACTAAGGTCATGACATCTGGTCCCATCACTTCATGGCAAATAGATGGGGGAACAATGGAAACAGTGACAGACTTTATTTTGGGGGGCTCCAAAATCACTGCAGATGGTGATTGTAGCCATGAAATTAAAAGATGGTTGCTTCTTGGAAGAAAAGTTATGACCAACCTAGACAGCATATTAAAAAGCAGAGGCATTACTTTGCCAACAAAGGTCCGTCTAGTCAAAGCTATGATTTTTCCAGTAGTCAATATATGGATGTGAGAGTTGGACTATAAAGAAAGCTGAGTGCCGAAGAATTGATTGATGCTTTTGAACTGTGGTGTTGGAGAAGACTCTTGAGAGTCCCTTGGACTGCAAGAAGATCCAACCAGTCCATCCTGAAGGAGATCAGTCCTGGGTGTTCACTGGAAGGACTGATGTTGAAGCTGAAACTCCAATACTTTGGTCACTTGATGCGGAGAGCTGACTCATTTGAAAAGACCTTGATGCTGGGAAAGATTGAAGGCAGGAGGAGAAGGGGACGACAGAGGGTGAGATGGCTGGATGGCATCACCGACTCAAAGGACATGAGTTTGGGTAAACTCCAGGAGTTGGTGATGGACAGGGAGGCCTGGCGTGCTGCGGTTCATGGGGTCAGAGTCAGACACGACTGAGCGACTGAACTCAACTGATACGCTTTTCATTACTTTGTTATAAGTTTCTTTTATACAGTCATACTCTGTTTATTGTGGGGATGTTTTCTTCATCATTGGAGTACAAGTTTCCTGTTGCTGCTGTAACAAATTACTTCAAACTTGTTGGCTTAAAACAACCCAAATCATCTTGCAGTTCTGAAGTCCGGAAGTCCGGGATCAGTTTCACTGAGCTAAAGGCAAGATGTCTTCAGGGATAATTCTTTCTAGAGGCTTCAAGGGAAGAATCCATTTCCCGGTCTTCTTCAATTTCTAGTGGCTTCCTGTGTTCTTTGCCCTGTGGCCCCCTCCTCCACCTTCAAAGCACATCATTTCAATGTCTGCTTCCATTTTCACATTCCTTTTTCTTCTGTGGTTTATAAGAGCACTTGTAATTGCATTTGTTATTGTTCAGTCGCTGAGTTGTGTCTGACTCTTCGCAATCCCATGGACTGTAGCATACCAGGCTCCTCTGTCCTCCATGATCTCCAGGAGTTTCCTCAAATTCATGTGCATTGAATAGGTGATGCCGTCTAACCATCTCATCCTGTGCTGTCCCCTTCTCCTAACTGCATTTAGGACCCACTTGGCTAGTCCAAGATGATTTTGCCAACTAAAGAGCCTTTATTTAATCACATCTGCAAAGTTCCTTTTTCCACAAGGTCATGTTCATAGGTTCTAGAGATTAGGATGTGTGTGTCTTTGGGGGCCATCATTCAGCTCTACCTCAGAGTACTTTACAAGTCTTCACAGCAAGGTCCTCATAGAACTGGGTTTCCCAAAGCATGCTTCATGGTTACTGTTTTGTTTCCTTTCAAATCACCTTAAATCCTACGTGTCTTTGCATGTTTTTCAGATTCTGTCTATGCAGATGACTATCCTTCCTTCCATCCCTCCCTCCATCTCTCCCTCTCTCTTCTCTCTTCTTTCCCTCTCTTCCTCCCTCCCCTCCATCCCTTCCTCCCAGAGACCTTCTGCCAGTCCCTCCATGATGCTGCCCAACTCACCATATCAGTTTCTTCAGCTGCATTGTCATTTGCTTTGAACTCAGAAAAGTTCTCTCTTAACATCTACTTTGGTACTTGTGGGGCATATTAGTACTAAAGTTTGCTTATCTTTGTTAGTTGTTAGGATGCATCACAATTGCTGCCAACACATTACATAATAGCAGGTAGAGTCAATGAACCAGAGGTCACTATGGCATAGGTCAGTGGAACTGAGGAAAACACAGTTTAAGCACCAGGAATGCCCAGAGCCATCAGCCATGTAGACTCTCATTGCCTAAGTGAGCATCACAGTCTTCCATGTGCTGTACCGGCTGGCCGTGAGAAAAAATTTTAAGCATGTGATAGATTTATATTATTAATATATAAATAGATAAATATTAATACATAAATAGAGCTATTTCTCAAATGAGTTGCACATGGGCAGTGCTTACTGTTCAAAAGTACAAATTTGAAATAAAATGAGAGTTAAATTACTGAGAATTCATCCCCCTTTTCCTTTACCAAACCCCCAAATCTGAGGCATGGTTTCCATGGTGCAGTGTTAGTTGTTTGGGTGCTGATTATTACTGTTAGTTGTAGGATTTCTAGCAGACCAGTGAGGCTCTCGGGGCTTCAGTTTCCTTATTTATAAAATGAAGTATCTGACTGTAATTTTTATTAGAATATTTTAATTTTTTGTTTTAATGTCTATTAGACTTAATCTTTTTAATGTTTATTAGACTTTTAATTTTTTGTTTAATGTTGATGGACAATCTGATGTATGTATTAGCATAGTCTGTATTGACTGAATAATCTAAAATTATTTCTAATGAGAAACTTCAAAGAGAGCACATGATCTCCCAAAACACATCACTTGAATTCTACAGTTATTAAAGTTACCATATATTCTTTTTAAAAAGTTAATTAAGTTTTGGCTGTGCTGGGTCTTTGTTGCGATGCACAGTCTTTCCATGTTTGTGGTGAGCAGGGGCTACTCTCTACTTGTGGTGCACAGGCTTCTCATTATAGTAGCTTCTCTCGTTGCAGAACAGGGGCTCTAGAATGTGTAGCCTTCAGTGGCTGTGGCACATGGGCTTAGTGCCCTGTGGCGTGTGGGATCTTCCTGGGCCAGGGATGGAACCTGTGTCCGTTGCATTGGCAGGTGGATTCTTAACCACTAGACCACTAGAGGAATCCTCTAAGTAACCATATATTCTTCAGTGATATGTCCTTTTTTGTTGTTATTTTTTTTTATTGCCTAAGACATTCATTTCATGCTTTGACATGCACTTTTAAATGTTTGAGCATTTTCATAACTAGCCAGAATGCCATGATCACATCTAGCAAAAAGAACAGTGCCTCAGTATAATCTCACATATGGTCTACATTCAGACTTCTGATTTGTCTCATTTTTAAAAAAAATGAGTCCAGATAACTCAAGTACAACCTGTACTTTGCATTTGGATTTTACTTGTCCTGAGTCTCTCTTAGTCTAGAGCAGTCCCTTTCTCCAAGTAGGCGGCATGATAAGTAAATGTGGTCACTTGTCTTACAGAATATCCTTCATTCTGGTTTGTTTTGCTTCTTCATGGTGTTGTTGACTTGTTCCCCTATTGACTAGAATTCTTTTTTTTTAATTTATTTATTTTAATTGGAGGCTAATTACTGTACAGTATAGAATTCTTTTAAACTGAGTATTAGCTCCAACAGTTTGAATGGATTTGTGTTTCCCTGTTTTTACGATGGTGCAGTGCACTTCATTTAAAATCATCTCAGAGACAAATCATGTCTAGTTGGGCCACTTACAGACATGCTAAGACTGGTCAGTGGATTCAGGTGATGGCAGTGTCATTCCTTTATTGTGAAGATTTTTTGTCACCTTTTCATCGATTGTGTCATTGATTATTAATCTTTGCCCCAAACAGTTGTTTTATTGATTTGCTAATTTGTGTTTTTAAAAAATTGTCATTATTTCTTCCACATTTTTTGACTGGAATATTTCAGTAAAGAAAGAAGAAAATTCTTTACCTTAGGTATTTGGTAACTCTGAAGTGTAATTTCTATGGGAAAGGCAGGAAAAATGGTTCTTCCCCTTTGATTACCAATTTCCAGAGTAAGGAGTTGATGCCCTAGTTATTTCAAGTAATGACCAATGCATTCTTTTTGGCATTGGAAATGGGAGGTGAGGCGTCTTTCTATTTTGCTGTCTCATTCTGAATTAGTGGGTTTTTATACATTAAATGTGTCTTCATTAATGTAGTCATTATTCTTTTTGGCACTCTTAACTGTCCTATGTTTGGCCAGTGGGAATCCCTTAGCGATTCCAGGAACTATTTTTTTACATCAATTTTTAAAAATATTGGTAAAAGATACATAACATAAAGCTTACCACTTTAACTATTTTTAAGTGTACAATTCTGTGGCATTAACTATATCTGTATTGGCATGCAGCTTCCATGGCCACCGTGCATCTCCGGAACTCTTCATCTTGCAGCGCTGAAACTTTGTACTCATGAGACTAAACCCCCTCATTCCTCCACCATGGAAACTACCATTCTATTTTTTCTCCCTTTGAATTTGACTACTTAAGGTGCCCCACATTAGTGGAATAATATGATAGTTGTTCTTTTGTGATTGGCTTATTTCTCTTAGCCTTGAAAGTTATATCCACAAGTAGAATGTGTCAAAATATCTTTTTTTTAAGACTAAATAATATTTAATTATGAATATATATGCCACATTTTGTTTATCCATCTATTCACTCATGGACACTTGGGTTGTTTTTACTTTTTGACCATTGCAAATAATACTTCTATGAACATGGGAGTACAAATTTAGTTTTTTAATTATAGCATAATATGATTTGTATACTTTGCTGTATGTAAGTATAGAGTTCACTAAATTTTTCCAAACTCACCTATATTATTAGCATAGAATATTATCAGCACCCCCAAATCCCTCTTTTGTCTCCTTAGTCCTCAAAGGTACTTCCAGTGTCATCTTCAACATTGTAGTTTTTCATGTTTCTTATTTTAAACTTTATATAAATAGAATCATACATAATTTTTGTGTTTGGCATCTTCACTCAGTATTATATTTTGAGGTTTATCTACACTGTTTCTTAAAATAGTATGTTTTTTTTCATATTATGAATATACCACAATTTATCTATTTTACTGTTAACAATTTTTGGTGTTACTAATATGGCTTTGTAATTTAGTGGACATATGTACATCCTTCTATTTGGTATAGAATTAAGAGTGGCTTTGTCCTGGTGTAATACTATCTCACACAGTATTTGCCAAGAGTTTCTCCAACTGTTCTTCTCAATTTCCTTCCATTATTCAATACTATTTAATAATTAATACAGTAAGTATTCTTAAGGCACATGTGGCCCCATTCCTCCCACCCTCATGGAACCTGTAAAGGAACAGGATCAACAGTTTCATCATAGCCTCAACTTTCCAAATAGGTATGAAGCAGTATTTATAGCTACTGTCAATAAAATGAATGTGGTCATATAGAAGCTTTTACAGCTTCTTAAATTTCCTTAGTGTATATTATACATGCATGGTCAGAAATTCAAATGCCGCAGATGTTTCGGTGGTAATATGTTGAGAAGATGGCAGAAGCTGAGAGATAGCCAGGAGACAAAAATTCCCTTTTTCCTGATAAGGTAACTTTTATGCCATCTTAGAGAACTGTTAGCCATCCAGAGAATCAGCATTAAAAAAGCTTTATTAATTAATAGTTTTTGACATAATATTGACTGGAAGGTAAAATTGATTGTCAAGGTGATATTTATACTTTAGTAACTGTCAAAATTCTTTTTTTTTTTTTTTGCCTTGCTTTGTGCTTGTGGAATCTTGGTTCTACCATCAGGGATTGAACCTGGGCCCTCAGCAGTGAAATCTCAGAGTCCTAACCACTGGACAACCAGGGAATTTCCTCAAAATTCTATATGTGGTTAGAATTTTTAATAGTTCATTTGTTATTTAGGCATGGATATTAAATCAGTATAGGAACTGATTTAAATTCAGTTCCTATACTGAATTGAAAAAAATTTTTATAAAATTTTTCTCAAAGGTCTTAAAAACTGAGTTGCCAGTGATGCTTAGAAAATCACAATTTTCTTGCAGCACCATTTACAATAGCAAACACGTGGAAGCAACCTGATGTCCTTTGATAGATGAATGGATAAAGAAGATGTGGTACATATATACAATGAAATATCACTCAGCCATAAAAAGAATAGATTTGAGCCAGTTTTAGTGAGGTGGATGAACCTAGAACCTGTTATATAAACAAGTCAGAAAGAAAAACAAATAACATATATTAACACATATATATTTATTGTAATGTAGTGAAAGTCACTCAGTTGTGTCAGACTCTTTGTGACCCCATGGACTATACAGTCCATGGAATTCTTTAGGCCAGAATACTGGAGTGGGTGGCCTTTCCCTTCTCCAGGGGATCTTCCCAACCCAGAGATTGAACTCAGGTCTCTCACATTGCAGGCAGATTCTTTACGAGCTGAGCCATAAGGGAAGCCCTTGGATATATTTTTATATATATTTATATACATAAACAAATATATACATGTATATGTATGTGTGTGTAAACATATATATAGAATCTAGTAAAATGGTATTGATGATTGTGGAAAATTCTTAAAGAGATGGGAATACCAGACCACCTGATTTGCCTCCTGAGAAATCTGTGTGCATATCAGGAAGCAACAGTTAGAACTAGACATGGAACAACAGGCTGGTTCCAAAAAGGAAAAGGAGTATGTCAAGGCTGTATATTGTCACCCTGCTTATTTAACTTATATGCAGAGTACATCATGAGAAATGCTGAACTGGATGAAGCACAAGCTGGAATCAAGATTGCAGGGAGAAATATCAATAACCTCAGATATGCAGATGACACCACCCTTATGGCAGAAAGTGAAGAAGAGCTAAAGGGCATCTTGATGAAAATGAAAGAGGGGAGTGAAAAAGTTGGCTTAAAGCTCAACATTCAGAAAACTAAGATCATGGCATCTGGTCCCACCACTTTATGGCAGATAGATGGGGAAACAATGGCAGGCTTTATTTTTGGGGGCTCCAAAATCACTGCAGATGGTGACTGCAGCCATGAAATTAAAAGAGACACTTGCTCCTTGGAAGAAAATTTATGACCAACCTAGACAGCATATTAAAAAGCAGAGACATTACTTTGCCAACAAATGTCCGTCTAGTCAAGGCTATGGTTTTTCCAGTGGTCATGTAGTGAGAGTTGGACTATAAAGAAAGCTGAGTGCCGAAGAATAGATGTTTTTGAACTGTGGTGTTGGAGAAGACTCTTGAGAGTCCCTTGGACTGCAAGGAGATCCAAACAATCCATCCTAAAGGAAATCAGTCCTGAATATTCATTGGAAGAATTGATGTTGAAGCTGAAACTCCAACTCTTTGGCCACCTGATGTGAAGAGCTGACTCACTAGGAAAGACCCTTATGCTGGGAAAAATTGAAGGCAGGAGGAGAAGGGGATGACATAAGATGAGATGGTTGGATGGCATCACCGACTCAATGGGCATGAGTTTAAGTAAACTCCAGGAGTTGGTGATGGACAGGGAATCCTGGCGTGATGCAGTCCATGGAGTTGCAAAGAGTCGAACACAACTGAGCAACTGAACTGATTAATAAGTGTATATGCAAGGAAGGAAGGGAAATGCAAATGTGGAAAATGGACTTGTGGACACAGTTGGGGAAGAAGAGAGTGGGATGAATGAAAAAAGTAGCATCGACATGTGTAAAATGGATAACTGGTGTGAAGTTGTGTTATAACACAGGGAGCCCAGTCTGGTGCTCCGTGATGACCTAGAGGGGTGGGAGGGGAGGAGGAAAGAGTGTCTCAAGAGGGAGAGGATATATGTATTCTTGTGGCTGATTCCTGTTGTTGTATGGCAGAAACCAACACATTGTAAAAAATTTAAAAGAAAGAAAAAAGAAAATTACCACTTTCTAGGCTGTGTTGTAGGAATCCAAAATTAGGCTAATATAATTATATACAATGTATCTTGTATAGATAGCCATATATGTCTTTAAATGGTGAAAGACACAAACCCCCCACTGTGCTCAGCATATGGTGATTTCTGTTGGATAATACACTTTCAGTTTTTAACTTAATTTGGTAAAATTTGCCTTAAAGTATCCCTTGATGTCCTACTGTCTGGGATAATTGAGCGATTATTTTCTTTCTTTTTCCTGGATTCTGAGATAGAAAAGAATACATTAATTTCTAGCCCTATGAAAGTTTTTTCCTTTTGTTGTTGTTTAGTTGTTTGTTTTTTGGCAGTTAGATGTATCAGTGTGTTATGATTACAACTCATTATTGGGGCACTTGTGTTATGTGTGAGGTTGAGTAGCCCATTGGAGTGAATGGTCAGCCCTCTGGCTAGAGTGGGGCATGAGGTGATAGATGAAGAAATGGTCCTTCTTCCAAATGCAAGGAAGAAGATAAGTAATTGAATCTGTGCATTTTGTAATTATTGAAACCTCAGAAGACCTTAGCCTTTATTTTATGGGTCATGTTTGAGAGCAAGGTACAAGACAGTGTGTGTAGTCACTCAGTCGTATCCGACTCTTTGCAACCTCATGGACTGTAGCCTGCTGGCTTACATATGTAAAGCTAAGACATGAAATAACTAGGTTATGATTTTGCATTGTTAACTAGTATTGTAGCAAGGAACAGCACTAGTATTTCTGATTTTTTTATGCTTTTAACTCCAAGTTTTTGTAGATTAAAAAAATAAAACCATAAATCCAGTGCCTTCCTGTTTGCGAATTCTTCTAGCATATTAGATAATTTTACTTTAGAAACTAAGTATTTGGAAAATTAAAGGAATTATTTTATGTGTCTGAACATTTACCATCATCAGTTCAGTTCAGTTGCTCAGTCATGTCCAACTGTTTGCAGCTCCATGGACTGCAGCACGCCAGACTTCCCTGTCCATCACCAACTCCTGGAGCTTACACAAAATTAGGTCCATTGAGTCAGTGATGCCATATCCAACCATCTCATCTTATGTCATCCCTTTCTCCTCCCACCTTCAATCTTTCCCATCATCAGGGTCTTTTCTAGCGAGTCAGCTCTTCACATCAGGTGGCCAAAGTACTGGAGTTTCAACTTCAGCATCAGTCCTTCCAGTGAATATTCAGGACTGATCTCCTTTAGGAAGGACTGGTTGGATCTCCTTGCAGTCCAAGGGACTCTCAAGAGTCTTCTTCAACACCACAGTTCAAAAGCATCAATTCCTGAGCACTCGGCTTTCTTTATAGCCCAACTCTCACATCCATACATGGAGAAAGCAATGGCATCCTACTCCAGTACTCTTGCCTGGAAAATCCCATGGATGGAGAAGCCTGGTAGGCTGCAATCCATGGGATCGCTAAGAGTTGGACACAACTGATCAAATTCACTTTCAATTTTCACTTTCAAGCATTGGAGAAAGAAATGGCAACCCAATCCAGTGTTCTTACCTGGAGAATCCCAGGGACAGCAGAGCCTGGTGGGCTGCTATCTATGGGGTCACACAGAGTCGGACATGACTGAAGCGACTTAGCAGCAGCAGCAGCACATCCATACATGACTACTGGAAAAACCATAGTTTTGAGAAGAGGGACCTTTTGTGGCAAAGTAATGTCTCTGCTTTTTAATAAGCCATTTAGGTTTGTCATAACTTTTCTTCCAAGGAGCAAGCGTCTCTTTTAATTTCATGGCTGCAGTCACCATCTGCAGTGATTTTGATGCCCCCCAAAATAAAGTCTGTCACTGTTTCCACTGTTTCCCCATCTATTTGCCTTGAAGTCATGGGTCCGGATGCCATAATCTTAGTTTTCTGAATGTTGAGTTTTAAGTTAACTTTTTCATTCTCCTCTTTCACTGTCATCAAGACACTCTTTAGTTTCTTCTTCACTTTCTGCCATAAGAGTGGTGTCATCTGCATATCTGAGGTTATTGATATTTCTACCGGCACTCTTGATTCCAGCTTGTGCTTCTTCCTCTATTTAAGATTTTTTCCCTCCAAGTGCTTTGTTGAAATTAAGTGCATCCCGAAGGATGATAGTGTGGTTAGTTGTCAGGCAGGCTTCATGCTTGAGTAGAATAAACTTTTCTGCTGTCTTCTAGGACTTTATTGGTGCTAGGTCTTATTCTAAGTTCTGGGATTTAGCAAAAATTCTTGCAGGTAGTTTCTAGCTTTTGATCACCTAATGATCCTTTTACAACTTAGAGGGGTAGAAAAGCCATATTTACCTTCCCAGCTCCCTGCCTTTGTAATAATGAGAAGTGCCTTAGGAGAGGCACATGCATAGTAGTATGCAGTATGTTTGAGGAAAGTGCATGGTGAAGTCTGAAGATTGGAGTTGAGTACTGATATGTAGGAATGTGCCTGGTAGACCAGGAAGAGAGAGCAAAGACATGGAAGAACCACGCAGGCTTCCTGAAGCCTGACTGTGGGTTTGTGGCAGTGATAAGAGAGGAGATGGGATTATAATAGCCATATGTGGCATGCCTATGAACTTGATCCTTTGGGAAGTAAGATGCCTCCGAAGGATTTTAAGGAAGGGAATGATATAATTGGAGTTTTGTTTTAGAATAGTCCTTTAAAGAACAGTGTGAAGGTGAATTCCAGTGGAGACGGAAGCCAGCAATAATGGTTTTTGATGGTATCTGTATGAAATAAAATATTACTTCAAAGATATAAGCATTTTATACTGTTTACATGCATGTAAAATGCAATGTAAGATATTGTGTGGAGAAGAAAATGTAGATGAGGCTCTTATGTGTTCTCAGCTAGTTTAAAAGCTGGAAGTGAAATAAGGCACACACATGCACACACAGACATAATCGTGAGGGAACACATGATCATCACTCTAAGAAGTACAAACAATTTGTGAGAAAATTCAGTAAAAGCTGGATTCCTTTTAACTAGTGGAGAGGGAAAGGTTTGCATTTTCTTTGCATTCATTTAAAATTTTTTTAAAAATAAATTCTTTGAAAAATACACAAAGTAATTTTACAGTGAAATGTAAAGAGTAGGTGGGGGAGCTTCTTAAAGAGAAATAGTTTGGAAAGTTCAACTAATTGGGCAGAATTTTTTCTGTTTTAATAGTAGATTATCCAGATATATATCAGTTTTTAAAGATCACCATGTCATCTTTATAGCATTTGCGCAAAATGCTGTCTCTTCTTCCGAGTCAATAGTTGGTGGACATGTTTACTGCCCTTAAATGGTAGCAAGGGCGTTGTTAATTTATAGCTGACTGTTCTCCGAGGTATGGCTTTTTCATTTATCTTTTAATAGCTCTCTTTTGCTCATTACTTGGTGGGGAAGAATTTTGTGTCTGTTTGTCCTAGAGTTTTCATAGTGGAGAGCCATGTTTATACCTATGTTTTTGGTGGTAGCAGTGAACTCCTGTGCATTTAATCTAGTGTCTCATCTGTTAAATGGGCATCGGTTGAATAAATTCCTATAATACTAACACTGTACCAGTACTGCTACTATTTTATCACATGCGTGAGCCTGATTTAGCAGGGAATCCCCTCTGCCTTTGTTGTAGATCTTGAAGTTTATACAAAGTGTTCTGGAAAGAAAGCATGGCAGTTTTCTGTTTGGTTTAAAGGCAGGCTAAAGACCTTAAGACTGCTTCTGCAATATGGAGATTAAGAGCGGCCATTATTAAAGAAAAGATTATCACTGAACCCTCACCCCCTTTATTCAAATGATTTCAAGAAATTATTTCATAAGTAAGCCATCTGATGAGAACCAGGATCAATTTCTTCCCTCACTGATTTCTCCCCCCTGTTTTGGTTACCCTTATTATGTATCAAATATTTGTGTTTTCTGAGTTCTGTTTCTGGGACATTGATTCTGTTTCTTTTAATTTTACGTCTAGTCTCTCGTTTAATGTGGTTTATAAACTGATTTAAATGTTAATAACTGTTTCATGCATTTATGGAGATAAACATTCTATATGTCTTTGTATAAATATGTTGATAATTACATTTGCATGTATAACTATTTTAAAATATGCATATAAGGTATGTTATAATATTTGGAGGAAATGCCTAATGTACATCTTCCACCATCCATCTATTTAAAATGAGGTTTGTCAATTTGAGAAAGCCATTTAACCTCCTCTAGTCTTGGTTTCTCATCTTTAACACAGTGGGACCAGAAAAGATAATTTCTTAGGTATTTCATCCTTAAAGATGTCTGATTTACCCAGGATTATAGACAACTACCTAATTTATATTAAGAATAGGCTAAAAGATAAACTTTTAGAGTTGATTTGCTACATGGAAATAGCATTAAAATAGATTCGTTGGACCACATAATAGAATTAGTCTAGATTTAATATGTTTTATATTCCTTGCCTCTAGTAATGAAATTGCATGCTTAAATTGATGAGTGGAAGAATAATTCCATAGTGAATTTGATTTCAGCAATAGTTATATTAAATTTTCTCTACAAAAATACATTACTGTTCAATAAAAATTTAATATATTGTCATCTGAAGGTAAATGTAAGTTTCATTTTTAGGACAAATAGTATATTTCAAGTCAGTGATTTGTTTTTACTTAAATATAAATGTATTTTATTATAGCCAATATCTAATGGTTTTTTATTTCTATAAATTTTAACTAAAACATAAGCTGGAGAATAACTTGAGTTAAAGTATCCAGTTCATTAATATATATGGATAATTTGATATTTTTGATATTTTGATATTTCTTCATATGGCACATGTAACAGTGGAAATACATTTATAAATATACTTGAAATAACTTTCTACTTTATGATTTGTTTTCCTGTAGTAGTTTCTTTTTTCTATCAAAATATCCAGTTACTCTAATTCAGATACACTGAGAAATACTTCAGAAATGGGATGTACAGAAACATACTTTGTTTCTCCTGTATCTTGTATCTTTTACCCTTAATTTCCTCTGTTTACACTGGTTTGGTTTGTAACAGTTTAGGCTTACATTTTTGAAACACATCTTCACAGAAAGCTCAGGATTTGTTTAGGTCCAGAGTTCCATAGTTGCCTTTACCAGGTCAGTCCCATTTACCAGGTCTGCTATTACTTCAGTCATTATAACCCACACTACGCCTTCTATTTCTGTTACTTTGTTGAAATCATAGGATTGTTTGTTCTCGTTTTACTTTGTGCTATTTTTCTTTCCAGTCTGGTGTCCTTTTCCTCCTGTGCTTTCTTGTTCCTGCCTGTAGATATTTAATCATATTTAAAATCATGTAAAAGGTGATTTACAGCTCTTGTATATTCAGCTCTCCTTAGCGCCCATCTTTCAGCCATTTAAGCTACATGAAATCAGAAACTTTTGGTTTTACTTACCTCCCAAAGTTAGCCTTATGCTTGGCATAGGAAAGATGCTCACAAAATATTTGTTGATAAAATAATTCAATGTTATTCTGTTATTATCTTTTAAAAGTTAATTCCTGGGTCTGTCTATACATCCTAACCCTAATACACATTCCACTTTTGATCTTGGACTTCCTTCATTCCCAGGTGCCAGCTAGACAGTTCTCCTTAGCGGTGTATTGTGACCCTAAACATGATGTCTGAATCTGTGTCTTTCTTGTGTTCTCTGTTTTTTTTTTTTTTTTTTTTTTTTTTTTTTTTTTTTTTTTTTTTTTTTAATTATTGTTTTAGCCATACATTGTTATGATATCACCATGGGTTTACATATGCTTCCCCTCCGGGTCGCCCCTCCCTCCTCCCTCCCCCCCGGGAAATCTCGCTGCACCAGTCCCGAGCATCAATCCTGGGCTGGCGATTGATTAGACACATGACAATTAACATGCTTCAGTGCCCTTCTCCCATCTCATCCCACCCTTACCCTCGTCCACAAAGTCCACAAGTCTATTCTATACATCTGTGTTCCTTTTGTTGTCTCCCATGTTGGGTTCTCATTACTGTCTTTCTAAATTCCATATATATGTGTTAATATACTGTATTGTTGTTTTTGCTTCTGGCTTACTTCACTCTGGATAATGGGCTCCAGTTTCGTCCATCTGAGTAGAATTGCTTCAAATGAATTTTTTTTTAATGCTGAGTAATATTCCATTGTGTATATATACCACAGCTTTCTTATCCATTCGTCAGTTGATGGGCATCTAGGTTGCTTCCATGTCCTGGCTATTGTAAACAATGCAGCGATGAACATTGGGGTGCACGTGGCTCTTTCAATTCTGGTTTCCTCGGTGTATATGCCCAGCAGTGGGATTGCCGGGTCATATGGCAGGTCTATTTGCAGCTTTTTAAGGAACCTCCACACTGTTTTCCATAGTGGCTGTACTAGTTTGCATTCCCACCAACAGTGTAAGAGGGTTCCCTTTTCTCCACATCCTCTCCAGCATTTATTGCTTGTAGACTTTTGGATGGCAGCCATTCTGACTGGTGTAAAGTGGTACCTCATTGTGGTTTTGATTTGCATTTCTCTGATAATGAGTGATGTTGAGCATCTTTTCATGTGTTTGTTAGCCATTTTTATATCTTCCTTGGAGAAATGTCTGTTAAGTTCTTTGGCCCACTTTTTAATTGGGTTGTTTATTTTTCTAGAAAACCTCGTATAGCCAAAGCAATCTTGAGAAAGAAGAATGGAACTGGCGGAATCAACCTACCTGACTTTAGGCTATACTACAAATCCACAGTCATTAAGACAGTATGGTACTGGCACAAAGACAGAAACATAGATCAATGGAACAGAATAGAAAGCCCAGAGATAAATCCACGCATCTATGGACACCTTATCTTTGACAAAGGAGGCAAGAATATACAATGGAGAAAAGACAACCTCTTTAACAAGTGGTGCTGGGAAAACTGGACAGCCACTTGTAAAAGAATGAAACTAGATCACTTTCTAACACCATACACAAAGATAAACTCAAAATGGATCAAAGATCTAAGCATAAGACCAGAAACTATAAAACTCCTAGAGGATAACATAGGCAAAACACTCTCTGCTATAATCCAAAGCGGGATACTCCATGACCCACCTCCCAGAATATTGGAAATAAAAACACGAATAAACAAATGGGACCTAATTAAAATTAAAAGCTTTTGCACAACAAAGGAAACTATAAGCAAGGTGAAAAGACAGCCTTCAGAATGGGAGAAAATAATAGCCAATGAAGCAACAGACAAACAATTAATCTCAAAAATTTACAAACAACTCCTGCAGCTCCATTCTAGAAAAATAAACAACCCAATTAAAAAGTGTTCTCTGTTTTTATCGATGGTATCATAAAATTCTTATTATTTTGGAGTTATTTTTGAGGATTATGTCAAAATATGTGTAAAAGTGTTTAGTGTGGTACACATGGCACATGGTAAATGCTGAGTAAGTTGTCTCCCAAAGGTTGTGATTTCCAGTGAGTCATGGGAGGATTGTTAGCAGTTTTGAGCTTTCCCGTGGTTTCCATCCAGGCTACTTCTGCCCTACCTGGTCCACGTTCTCAGCCCTTTTGTGAATGATGGCTGTAGTGTACTCCTACCCACATAAGACTACCAGTGGGCAGGTGGTGACCACACTGTCCTTCTCTCAAGAAACTGGTGATTTTCTGTAGCTAAAGTGGTCAGGTCTCTGCACTTCAATTTGACATTTAAATTTTTGAACAGTCTTATCCTTGCCAACATTTCTCGCCTGGGGGTGTTCTGCATGAATTTCTAGTCACATTCACACTTACCAGCTCCTCAACTTGTCTTCGTGCTGGATACGCTTCACCGCTGCCCACCCCTTTTCTTTATTGTCTAGATTCTATCATTTTAGGCCCCTGATTCTTTTTTTCCGTGAAAATTTTCCTGAACCCTTTGTTGTGACACTACTCTCCCGGCTCAGTGTGTGCATTTCACTCACTCACTCGCTGCCTGCTGAGACAGATGCTGTTCCAGACGCTGGCACACTTGAGTTAAGAAGACAAAGATGAGACTTTCCTGGTGGTTCTCTGCTTAAGAATCTGCCTTGCAATGCAGGGAACTCGGGTTTAGTCCCTGGTTGGGGAACAAAGATTTGACAGGCCACCAGGCAGCTGGGCCTGCCCACCACAGCTACTGAGCCCGTGCGCCACAGCTAGAAAGCGCACGTGCCACAACTCAGAACGTGCTTGTGCTCGGTCGCTCAGTCGTGTCCATCTCTTGGACTGTGGACTGACCCTGTGGACTGTAGCCCGCCTGGCTCCTCTGTCCATGGGGATTCTCCAGGCAAGAATACTGGAGTGGGTTGCCATGCCCTCCTTCAGGGGATCTTCCCAACCTAGGGATTGAACCCAGGTCTCCCATATTGCAGGCAGGTTCTTTACCATGTGAGCCACCAGGGAAGCCCACAACTAAGAATAGAGAAGCATAAATAAAAAAAAAAAATTTTTTTTGAAAAAGGCAAAGTCTGCCTGAAACTAGGGCTTGTATCAGAATAGACAGGGGATTGTGTCTCGTGATATCTTTGTAGTTTGCATTTATTTATTGAACTCCAAAAGTATTTTTTTTCCTATGTGGATTGTAAATTTTTTGGTAGTTGGATATGATTTTAAGGCATTTTCTCAATGGCTTATTGATGTTTTACAGAGAAGAGGAACTCAGATACTTATTAATTTCGGAAGTTCACACTCATGGCTTGAGTTTTAAAACTGTAGCTTCAAAATCAGAAGCATTACTTGGAATGTATTTGAAATAAGAGAGATTCATATATCTTATGCTTTAGGGGACAAGTGCCCTTTTAAGAAAAATCTGTAACTACAGAGGCAGATTACTTATAGGAATTGTGGGTTTTCTGGTAAAATGTTGATTGTGAGTAAACACTGTGCTTCCATTATATTTGCGTATTGTAGGTGGGATACATTGATGTCTCTTGAGCTTACTCGAAAAACTTTTTTCTTCCATCTGACATTTTTGTGTAACCTCCCTCTCCTCTCCTCCCTTTAATGTGATGTCCAAATCAATATTTGAAAAAAAAATCTGTATTTAAATCAATAGGCAGGTAAGTTTTAATAGCTTTTGTTACTGGGAAATTATAGAAGTAATTGATGACTGTTGCTTGCTCCTCTCTGAGCATGTAGACTAGGTTAAATGCTCCCCTCCTTGCTCTGGACTTCCCCAGCCCCGTGCTTTCTTTTTTGACTCCTTCTGTAGTTGTAATTGAGGACTCCTCTGGTGGTTCAGTGGTAAAGAATCCACCTGCAGTGTAGGAGACCTCGGTTTGATCCCTGGGTCAGGAAGATCCCCTGGAGAAGGAAATGGCAACTCACACCAGTATTTTTGCCTGGAAAATCCTGTGGACAGAGGAGCCTGGTAGGCTATAGGCTATAGGGCCAGATGCAGCTGAGTGCACACATTCACTAGACCCAAGACCTGCTTAGTGCACAGAACATAATGGGTGCTCTCCAGAAATACATTATGTGAAATTTGGCACTCATTCAATTACTTGAGATGTGCTGCCATTCTGTAGTTGTGAGTGACTGAGCTGGGTTTTAGGTTTGCCCTGGAGGATACAGCACAGCCCTTGTCCTCAGAGTCCTCTTAAACTAACAAAATGTGCTCAATTTTATTATTTAATTAACATTTAGATAACTGCTGAAAGTTTCCAGAATTTTTTTTTTCTAATTTTGAACCTCGTAATAACTCTGGAATATGTGCTGTTTCACTCTGTAGATGGGGGAACTGAGGAACAGAGACCCAGTAATTAATTCAGGTTCACAAAGGATTGGAACCTGTGTCTATCTTATCTCCAGATCCTTCTGAAATACGTGTTGCCTCCAGTCTGGTAAGCCGCATGCAAGATAGTCATACCTTACATCTATCCTGGCTTATCAGAAATCACATCTGTTTCTTCCCACTCTTGTGTTTTGGAGTTTGCATTTAAAAATCGGACCAAGGAATTTAGATTTGCAAACAAACCTATTGTGGATGGAGGTTTTGCATCTCATTAAACTTTCCCAATCAGCCTCAGCTTCTTTGCTTTTGCAACTCTTACCCTTGGCAGAAATTTTCATGGTGATATTTTTCTGTGACCTTTAGATCTATTTAGTCTTCATTTTAGGCCTGTTGGATTATATTTGGAATTTTTTCCTCGGTGTTTAAGTTCCCTATACTCTGAAGAATTTTTGCTTCTTTACCACTTGCTACTTGAGATAATCTCTAATCAGACTCACAGATACATTCCTGCTTTTGTACCTGTATTTGGACTCTATCTCCCTGCTGAAATGCCTTCTGTAAACTTTGGTCAATTAAAATTAAAAACATTTCCCATCCCTTTGGGTTCTAAAGTAAGTACTACCTACAAGTTAAGCCGCTTAGTCACATGCTGACCTCTACGCCTTGTTGCTATTTCACATGTACTGGTTTTGTTTCACTAGTGAAACTTCATTTCTGGAGTTAAAGGACTAAATCTTGTTTCTGTTTCTTTCCGTCTCCCACAGTATCTAGTACAGTGCTGAACATATGACTGTGCTTACTAAGTGCTCAGATGTTGGTTGAAGTAACTTTAATTATAGTTTGTACTTCCTGGTTATATCTGAAAGTCTCAGTGCTATCCAAACACTTTGACATCCTGGAGAAAGGTGGCTGGAGGGGACAGTCTTCCCTAGTAAAACAGACACTTCCCGTTTGTGTTGTGCATGAAGGGTTACGGAGTGTTTTCATATATATATATTAGCACACTTGATCCTCACAATAATTTTATGGGAGAGGAATCATTTTATCCTTATTGTGGAGTGATGACACTAGGGCTCAAATATTTTGCCTCTACAGCAGATAGCTGGAACTGGGACCCAAAGACAGCTCATGTGAGTCCACTGCACACAGGAGGGACTGAAGTAACTGGGCTGCAAACTGCAGAGGGCAGGGCCCAGGAATGTTGATTGCACATCACTCTTGCAACATAAAATTGAGGTTCTTGTGTCAGCTGCCCTTTGAATCTTGCCCAGCATGCACTTCTGATATGTCTGGCTCTGCTGGCACAGGCAGACTGGTCTTCTGCTTCTAGAATTTCACTACCGATTAGCTATTTGGTAATCATAAAATTACCAGTATTTATGGTAACTATAAAAATCATCAGTACTTGTACTTATCTTTCCTTCTCTTCCTCCATCATCATCATCTTCATCATTGTCATCACCACCTCTCTGTTTGTACGCGTATAGACGTTTGTTATTGTTCAGTTGCTAAGTCATGTCTGACTCTTGGATGACCCCTTGAGCTGCAGCACGCCAGGCTTCCCTGTTCTTCACTATCTCCCAGAGTTTGTTCAAACTCATGTCCATTGAGTTGGTGATGCCTTCCATCCATCTCATCCTTTGTTACCCTCTTCTCCTTTTGCCTTCAATCTTTCCCGTCATTAGGGTCTTTTCCAGTGAGTTGGCTCTTCACATCAGGTGGCCAAAATCACGGAAGCTTCAGCTTCAGTATCAGTCCTTCCAATGAATATTCCGGGTTGATTTCCTTTAGGATTGACTGGTTTGATCTTCTTGCAGTTCAAGGGACTCTCTCAAGAGTCTTCTCCAACACTACAGAGTTCAAAAACATCAATTCTTTGGTGCTCAACTTTCTTTATGGTACATCTATATATGACTACTGGAAAAACCATGGCTTTGACCATATGGACCTTTGTTGGCAAAGTGATGTCTCTGCTTTTTAATCCACTGTCTAGATTTGTCATAGCTTTTCTTCCTAGTAGCAAGTATCTTTTAATTTTGTGGCAGTCACAGTCCTCAGTGATTTTGGAGCCCAAGAATATAAAATCTGCCACTCTTTCCACTTTTCCCCATCTATTTGCCATAAAGTGATGGTACTGGATGCCATTTGTAGTTATTTATGAAACAATCGGAAGTCTTAAAAATTATGTGGAAAAAAATTAAGCTGTGGAAGTTACAACAAACTTTTCGTTAGTGCTTCCTTCCATTTCTGTTCTCCTTCGGTTAAGGGTGGTTGTGAATAGGTTGTTGAATAACCACGTTGATAGCTGGGGGCTAGAGAATTCATTTATAGTTATTTTGAGAAAGAGATCCTTTTGTGCTCTCATGTGTTTCATGAATGATAAACAGACAAACCTTGATCATCTTTGAAATCTCGCCTTGGAAATCTTTGAGTACTTTTTAAGGTCAAGTGCAGTTCCTCTTTTTTGGATTATGAATTGACTTTTTGCTACAGGTTAGGAAAACGCCTTTTTCCTAGTTATCTGATTAAAATTTGTAGCATTAATTTTTTTTTTGCCATTTCTGTGAGTGATTGGCAGTGCAATTTCACTTTATACTTTTGATTTTTTGTATGCCTGGGGACAAGGAAATGTCAAAGGACCATCAAACTGTATAGTTCACACTGAAGCTGATCTGTGGCCCTCTGATGTCTCTCTAGGGACATACAGCTTGTGAAATTCATCTTAAACATATCCTTTGCTTTGGGTTTGTACAGTCAGATGCCAAAAACATTTTTAAAATGATTAGGATTTTAAAATATTAAAAATAGACATGAATTTCTGTAGACAGTTATATATAGACTGTGCAAAGAAAAGGCAGTCTTATGTTTGTGTTCTTGTGCATGCTCAGTAGTCCCATGGACAGAAGCCCACCGAACTCCTCTGTCCATGGAATTTTCCACGCAAGAATACTGGAGTGGGTTGCCATTTCCTACTCTATGGGATCTTCTTGACCCAGTGATAGAAGCCATGTCTCTTGCGTCTCTTGCATTGACAGGCAGATTCTCTACCATTAGTGGGAAGTCCTATGTTCTTGAGGGGTATAATTTATTTATAGATTTTAATGGTTGCTAAAGCTCCAATACTTTGGCCACGTGATGCGAAGAGCCAGCTCACTGGAAAAGACCCTGATGCTGGGAAAGAATGAGGGCAAGTGGAGAGGATGAAATGGTTGGATGGCATCACTGACTCAATGGACATGAGTTTGAGTAAACTCCGGGAGATAGTGTAACACAGGGAAGCCTAGTGTGCTGCAGTTCATGGGATTACAAAGAATTAGACACGACTGAACAACAACAACAAACCTACAGGAGAAGAAATTGTAATAGGTTTGCTTAGAGGTGGACAAACATGAGACTAAAGTCTTGATTTTAGCCCTGGAGAGAAACGAGAAAGAGACATGTTGACTTTATTCTAAGCATAATGCCACTTGACTAAGTGGAAAGTGTGGCTGAGATTTCTCAGTTCACATAGAGCTGAGTGGTTGAGACAACCTTTTCCCAAGGGAGTTTGCTAAAGAAACTCAGCTCCTGAGGGTCAGTCAAGTTTGCAGTTGCCTCGTGTGGACTTGATACTTCGGGAGGGACCCTGTGGTGTCTTTCTCAGTGTGGCTGCAGATCTCTAGTCTCTGCCTGGAGAAGCTAGTGGCTATTGGGGGAAGATAAAATTTTAGCAAAATAAGAATTTGACCTCAGGTCTGTGGTGGTTACTGTTCATAATGTGAGACTGGGAGGAGGGTAGTGGAGGTTCTACAGCTAGAAAGATTGGTTCAGAAACAACCTCAGTGGGAGCCCATTTTGATCTTTCTCTCTACAGTTTGTCCCAGCAGGTCAGAGTCCCAAGGTCCTGTTCACTGTCAACACATGCTTTTTGGGATTTTAAATTCTAAGACCTATTGGAAAATAAGGGGACAAGCTCAAGTTTTAGGTATAGGATTGTTTGGGGAAAAATTTTGGTGATGCAGATATTAAACGTTAGTTGCTATCTGCCCTTGGTGGTATAGACTCATGTGTTTTTAAAACCCAAGGTGCTTTTTTGTACTGTTTGCTTTTTGTGCATGTGTGTTTTTGGCTGTGCCTTGCAGGTTCTTGTTCCCCCGACCAGGAATCATGCCCAACTGTGCCTGCTGCAGTGGAAGCTTGGAATCCTAACCACTGGACTACCAGATAATTCCCTAAAACCTGAGGTTTTAAGATAATTAGAAAACAAAACAAAAAAAAATCAAGTTTTATTTATTTAAATTGATGGATTGATTCTCTTTTGAAAATATCAGTCTGTTCTTGAGGAAAAAACAGATTTTTGTGAAACATTTGCTTTTTAGAACATGATAGTTTTAGGTATGTTTTCAGTATATTCCACAGATTTCACCAAGCTTGCATTCTTCATAGAAAAATGGAAAACAAAGCAAAACAACTTCTAAACTCCCAAATTGTTTAGTCCCAGTGAGGCTGTCTTATCTTAGTACTCTATAATGGCACTTGATAGCTCTTACCAGCATTCAAGTTTTACTACATTTTTGTCTAAACTAGTGTCATTTGCAGCAAATATGTAGCATTTGCTTCTAGATAATATACTGAAGAAAAGAGGAATCCAAAGGACCTGCCGGGTTGTCTGCTAGGTTTGTGGGTTAGAGAGTGTTTAAACTCAGGCTGCTAGGTTTTGTTTTACTCCCTCCTGCGTATTACATCTGTGTTGATTGACCGTAACAGAACCCTTTCACACTCACTTGACCAGTTGACTGACAGTTAATTTTCACTGAGCTGATAAGAGTGTGAGCAGCTATCTCTCTGGAACCCTGTTTTCTGAAACTCAGAACATTTTCTCCTTAAAATATAGTGAAGAAACCAAATGAACCTTTAAATTATTAGATATAGATTTTATTTATCTTAAGCCTTTTGAGGATTTTTAAGTTAGTTGAAAGAGTTTTCAGAGAGTGCAATATCCTTGTTACAGAGCCTTCAGAGTCTCTTGTCCTGCAGTGGTGTTCCTGCGAGGCACAGCATTTTTACTCCATTAGAAATTTCTACTTGGCTGATCCACTGTAATCTTTAATTTTCCCCTTGTGTTCAACTCCTTATTTCTTTGCAAGTTACTTCTATTAAACTTACGTTTTATATATAGCTCATAAGAACAGTAAAACAAACGAAAAAATACAGTATACAGATATAGATGTTAATGTTAGTAGGATTATAGGTAATTTTATTCTCTAATTTCCATTTCTTTATATTTTTGAACTTTTATAAGCTTGGCTCATATTCCTTTTATAATCAGAAAAATCTGTTAAAAACCTTCACTCTGACCTATTATGATGGATTATATTTTTGTGTGCTGCCACTGTGTTGTAGAAGTTGGGAGAAGAAGAGAATCTGCTTTATTTTTAGGGAAATCAGCAATTGAGTAACCTTGTATTTGCTTGGGTTTAAGTAGTCAGATTCTGCCTGAGAAAATTTCATGTGATTCAAGCCTACTCTTCAAAAGCCAAAATTGAAAATTTTTCTAACTTGAGATAAATACTTGCATATATTTAAATTTATTGTGATTTAAAGACAATATACTGAATTGAGTTTGACTTTTTTCTGGAATCAGGGTCAGTACTGTGACCTTCAATTACTGTAGTTCTTACTTTTCCCTTGCTGTCAGCTGCCACTGGGAAAGTTAGTCACTCAGTCACGTCCAACTCTTTGTGACCCCGTGGACATAGCCCACAAGACTCCTCTGTCCATAGGATTCTCCAGGCAAGAATACTGGAGTGGGTCACCATTCCCTCCTCTTGGGGATGTTACCGACGCAGGGATTGGGATTGAAGCCAGGTCTCCTGCATTGCAGGCAGATGCTTTACCATCTGAGACACCAGGAATACCCGCTACCACAGTGCTAATCTGGGGCTTCTTTTTTTTTTAAATTAATTAATTAATTTTTTCCTTTACATTATCGTGTTGGTTTTGCCATATATTGATATGAATCTAATCTGGGGCTTCTAATCATGTAGCTTCAGTTCAGTTCAGTACAGTCACTGAATTGTGTCCAGCTCTTTGCGACCCCATGGACTGCAGCACCCTAGGCCTCCCTGTCCATCATCAACTCCCAGAGTTTACTCAAACTCACGTCCATTGAGTCGGTGATGCCATCCAACCATCTCATCCATTGTTGTCCCCTTCTCCCATCTTCAGTTTTTCCCAGCATCAGGGTATCTTCAAATGCATCAGTACTTTGCATCAGGTGATCAGAGTTATTGGAGTTTCAACATCAGTTCTTCCAATGAATATTCAGAACTTATTTCCTTTAGGATGGACTGGTTGGATCTCTTTGCAGTCCAAGGGACTCTCAAGAATCTTCTCCAACACCACAATTCAAAAGTATCAGTTCTTTGGCACTCAGCTTTCTTTATAATCCAATTCTCATATCCATACATGACTACTGGAAAAACCATAGCTTTGACTAGATGGACCTTTGCTGGCAAAGTAATATCTCTGCTTTTTAATATGCTGTCTAGGTTGGTTATAACTTTTCTTCCAGGGAGCAAACTTCTTTGAATTTCATGGCTGCAGTCACCGTCTGCAGTGATTTTGGAGCCCCCCAAAATAAAGTCTGCCACTGGTTCCATTGTTTCCTCGTCTGTTTGCCATGAAGTGATGGGACCAGATGCCATGATCTTAGTTTTCTGAATGTTGAGTTTTAAGCCAAATTTTTCACTCTCTTCTTTGACTTTAATCAAGAGGCTCTTTAGTTCTTCTTTGCTTTAAAAACAACATTTTGTATGGATTGATTAACAATTCTGAAGGACAGTATGAAAGCTTTCTTCTTGGAGTAGAATGTATGCCCTTGCCTTCCTCAACACCTGAGAAGGGGCTTTGTTATTTATTTTCCTGTAAGTGGTTTAATAGCTGATGACTCAGGGAGGATGTTGATCTTTGCTTGTTTCTTAACTGTGCATAGAAAGAGTTAGATTGGGTATTGGTAAGGCTATGGAATTAGATAGGACTGGATATAAATTCCATTGACACCATTTAATAGCTGTGTGATCTTGGGCATTCCATTTAATCTCTCCAAGTTCATTTCCTCATCTGTTAAATGAGTATAATTGAGCTTTCATCATGGAATTATGAGGATTAAAGAATTCATGTAATGTACTGAGTATAGTGCTTGTACATGGTAATTGCTCAATAAATGTTCACAATAATGATAATCATAATAATTGTGGGTTGATTATTTATTTGGCTGTAAATAGCACAGTTAATTTACAATTGGCTATAATTCTCTACAACTGTTATGTATATTGGGGGATTCTTTTAGAGTAAGAAAAGTTTAATTTAAAAACTGTTTTCAAATATAACTAAACTTTACTGACTTCTCACTTGAGCAGTTGTCGTTAGATTCTGTGATATGTGTGACATTTAAGGTAAACACTTACTAACTTCAATTTAGAAATTTTCTTTCAATCATTTTGAAGCGCTACTTCTTTCTCACCCTTCAGCCTCATATTTTCTGTAGGCTCTTGGTTATTTCACTGGCCCTGGGCATTGTGGTCATGGCTCCTAACAGGATGGTCCTCTGAGTATTTCAAGGGCAGAGGTAGGGAATATGTATGGTGGTTAAGAGCAAGATTAAATGGAAAAGTGCTCTGAGGTTGAAGATTCTATTCTACAATTTTATGCCATCAATAATTTAAAGAAACAACAAAAATGAAACTGCAAATGAAATCAGATTCTGAAGTTTGAAATCTCAGCACTGTCTGAATGCTACATGATCTTGAGTCGATTCCCTCATTCTCTGAGCTTTAGTTCCCTTGTCCGTTAAATGGGGAAAATGTTATCTTCCTCATAAAGTTACTGTGAATATCTGCTTAGGTAATCTGGCATAAAGCACACAAACGCCGACTAAGGAGTTACAAACGTGGCATGTGACTCATCATGGTGCTCACTGCATTCTCTGAGTGTTCTCTGCCTTGCCTTATGCTAGGCCAGGGAAGTAGGTTCAGGTTTGCTCCTTTTCTGCCCCAAAGAGAGTGAGATGGACAAGGACTCCCGGAATGGCACATCTAGTGTGGAATTCTCTATTTGATGGATGTGACAATGATAACTTTCCCTTCTATGAATTACATTTGAAGTCTGAACTTAACTAAAGTATTTTATAAATGTTGATTACAGAGAGTGAATACCAACATTTCCTAATTGTGAATTTTCTTGGCTCCCGAGGAACGACATTGATGTTTATTACTGCATGACTCTGGTTAGATAATGCAGTCCTGAAAGAGCGTGTGAGTATGTGATAAGAAAGTGTTGATCCCAACATGGTCTATTATTTGCTTATTTGAGTGCTGAGAAAGCACAAAAGTGTTTAAAGGTACAGAGCAGAAGACCTTTTAAGTAAAGACTGAAATCACACAATAACTTTAAAGAATATTAAAGCTTGATACTTATAAAAAAATTAATAGTGCTTCTCTGTCATATCAGTGAATAAGAAATCATTTTTTAACTGTAGCAGAATTGATTTAGACTTTAAATTAGGAAATTGCTAAAAGTTGATAAGCTAGGAGTGAGCTCAAATTGTTCAGATAATATTTTGTTTAAATAGCATAAACATAAAAAAGCACATTTTTGAAGAGCTGCATAGGCCTTCCTGATGGTAGAGGGCAATATTGATAGTTTCCTTTTAAATTTTAACAGGTATTTTTTTTTTTTTAGGATTATTTAGGAGCCTCTGGCTTGTCACTTCACTTTGATAGATATCATATTTTGCACAAACTAAGAAATTATATCTTCATGTGTTACATGTGTGTTTTTTTTCAGAGTGATATGTAGTATGTTTGTCACTTAAATAGCAGTTTAAAGTTCTGATTACAATAATTCCTACTATAATAATTACTGAGGCTCCTCTCAGGAATGTAATGAGAAGTGCTTCTAAGAGTTCCCATAGACTATAGTTGTTGCTGTTGTTTAGTCACTCAGTTGTGTTTGACTCTTTTGCGACCCCACGGACTGTAGCCCACCAGGCTCCTCTGTCCATGGGATTTTCCAGGCAAGAAAACTAGAACAGGTTGCCATTTCCTTCTCCAGGCGCTGTTCCCAACCCAGGGATTGGACTCACGTCTTCTGCATTGGCAGGCGGATTCTTCACTACTGAGCCACAGACCGTAGACATCGTGTCATATATTTGGGTCTTTCTGCCTTTGTCTTCTTCCCTCCCACTGCCCTTTCTTTTGGGTGCATTAAAAACCAACCAACAAGCAAAAGGCATTTCTTAGGCGTCCTGAGATGGGTGCTAAGTATTTAGACATGACCTCAGGCATTTTAGATGAGACTTCCAGTTGTAGAGCTCATATTGACATGTGTTCCTTGCTGACCATTCCCAGCAGCAAGAAAGGAGACCTTAGAAAGCCATCCTGTGATTAAGAAGCCTAAATGTTTCTGACTTACTTCACTCCATATAACACTCTCTAGGTCCATCCACATCTCTGCAAATGGCACAGTTTTGTTCTTTTTATAACATAGGTAACAAATGAGAACTCTATTTAATGCTCTGTATTGATTTAAAGGGGAAGGAAATCCAAGAAAGGGAATTTATGTATACGTGTGGGTGATTCACTTTGCTGTACAGCAGAAACCAAAACAATGTTGTAAAGCAACTATACCCCAATTTAAAAAAAAGAAAAAGAAGCCTTGGCTTAATTGTTCTGACTTCTGGCTATAATTACAAGCCATTACATTTCTGGAAGTGGCTTTGATGGGCAGGATTTGTGGGAAAGTCTCTTCCCCAGACTTTCTGGGGGATTCAGTGGATCCACTAGGAATAAGCTATTCATCACTGGTGCTGAGACTTTAGGTGATTAGAAAATGGCCAGGTTCTGTTATAGGAGATTCCCTTTTATGATATATAGAAAGAGTACCATAAAATTGTATCACAAAATTGAATTGGTAATCTCAACATTCTGGTGGAACCCTGGTCTTCAGTAGATTCTTCATGTATGTTTAAATCAGCTCTACAATACCAGCTTTTATCTGGTTGTTTACATTAATATATAGATTAGTCATTTCAAAATATTGTAAAACAAAGATTGAAATCTACATTTGAGGATATTCACTAGGCTTTTTGATTGTTACATGTACATGTATCTTTAATATTTCCTCATTAGAAGGGAATACTTTTTCTGTATTTTTAAAAAGATTTAATTTTATTAGGAAGATTAAAGATTTTGTATCTCAGAAGGCAATATTAAAAACATTTATTATCTGAAATGAAGTATGAATGATTAAGTTATTTCAGAAAATCAATAAAATTGAATCAATGGAAAAAAATCAATGTACTTTATAAATATGCCTTTTAAAGTTTTTTATTTATCATTGTGGTAAATACCTTGGCTCAGTGGATTGCTGTCTGGGTTTGATGTAAAGTTCAATTTATCCAAAAAGTTCTCTTGAGTTTTATTTTTAAATGTCAGAGGCCTTTTGTCATCTCAATGAACAGTTATCATGAGGCTACTATATATAAGGCATTTTGGTAGGTATTACTCTAGAGCAATTTTCAGTCTAGTTAGAAATATAATCAAGGCTGTATCTAGAAAAAAAAAAGCCCATATAAATATATGGCAGCATATGCCACTAGTTGACTGTGCAAACAGGAGTGTAGAGAGTTTCATGATGGCCCTGATTTGGTGTGGGAAGCCTTTACTGAGAAAGTGGTGTATAAAGTGAGACACATCGAGCAGAGGAGGAGCTTGGGGTAAGGTTGACATACCAGGCTGTGCAATGCGCAAGGCACTCCATTTCAAGGGGCTTATTCCCATTACAGACATTACGGATTTGTTCACATTTTTTCACAGTTTTTAGGTAGATAGTCTGTCTATGCCTATCTACTTGCTCTGGTTCCTTAATTTCTGCCTTAAGGCAAAAGACTTCTGCTCTGGCTATTCCTTCTGCTTGGAATGCTTGTTTCCCAGATATCCATGGGGTCCCCTCTTTGCCCACTTCAAGCTTTTGCTCAGATATCATCTCTGTGATGAGGCTCATTCTGTTCACCCTGTGTAAAGCAAGAGTTTCCTTTACCCCCATATTACCATTCTGTAACATTGTCTCTAAATGCTATAATGAACAACTGTATTGCATTTAATTAGTAAGTTTATTATTGTCTGCTTCTCTTTTCTACCTCCCTGATAAAATTACAGTTTCATGATGATAAATTTTTCTTCTATCTATTTTTTGCTCACTGATATATCTATCTGAAGTGCCTGGGACATCATCTTGGTACACAGTACACACTCATATTTATTGAATGAACGAGTGCAGAATGAAGTTGAATTGTCTCTGATCTTTCTCGCTTAGGAGAGGTCAATAATAGTGACCCATTAACTAAGGTTATGAGGAGAAGTTTCTGCTTCCCTTTTTTTTTTTTTTTTTGGTGATAGTGGGGGATATTGTATCTGTTTTAAAATATGAATTTCAGTTTGGTGTATATTAGAGGAAAATTATAATATAGGTAGTATCAGTAGGGAATATAAGTGGGACATCTGGGCTTATTTGGGAGTCACTGAAGTCTTGACCAAGATTGTGTTTATAAAAAAAAGGAAGGGCAAGGATGGAACCCTGAGATGAGATGTTTACACAGCAGAAAGGGCAGAAGACAGTAAGTAAAACTGTGACAGAATTGTCAGAGGGTTATGAAGAAATCCAAGAGAGTATTTTCCTTGAACCATGGAAGAATATAGTGATCACAATGCAGAATCATACAGCAGCCAAATAAGACAAGAAATAAAAATTCAGCCATCAACTTTGGTGATTAGGATATCACTGATTTGTTTTTTTTTTTTTTTTTCAGCTGGAGAGTGTGGATGACTTGGGGTAGGGGGTTCAGTACTGGAAAAGAATTTAAAGAAGTGAAGACACCACCTTATGTATGAGTTTTTGATTGATAGCTGCCACGCCTGCTGCTCATCACTCAGTTGTATCACACTTGACCACTTATTTAGAGCAACATCTTGGAGTACAGCAGTAATCTGGCATTCTTAAATGAAATCAGTACTTGAGCTAATTTTTCTAGCAGATGGAAATAAAGTATTATGAAGAAGGAGCGGTGCCTCTGATTCACCAAAGAGGCTACCTGGGTGGGCAGTGTCCATTCAGTGGTTCTGAGTGGAGACAGTTCCACAAGTTCTTTTTGGAACTGATTTTTGACATAGAAGAAAGAGGAAAGTTTTAGTGACAAAGTGATAGGAGAAAGATATTATCTACAGTTCCAGTTAAGATAGGTTAGCTAAGAAGAAGCCCAAATTTTGTGTGTTAGTTGCTCAGTCATGTCTGACTCTTTGCAACCCTATAGACTGTAGCGTGCCAGGCTGTCCTGTCCATGGAATTCTCCGGGCATGAATACTGGAGTGGGTTGCCATTCCCTTTTCCAGGGTACCTTCCCAATTCAGGGATCAAACTCAGGTCTGCCACATTGCAGAAAGTAATTAGGAGAAAGATGTTATCTACAGTTCCGGTTAAGATAGATTAGCTGAGAAAAAACCTAAAGCAGAGGCTGATAATGAAAGGAGTAGAGTATCCAGCTGCTGGGTGTTGGTGGGGACAAGGGTGGAAAGCAAAGGAGTCAGAGGAGGCAGCTGCAAAGGGTTGAGAGAGCCTGGTGATGGCTTGAGTGTGTTTGAGAGAACAAGAAGGTCAAGAATGATTTTAAGGTCATAAGAATGGGAGGATGAAGCAAGTTAATTTTCTTCTTTAACCCAAAGTTTTCTCATGAAATATGAGTTCTGTTTTCGCTATGCTTAGTTTGAGACAGCTGGGGGAAGTTAAGATAGGAATATTTGGTAGATAGAGGGAGGTTTTGAACAAACATAAAAGTAGAGGAATCTTTCCAACCCAGGGATCGGACCCACTTCTCTGATGTCTCCTGTGTTGGCAGTTGAGTTCTTTACCACTGGTGCCACCTGGGAAGCCCACAAAGGAGAGGAATCAGTTGTTTCAGTTTCTGGTTGAAGCTGTGGCATGGTCATAAAGATGCAGGCTCTGCTTTAGCCTCTGGGATGGGGTGGCTGCCTTCTTCACATCACCCTGTGAGACTGGTGTGATGTTCCCATTAGAGGTTGGAGAGAGAGACTGTCATTTGCCTGGCACCCCACAGCTTACAAACAACAGCAGTGGGGATCATACCAGCACCTTTCTGCCTCTCAAGCCCTCACTATTAACCCATATTCCTTCCTGCTCTCATCTCTGACCATCACATTGGGACTGATTAGGGAGTGAATACACATCTCTGGCAAAGATGGTATTTGTTTTTCAGACTTTGTTTTCCATTCATTACTTCAAACATGATTTGGTCCAGTTTGATCACACCTTCGATACAACTGCAGATTCTTCTGAAAGACCTGAGATCCTTTTTCTTATAGGCCAACTGTTCAGATATTTTTTAGATCAGATATCCTGCCTCCTCTCTTTTTTTCTTAGCAGCACATTTCCACACCTTAGTTTTGATTTATCTTTCCTTGACTGTTGAGAAGGAAGGCCATCACCTCAAGCTTTGCCTGTGTGAAATGAAACTATTTAACACCAGTAGATGATTTCATTTTGGTTCTGCTTTTACATTTTTAACCTAAGACTAGTTTAATAATGCAGTCATGTTAGCCATTGCAATTTATCTCTTGGTGCAATAATATCAGTATCTAGGGCTGGGAAGTTATTAATAACTTTTTTATTTGGTAGGGCAAACATGATCATGGCTATACATAGACAAGTTGCCTTGTCTTTTCATTTCTTTCATTTCATCTTTTCATTTCTCCATCACTTCAGGAGATTCTATAAATGTGTTAGTGAAGGTTGTTTTCTTAATTTTATTGGCATCCTACTGCCTTCTGTATAATAAGATTTATGATCTCATGGCAGGCGATATATACTTGGCATAATTTCATAAGTTTTTTAGCATAATTCCATACATATTTTCTTGATGGTTTGAACATGTAGGACCTCAGGTTATTTTCAAACGTGTAGGAAACAGAAGCCAGTCTTAACAGGCTACCTACAGACTAAATGCATACTATAGAGCAAATTCATTTACTCCTTTGTGTAATTGTTATCTAGGTAGTACTTCTATACCTGACAGTTGTTGAAAAGGCAGGATGGAGGATGTTACCAAAAAGAACATAATTTATTCTTTTTGAATGTGAAATAAAATTATACATCGTATTAATCATCATGTTTAGACAAATGGCACAGAGTGGGCAATGAGCAAACTCATCGTAAGGGTGGGAAGTATGGTAACGGTTAAATTGCCATCTGTTATACTGATTATGTAAAATGATGGCATACATTCAATCACAAGTGACATTTTTAGCAATCATTTTATTCTTTTAAAATTT
This sequence comes from Antilocapra americana, assembly GCA_007570785.1. Classification (NCBI taxonomy): domain Eukaryota; kingdom Metazoa; phylum Chordata; class Mammalia; order Artiodactyla; family Antilocapridae; genus Antilocapra; species Antilocapra americana. Next base: position 2,470,545 of record ML664070.1, on the reverse strand, counting down.
ATTTATTTTTGGGCCGCGCTGTGTGGCTTGTGGAATCTTAGTACCCTAAGTAGGGATCGAACCAGCTCTCTCAGTAGTGAAAGCACAGTCCTTATCACTGCACTGGCAGGGGATTCCCCATCAATCATTTTAGAAGCTTAGCTCGGAAAGCTAGGTGAAACAGTTCAGCCTCCTGTTCTTTGGCTTGGAAGGTTAGAATCCATCTACAACAGAGGAACAGAGGTTCTGAGACTCAGTTTGCAACACATCCAAGTATCTATTATCCACCCCCCCCAACCCCCGATTCACCCCTGGGTCAAAATAAAAACAACAACAACAAAAAACTTTAGGGTTTTTGTTTTAAAGTAGTTAGCTCTAGACAACATAATAGTTGTTGGGGGGAGGGGGAAGGATACACATAAATTGAAGGGAAAAATACATTTCATTTTTATTTCTTGTATACTCACAACTACTTGCTAACGAGATATATATGCCTGCTGACCACTCTGCAGTTTCTCAGATCTTGGAATAAAGTTATGCATCACCATATCCTCATTTCCTGTTCCACGCTGATGGATGTGCTGCACAGTCGCCCTTTAACATCACAGGTTTGAACTCTGTGAGACCGCTTACGTGCAGATCTTTTTTCACCAAATATGTGCTACTGTACTGCACAGTCCGGTTGGTTGAGGCCATGGACACAGACGCCTGACTGTAAAGTGGTAATCTGATTTCCGCTACACTGAGGGGCTGTGCCCCTAACCCTCACTTTGTTCAAGGGGCTGCTGCTCCTAAGTTGCTTCAGTTGTGTCCGACTCTGGGCGACCCCAGAGAGGGCAGCCCACCAGGCTCCTCCGTCCCTGGGGTTCTCCAGGCAAGAACACTGGAGTGGGTTGCCATTGCCTTCTCCAGTTCAAGGGGCAACTGTATTGTTTTTTAAAATTGCAGCGACTGCTGAAAAGATGTATCACTGAAAGGAATGCAGTGTGATCTAATGGAGCTTCATAGTAGTTTGAAAAGTAGTTCAGGCAGTGTCTAACAGATGTGGCATATTCCTGTGATTTTTTAAAATTTGAAATATCCTGGGAACCATAGAGTATTTTAATAATCTTATAGTTAATAGATCATGAGAGAAAGACTGGAAATTACTTGCCCTCGGTAAATTACTTTACTTAGATAAATTGTCAGATACGTTGCCTGGGTATAGCAATATAAATGATGTTTCACTTATCATATCATCAGCTTTTTTAAAAATAGCTGTATTTTCCTCTGATGGTCTGACTTATATGTATTTATAGACTCATAATCTTTACTAAGTACAGCATCACGAATTTTATTGGAAATTGGTTGATTTTATGTGTAAGTGGGTGACAGTTATTACTGAGTCTCTGCTATAAAGTGGATGGCTTTAGAGAAATTGTATCTACATAAAACAGAAGACAGAAAAAATTTATTAATAACGTAAGACTGAATGAATGGAGAACTTCTGGACCATTTTCCTGGGAGTTGTAATCACACAACACCACCATAAATAGCTGTGTGTGAAATATAAGACTGATAATTTCACGGAGGCTACGAAGTCCTATCCCAACTGTGATACTGTAACCTTTGTTAACTGAGCCATCTCTTCTTTATGTCATGGTGAAGATAGCTGTTGCAGCAGATCGTTTATAAGGTCATTTAGAAAAATGGTGTCAGTCACACTAAATCTGCTAGCAGTCTTTGTGGTTTAGAGGCATAACAAGACTGTACTCATCAACTATTATGCTCTCACAGTTTAGAGACTTGTCTTGACAACAGATTGGACGTGGGTCTGTATACACTGTGGCTCCCTCAGTGTGAGAGCTTTATAAGGTGTGACATTTCACTCTGTGGAAGAGAAAACTTCTCACCTCTATCTGTTAGTGGTGATGACCTAAAACCAACTTTTAGATACCGCACTGATGACTTTAAACCATTAGCCAAAGACATTTTTTCCCAGAAGAATGTAGGGAAGATATTAAATTTGCATACAATGGTGGGCAAGTTGGGGTAACTTTTATCTCTTCCATAAATTGTAGCTGTTGTTACTTGGTGGCTACACTGTGTCATATTTTCACTTCATACACCCTGTTCATTTCTAGTGGGTTGCCTAAGTGCCTTAGCTTACATACTGTGTAACAAATGGATGTCTATCCATATATAAATGTTTGTTTCAATTACTGGAAACATCAAGAGTTGGGTTTTACTTTGTAGTGTGTCCAGAGCAGGTTGAAGTTTCTTGAAAAGTGGAGGAAGTAGCGATAATTTTAGTGAGCCACAAATGCCTGCTGATATGTAATAAGCATGCTGAGAATGTATGAATCTGTAGAAGAAATAGGAATTTTATGGAGACTGAACTGTTGGAAAGACCTAAAGGAGACTCCTGAAGAAATCAGGTTGAAACCAGTCAGGATATGGATCAAAGTAAGCCTTATGTTTTGTGCTTAGCTGTCTGGGAAAAGCCAAAGGAGCCAAGTGAGACTTTTGGTCTGCTTTTATAACCCAACTTCACGTGTTATTATTAGTTTGGCTTTGGACAAGTTATTTCACCTGTTTAACCACATGTACCTTAGCTAGAAAATGGGAACAATACCTGTTTTATAGGATGAGCTAAGGATGATGAAGTAACAGCACAAAGGATGCTGTTGAGCCCAGATATATCCGACTGCCTCAGAAAGTTCATCTAGTGATCTCTCCTGTCCTCTGAGCTCACACATGGCTCCCTGTTTCTTCAACCTTCCCCAAACTCTGACTGTGTAGTTGTGTCATCAACTGTTAACTATTCCCATGGCTGAGACACAACACTCTTATAGCCATCAGCAAATTGTGTTGTAATGATTTGTCCTTGTGTCTCTCTTCCAGTGGGCTGTACAGTTCTTGAGGAGGGAACTCTGCCTTACTCAGGACTTTCACCAAACTTAAGTGCTAGGAAATGATATGCAATGTATGACATGACTGGATGGCTGCGTGCCTCTGTCAGCTCACCTCTAGGTTCTTTGTCTTAATTTATCTCTGTGACTGTGCTCTTGACACTCTGTCTTTCTGAGTCCATAGTGAAAGAAATAGATGTCTTTGTAATTCATTTGTTAGAAATAATAATTGGGTTTTAAAAAGTTCCCTAGGAAACTTTCCCAACCCCACCCATCTAGACGGAATAACTGTTGTATTCCCCGTGCCCTTAGAGAACCATGTATATCCTTCCATCATCTTCATCATATTACTTGACCTGTCTTAGTGAACTTGTATTTGTTGGTGTATTTGTTTCCCTGGTGGACAAGAAGCTTCTTGAGGGTAGGCCTTGCATCTCATTCATCTCTGCATCCTCAATACTCAGAGGGCATCTGTTGACACATGGCCTGAGTTGTAGTCCTTTCTTGGATTGAAATGTTTATATACTATTTTTCTGTTAGGATGAAGAATCTTCCCATTACTCAGGACAGTTTTTAAATTGATCTACACTGTGTAGAACAGCTTAAAAGGTGTTTTGTGTGTGTTTCTTTATTATAGGACATGTCCAAATGTAACATTCAGTTATTTATATTCATATATAATCTAGTGCATGCACATTTAGTTAGTTTATGGAAGACGTATTTTCTGTAGATGTATTTCACAGGAGATATATTTTAGATACCAACAAAATTTGCAGTGCTGGGAAGTGTCTGAGTTAAGTATAATAAAACATAATACGCCAGGAATCAACTTACTATTTCCTATTGCCCTGTAGGGACCCTAGAAGTTGAAATCTTTTTTTAGGAAAAACCATCTTTACATTATTAGTGTAAACTGATATATTAAATGTACATATAAAGAGATCCCTGTTTACCAGGCTTGTATATAGGGTTGGCGGGGGAGAACTACAGTGTACTCAGAAGGTCACTGGCGATGGTGGCAACTCATTATTTCTTCAAGGAGTTGATGATAAATATTATTTTCTCGTGTCATTTTTTCTCATATTTATTTTTCCAAAGTTAAATCAGCTTTATTTTTCTAACTTATAAATAAAGAATGCATCTGCTTCTAAAAGTTATTTATATTTATGAGGAAAGTGGAGATAAGTTGAAATCTCACTACCCAGAGATAGCCATCATCAAATTTATTGTAAATACTTCGACATAAGCATATATGTGTGTGTATATGTATATATACATGTGTTATATATGTATGTGTTCACATGCTCACACCCTCCCACACATATTTTACAAAATGAGGTCATTCTAAATCAGTTTTTTTTCCAAATTGTACTGCCATTTTTATTCATAAGAGTAATCTCTTTTATCTAAAAATAACTTGAGATCTTCCCTGTTGGCTCAATGGTACAGAGTCAGCCTGCCGATGCAGGAGAGAGACACAGATTTGATCCCTGGTCCAGAAAGATCCCACACAGCGCGGAGCAGCTAGCCCGCGTACCACAGCTGCTGAGCCCGCATGCCCAAGAGCTCAAGCTCCGCAACAAAGAGAAGGATGTGCAGTGAGTAACCCGTGCACTGGCACTGGAGAGTAGCCTCTGCTCACTGCAGCTCGAGAGAAACCCATGCAGCAACAAAGAGGCAACACAGCCAAAAACTAAATTAAAGAAACATAAAACCTAATAGATTCCAAGTTAGACAAGGGTTTACTCACTCATATTTTTAACTTTTTTTTTTTTTTTAATGAAAAAACATCTAAAATGTGGCATTTTAGAAAAAATAGTGATTCTGAGACTTCGGATTTTATTGACCAGCGTGGGAAAATGCTTGGGGACAATTCTAGCAAGGAAGGGCTGTCGTATAATCATCGAAGATGTCTTCTGGCACCTTCATTTCCTAATGGAGAGGACTGATTCTCACAGCGTCAGTGTGGGAAGTGTGTAATTCTGAATGCTAGAAGTACCACCAGGAGGGCTGAGATAAGCAGTTCTGAGGAACCACCATGAGTTGCACTTACTGAGCTGTTGTGCAATAAGCAGGATGTGTCCACATGATGTGGGGCACGAGGTCAAATGATGTGACTCGCTGTCCCATAGGGTAAAGGCCTCCAGACCTAGCTGGGGCTATGGGATCTTCATCACTGTGCCGGCAGCGCCTTCCTGCCGCACCTCCTCCCTTTCCTCGGCTTTCTCGTCTTTCCACACGCCATCCGTTGTCCACATTGCTGCTGCCCCCTCCCTCTTTCTTCTCACATTTGCCTCTCCTTCTCGTTTCTCTGCTTTGCCTTCACCCTTTCTCTGCTTTTCCAGTTCATAGGGCTTCCCGTGCAAATCAAATCTGATCTTTTAAGACACAGTCCCATTTCCTTATGTTGGTGGTGAAATATTCAAAGGGATTTATTAAGTTAGCTCATTAAACATATATTTATCACTGTGTCTCTCTAGGCAGCAAAGATGCAAAAACAGCCCCAGCGCCTGCTATGAGAGCTCTCGGTACTTCTGTGGTGGCTTTGGGTCTTTAGCACTTTGGGGCAGTTGTCACAGCCGCTTCCTGTGCCTTGCGTTACGGCCCTTTGTGTACTGGCTTAAACTTTCCTACAGGTTTTAGATTTCTTTGGGTCAGGCTGTCTTTCTTCCCTTCTATCTTTTGAGTGTCAAGCACTTGAACAGAGTGAATCTCTTTTCCTCTCTATTTCTGGGGAGGGGCTTTTTGAGGATCTGACCAGTGTTTAGAGTCAAACTTGAAAAAGAAAGACATTCTTTAGTCCCATATGGCCTAAATGGTAGACTGCATTGCAAATGCGTCAGAGTCCCTCTCTAATACTTAGTACAAACAGTGAGTTATACAATAGATCTGGAAACATGTTATACATTGAATCTGACATTCTTATAAACACAGTTTTTTTTAGAGATTGTATCCGTGACTAACTGAATACCAGCCTTTTCAAAGATAAGATTATAGATACCAAATAGAAGCTCATGCCCCCAGTACCTCCTCCTCCATTCTAGAATGTTAGGCTGGAGTTCACAGGTTTCTCTGTGGTAGGAGATTTTAAACTTCAGGAATTAAAGGGCTTTATAGTAGATAAAGCTTATGTGGGAGCAAATTTGTGAGCAAATAGCTTAAAGTTTGTAAATGTCTTTTTCATTGACTAACATTGAACAGTAAAAACAGTACGTTACACTAAATAGACTCTATCCAGTGTATCAGACATCAAATTGGTAATATGGGCTGCTGTGCAGTTAATCTGATGAGTGACGGCAGTGGTAATCTTGATGATGTTGGAAGAAGCATAGTTTTTGAGTGGAGAAAGGGATGGGGGCACTCTGCATGCTTGTCTTTTGCCAAAGGCCAGTTCTTAAGGACTTCTTCAAATGAAGTCTAAGTCTCTAAGTGGAGAGAGAGCTTCAGCAATCGATTTCTTTTTAATACTTGATTTATATCCGGTACTTTCTGCCAAATGCAGGTTGCCTTCTAAGAGTTTGTAGAAACAGCTCTGTGAGTTTGCAGGTCTCTGGCTCCCTGGCCTGAACGTTAAATGCCTGTGCTGTCCAGGTGGACTCAGAGTCTTGGGTGGGACCCACTTCCTGTCTGGAGTCCCAGGTTAGATGGATCCCCACTGGAGCAAATGCATGGAATTTCCAATGTCACCTCACTACACATCTCTCTATGCAATAGCACTTCTTTGCTGAATCACTTTGTGGGTAAATTGCTGTGAGCTTCACATGCACTAGAATAATAGTTCGTATATTTCCATTTGATTCATATTTATCAGATATAAAATTTAACAGTTGTTCAAAAGTCTTAGGTAATTCATTTTTGAGCAAATAGGACACAGGATCAATGAGATTACTATTTCATAAAATATAAATAATGTTACTCTTTTATGATCTCTTAGAAGTATACAGCAGTCAGGGAAGTAGGCAAGCACCTGAAGCTTTCTTTCCTATGCTGTCAGGATAACGTGGTAGTTACGAGCAGTGATTTTGAAGCCATGGTGCCTGAGTTTGAACCCTTGCTCTCTACTTACTGTCTGTGTGTCGACCTTGGACAAGAGCTTAACCTCTATCTGCCTCTGTTTCTTCAGCTGTAAAATGGAGGTAGTTAACCCAAAGGATTGATGGGAGGATTGAATGAGTGTGTAATGTGTGTGTGTGTGTGTGTGTGTGTGTGTGTGTGTGTGTGTGTGTGTGTACACACTGATGCTTAGAACAGTGCCTGGCACCTAGACCTGTATGTTAGTTCTACTCATATTATTCCTGTTATTTTTACAATGATAGATGATAAGCCATGTGAATGAAACACCTTTGTAGGTACAGTATAGGTAGGAAGCAGATGTTAGCAGTGGTCTTTGCTTTTGATAAAATCAGATTGGCTTTAGCTCCCAGCTTGCATCCTGAGGGTAAAACTGCAGGGTCTCCTTAAGTCTTAGAAATCTTGGAGCTTAAGTTCTTACAGTCACTCTGGACGTGTGTTCAAGCACCTGCTTCCCCTGCCTCTCCATAGCTCTTTTTTTCCTACATGTTTCAAACTGACTGGGTCAATTCAGTCCCTTCTTCTTGATTCTGCCCCCTACCCCTAGGCATTTGGGTTGATGGTAACTTTATGGAAGGTTTGGGCAATGAAGCGGGAAAGGCACTTTAATCAGTGGTAAATAAAATAATTTAATAATTTAAATGAAACATCTTATGTATTAGAACAAATATAACTGTCTTGTGTGCTAGAAGGTAAAATTTACACCTGACAAGTTCTGGGTGTGTAGTGGACTGGGCAGCTTCAGGTAACTAGAACACCAGGAATATGAGTTATCTTACACTGAGAGAAGACTTTTGAGAAGGTACATTGGATAACTGTGTTATATTGTGAGTGAATTGTTTGAAATTAAAGATGTCTGTTGTCACTATTATGTAGTTTGCTGGTAAAGCCATGTAGTGTTTGACATCTGTCATTTAAAAAATGTACAGTTAAGAGGGAAGCATTTATTATCCTTAATTTTTAATTATATAAATAATAATGCAACCAGATTTCCCCCTCTTATCCCTCCCCTGTCTTTTTCTTTTTCCCCTTCCCCTATTCTTGTGGGCTGCCTGACAAGCTCTAGGAATCACTTTGTTATTCTAAACACTTAATTTCATTATAATAAAATTTCTTATGTGATGAGATTTGTATCAATTTGCTTATAATGAGATTTAAGCTTGTATTAGTTAGGATGTCTGAGAACTTACACTGAAATTTTCTGCACCCAGGAGAAAAAAAAAAACTATCATAAGAGGACATTTTACTTAATAAATTGGTGCCAGTTTAAATTTGTTTTTCTCTCCTTCTAGTTTTTTTTTTTTTCCTTTAAGTTCTACACATTGCATTTTTATAATTTTCAAATTCACTCAGCAGTAGGATCTACTGAATGGGAATTTTCTTCAGAATTATCTCTGTGTCACATTTTCTTTAAAGGAACAAATGTTTAGTATACTATTATTTGGACTGTAGGCTCTAGTGACAATTTCTGCCTAAAATGTTAAGGAATGTCCATGTCTGATCAGTTACGGAAAAGTAGTTTGGCTCTTCACGTGAGCACTGTTGAAGGACTATGTCAGCAGCCATTCCACCTGTGTGTTGCCTGGCTTTGCTGCCCTTTCCCTTCGTGGGCTGGAGGCTTCCTATATAGGAACTGATGTGTGTTCTTGGCAAATCATGATGTGCTGTTTTTGTAGGAGGAAGTCTTGACATTTACCTCATATGAGAACTTTGTCATTTTGTGATCTTGTGGGGGATATAATGAAGACTGACACCCACTTAGGGAAAAAGGTGAATATGGTGAATAAGAATGCCATATTTGGCATTTGATGTTTTTAATAAAGATGTTCCAGATAACCTTGCTCAGAAGAACACATGGGTTCTGCAGAAAGAGATTACTGTTAAGCAAACACTTTTATCCTTTGATTTTTATTATAAAGTTGGAGGTGAGTACTTCTGGGAAAAGTGTTTTTCTAGACATATAAAAATCAAATTTTAAAAAGAAGCAAACATTTAAAATTTAGTCTAGTAAAATATTAATAAAAACTTATTTAAAAATTTTTATAGAATCTTGCAAATGGAGTAAGTTCTAAAATAAATTATAGTGCTAAAAATGAAAATGTTTAGTGACAGGATAACAGACAGTATGAACGTCTGACTCATGAGTATTATTCGCAAGGTAGCGCTAGAGCTTTTAGCAACTTAGCCAAGTTTTTTTTTTTTTTCTCCTATAAATACATTAAAAATTTTTTGCACTTCCTGATTTGGTTGAACTATCCTAGTTTCCATCCAGAATCATCTGGAAGATCCTTTTTATTAGCCATGGACTAGAGGCTAGATGGCATTTAGCCTGATCCTAAACTGCATGCAGGCAGGTACCTGGGAAAGAGATAAGTAAAACTAACCTTGAAATACTAATGGTGACTGTTAAAGTGGGTAGAAGACAAAAAAAGAAATGGTAATTATGTGACATGATGGAGGTGATAGCTAACTCTATGGTGGTGGTAATCATTTTACAATATGTAAAGTGTTTCAAATTGACACACATTGTACACGTTAGACTTAAGTTATGTCAATTACATCTTAATAAATCTGGAAAAACAGAATGGGGAAAGAGTAGGCCAAGAAAAGATTATCTTTGTCTTCTGTAAACTCAAGAGCTTGAATATAAAATGAAAAGCCTAATACTTGATTTGCAGAAATTCAAGGAAAAAATAATCACTCACAAAAGAATCTCATGGGATCCTTATAATTTTTAATGAATACATATTCAGTGCCTTTATTTCATTCCTTATATATGTGTAGATAGAGATAGATAGTAGTCTGTCCCCTACTGCTTTCATAACTCACTTTTTGTCTTTTTTTTTTAAACAAAGTAATATTTTAAATACTGCCGAAATTCAGATAGCAAGAGAAGTTGGTCAAAGAAATTGGAGAGAAAACGAGCAAGCAAGAGAGAAACATCAGAGAAAGGCAGTTTATAGGAAGGTGAAGAGAATAGTAATGATGCTTACATTTCTATAACTCCTTAGGGTTAAGTGCTAATCCCTGGGCTATGAACTCCCTGGGAGAAGGAGCTTGTCTATATTCTCTTCTATTTCGTCATTTATCCTTATATCAGCCTTGTGTCTTTGGCATCAGCCTGTCCTTGATGATTCCTCACACCTAATGGGCACTCAGTTGGTACTTCATAGATGAAATGAATTGATGAACTTAGATTTCTCATAGATTATCTCACCTTATACAGCAGACCTATAGGGAAGTAAGATTATCCCCATTTTATAAATGAAGAAACCAATAGTCATATGGGTTAAGTGATTGCTTAATAATGATAAATATGTGAAGTCTGCACAATCACATAATTCTTGATGACAGGGCCAGGATTTACACCCAGGTCTTTTGTTCCTAGTTCTTATTCCTTTTGGTAGCCAGTATTATTACCCTTTGTATAGAGGTGTGTATTGTGTGTATGAGTGAATGTGTGCATTCCTGTATGTGTATATATATGTGTGTGTGTGTGTATTGTGTTAGTCTCTGTTTGGGAAATAATAATGAATAAAAAAGTCTTCTTACTATACAATATGGTACATTTTACAAAAGATATATGATTAAAGTGATGTAACCAAAGGAGAGAATGACCAGCTCTACCTGGAGTTGCCAGGGAAGCCTTAACACATGAGTGTGGTATTGTAAAGAGTGAGGGAGGGATGTTCTAGGAAGAGGAAGAAAAATGATGATGTAATCTATTGTACAAACAACTTTTTTAAAATGATAGGAACATGGTCGATAATTAAAGCAGGACAGTAGGGCTTAAAGATCATCCATGGTAAATCAGGACAGTGGTCCTTTATGGAAATGCCATTTTAGGTAGGGGGAACTACATTTACAAATAATTGTTCAAAGATCATACAATAGCATTTCAAATGGTGTTATATTAAAAAAACAAAACAACCAGTCCACAACTTCCTTATAGGATTAGGGTGGCAGTGGATAACTACTGCTGAAGAAACAACCTATGAACAGTTACTTAGAGAGAAGACAGTTCTAGAATGATGTAGTACAGTCTGTTTAAATTGTGTGACCTGAGAGTATTTTTAAATCTTTGGTAGAAGAAAGGCTAAGTTGGGGGCAGATTTGAGTTTGCAGAAGTTAAGTTCACTGGGAGATTTGACTCAAAGAAGACTAAAGGTATCCAGCTGTGGGAATTAACAACTGGGTTAACACATCCATTAATTTTTTTCCTTTCAGATTTTTGTATTGCCCCTGGTAATAAAACACTATTAATTTGATATGGAGTTTAAGAAAGGTGTGGTGAGAAGTGCTGGTGATTGGTTGTAGCAATAGATTTTCTAAACAGAGCACCTATCTCTTAGATTTAGAGATAACAGAGTTTACTGGGAGGCTAAGAAAAAGGTAGGAAAAATGAAAAAGCCAAGGAGCATTTTCTGCACTTAATTAGGATATATTTCTGTTTGGTTAATATTTCCAGAATGAAATACTATATCAAAGCCGTGCTATTTATTGAAAAAAAAAATCACATATGTGCATGCATGTTTGTAAACATACAGATAACATATATAGGTCAGATTTGATCTCACCTGTAATTCAGTTCTTGATAATACCATGATTTTAGTGCCAAGTCTATGTAGTCTCATTTAACTTAGAAAAAGCTACAACTTTATTTTAATAAAAATTTTGTGAAATCATGGGAAGAGCCAAAATCTGGAGCATAAAGATATTACTCTCTGTCGAGTAATAAAATCAAAAGTGACACAGAGAATTTAAGGATGTTGCTAAATTGGAAGGGATGTGGATGCATATAGAAGAACAATTAGAAAGGTTAGAAATGTGGGCAGAAAATAGAATATAATTAGGCAAAAAACCAAAGCAATCTAGTGATCTATATGAGAACAATTTTGTTTCAAGGTTATTCAGTTATTCAGATTTGTTCCAAGCTGTTCAGTGTGTAGAAGAAGCCTGCTGAAAGACACTCAGAAAAATGAAAGTGCTGTTATCCTCTGGAATGAGGGAAGGAGGAAGGGAAGTAGGTTGCTTAGTCTAGAGCTAAATAAGCTGCTGATATGAATGGCAGTTTAAACATTTGGGGGGTTAATTGTAGAGAAAATGCCTCTTTTCTGAAGTTGAAATTACTTGGGGAAATCTGTCACTCTTCATTTTTAGTTGCACTATAGATGTCTAATTTCAACAAAGTCAGTATGACACTATATGGTTAATAACAGTGCTTTCCATGTTACTTCATTATGCTGGTAGGTATAATAATGTTGCTAGGATTATATGGGCTTCCCTGGTGGCTCAGACAGTAAAGAATCTGCCTGTTATTCAGGAGACCTGGGTTTAATCTCTGGGTCGAGAAGATTCCATGCAGAAGGGAATGTCTACCCAATCCAGTATTCTTGTCTGGGGGATCAATGGACTGCGGAGCCTGGTGGGCTGCAGTCCATGGGGCTGCAGAGTCAGACATGATTGAGTGAATAACACACAAAATTATAAAGCGGCCATTAATTATATTTTATATACAGGAATTATATGTACTTTATATACAGAAATTAGCATAGTTCTTAAATATACTCCTAAAGATATTTTACCAAAAAAAGCCTCTGAAAATTTTGAAGTTAACAGACTCACTAGAGCCCAGATAATCTGGTATTTTATAAAATTAGTAATTGCTTCAAATTTAACAATATGACTTTCCCACTTCATTGTTAACACAAAGAAATGACAAAGTAGAAAATGAACTGAAAAAAATTTAAAATGTGCTGGAAAAATTAAAATTTTATCATTCTGATAAGGAGGTCAAGAAAAGTGAGGCTCATGAGCATCAGAAAGTTGAGTATCTTTGTGCCAGTACCATACTGTCTTAATGACTGTGGATTTGTAGTATAGCCTAAAGTCAGGTAGGTTGATTCCTCCAGTTCCATTTTTCTTTCTCAAAATTGCTTTGGCTATAGGAGGTTTTTTGTATTTCCATACAAATTGTGAAATTATTTGTTCTAATTCTCTGAAAAAGACCTCTGGTAGCTTGATAGGAATTGCATTGAATCTATAGATTGCTTTGGGTAGTATACTCATTTTTCAAAGAACTTAACAGACATTTATCCAAAGAAGACATTAAAATGGCTAACAAACACATGAAAAGATGCTCAACATCACTCATTATCAGAGAAATGCAAATCAAAACCACAATGAGGTACCACTTTACACCAGTTAGAATGGCTGCAATCCAAAAATCTACAAGCAATAAATGCTGGAGAGGATGTGGAGAAAAGGGAACCCTCTTACACTGTTAGTGGGAATGCAAACTAGTACAGCCACTATGGAAAACAGTGTGGAGGTTCCTTAAAAAACTGCAAATAGACCTGCCATATGACCCAGCAATCCCACTGCTGGGCATACACACCGAGGAAACCAGAATTGAAAGAGCCACGTGTACCCCAATGTTCATTGCTGCATTGTTTACAATAGCCAGGACATGGAAGCAACTTAGATGCCCATCAGCTGACGAATGGATAAGAAAGCTGTGGTACATATACACAATGGAATATTACTCAGCATTAAAAAAAAATTCATTTGAATCAGTTCTATTCAGATGGACGAAACTGGAGCCTATTATCCAGAGTGAAGTAAGCCAGAAGGAAAAACAACAATACAGTATACTAACACATATATATGGAATTTAGAAAGGTGGCAGCGAGAACCAGCATGCGAGACAGCAAAAGGAACACAGATGTATAGAACAGACTCGTGGACTTTGTGGATGAGGGCAAGGGTGGGATGATATGGGAGAATGGCATTGAAACATGTTAATTATCATATGTGAAATCAATTGCCAGCCCAGGATTGATGCTCGGGGATGGTGCACTGAGATGACCCAGGGGGAGGGAAGCAGGAGGGAGGAGGGAGCAGGGTTCTGGAGGGGGGAGCATATGTAAACCCATGGTGGTTTCATGTCATTGTATGGCAAAACCAATTAAAAAAAAAAATTGAGTATCTAAGCCATGGGTGGTGTGTGCCTTGGAGTATCTTGTGCCCCCAGCTTCATGTGAACAGCAAAGGTTTTGAAATGAAAATTGAGACTTGAGCCTGCTAAAATATCAAAAATAATTTTCCATGTGGAAGGCAATATGACAGATGTAGTTTGGATATTCAAATATTGGGATTTGGGAGGCATTTATTGTGGCAGTGAGTCACAAGCTGGAATCAAGATTCCTGGGAGATATGCAGATGATACCACTATATTGGCGAAAAGCCAAGAGGAACTAAAGAGCCTCTTGATGAGGGTGAAAGAGGAAAGTGAAAAACCTGGCTTAAAATTCAACATTCAAAAAACTAAGGTGATGCCATGCAGTCCCATCTGCTGCTGCTGCTAAGTCGCTTCGGTCACGTCCGACTCTGTGCGACCCCATAGACGGCAGCCCACCAGGCTCCCCTGTCCCTGGGATTCTCCAAGCAAGAACACTGGAGTGGGTTGCCATTTCCTTCTCCAATGCATGAAAGTGAAAAGTGAAAGTGAAGTTGCTCAGTCATGTCCGACTCCTAGCGACTCCATGGATTGCAACCTACCAGGCTCCTTCATCCATGGGATTTTCCAGGCAAGAGTACTGGAGTGGGGTGCCATTGCCTTCTCTGATGCAGTCGCATCACTTCACGACAAATAGAAGGGGAAAAAGTAGAAGCAATGACAGAGTTTCTTTTCTTGGGCTCCAGAATTGCTATGGATGGTGACTGCAGCCATGAAATTAGAAGATGATTGTTTCTTGGAAGGAAAGCTCTGACAAACCTAGAAACAAAGACATCAGTTTGCCAACAAAGGTCCGTCTAGTCAAAGCTATGGTTTTTCCAATAGTCATGTATGGCTGTGAGAGTTGGACTGTAAAAAAGGCTGAGTGCTGAAGAACTGATGCTTTCAAATTGTAGTGTTGGAGAAGATTCTTGAGAGTCCCTTGAACTGCAAGGAGATCAAACCAGTCAATCCTAAAGGAAATCAACATGGAATAATCACTGGAAGGACTGATGCTGAAGTTCCAATACTTTGGCCCCCTGTTATGAAGAGCAGGCTCATTGGAAAAGACTCTATTGCTGGGAAAGATTGAGGGCAAGAGGAGAAGGAAGCGACAGAGAATGAGATGGTTGGATGGCATTGCTGATTCAATGGACAAGAATTTGAGCAAACTCCAGGAGATAATGATGAACAGGCAAGCCTGGTGTGCTGCAGTCCATTGGGTTACAAAGAGTTGGACACATCTTAGGGACTGAACAGCACTGTGGCATTGGAAAAACAAAATGTATGAGTTTAGACTTTTCAAACTAAATTTGTAAGAGTGTACTTGATATTTCTGTTTTAACAACTTTCACTTGATAGGTTAGTATAGTCAAAAAAAAAAAATGTTCAGTTAGCTGTTGAACAATTCAGGGACTGGGACACTGACCCTCCCTGAAGTGAAAATCCATGTATGACTTCTAGTCGGCTCTGCTTATCCAAGGTTCCTCCATATGGGAGTTTCCTTGTTATCCTCGGCTATTTCTCTGTGTCTGGGGTTCCTCCCCACCCTCCGGTTCAACCAGGGTGATGCAGTACTGTAGTTTTTACTATTAAGAAAAAAATACCTCTATAAGTGGACCCATGCGCTTCAAACCTGTGTTATTCAAGGGTCATCTGTACTAAATTCAGCCTGTGATTGAAGTGATCAGTTAGCAATCAGCTTTCCACAGCTTTCCTGAACTATGTTACCTGGCAGGCACTGTGATTGCTGCTCATGGGCTGGGCTAGTAGCGCCCCCACACTGAATGGTGGGGCCCCAGGCTGCTGCTCTGACATCAACCAAGTGTGGATTTGCTCCAGAGCCTTGCACTGTGGGTGCTCCTGCAGGGAAAATTTTCTTACACTCAGGAAAAAACACTAACAGGAGTTCCCTGGTGGTCTAGTGGTTAGGACTTGGCAGTTTCATTGCCATGGCCCAAGTTCAATCCATGGTCACAGTGAAGGGGGAAAAAATCACAACTATGCCATCTGTTTCTTTTTTAACTAAATAGATTGTACTTAAGGAAGGTAACTTGAGCTTATTTTCTTGCTTTTGAAAAAATATAACTGGTAGTACATTTATTAATGTAATGCTTTCAGGTACATTTTTGTTGTATTTTTAAAATTCTCATTTTTAAAAAATTTTCCACAAAAATAGGTATGGTTTTTTTTTGGTTTTTAAATTTTAGTTTATACTGAATTCTGGTGCAGTGCAGTGATAGATAGAGAAGTGTGATGTCTGGGATGTGTGTTGGGGGGATGTGAACTCTGGGAAAGAGTGTGGCAGAATTTCTAGCACGGGCAGAATTGAAGGGAGAAAGTACAAGACTACAGAAACTTAGTAGAGATGAATGAGATTTGTAGGAAGACAAAAGCATTTTTGGAAATCATCCACTGTACAGAGCCCGTCGTCAGAATCATCCACTGTGCAGAACCCAACTCTGTCTTCCTCTTAGATTTCTTAAAACTTTCAGGGCAAAGGACGATAAAGGAAGTCCAACAGTTGAAGTGATTGTAATACTTTCTTTTTTTTTTTTTGATTTTTTTTTTTTTATTGTTTTTGCCATACATTGTCATGATATCACCATGGGTTTACATATGCTTCCCCTCCGGAACCCCCCTCCCTCCTCGCTCCCCCCCGGGAAATCTCGCTGCACCAGTCCCGAGCATCAATCCTGGGCTGGCGATTGATTAGACACATGACAATTAACATGCTTCAATGCCCTTCTCCCATATCATCCCACCCTTACCCTCATCCACAAAGTCCACGAGTCTATTCTATACATCTGCGTTCCTTTTGTTGTCTCCCATGTTGGGTTCTCATTACTGTCTTTCTAAATTCCATATATATGTGTTAATATACTGTATTGTTGTTTTTGCTTCTGGCTTACTTCACTCTGGATAATGGGCTCCAGTTTCGTCCATCTGAGTAGAATTGCTTCAAATGAATTTTTTTTTAATGCTGAGTAATATTCCATTGTGTATATGTACCACAGCTTTCTTATCCATTCATCAGTTGATGGGCATCTAGGTTGTTTCCATGTCTTGGCTATTGTAAACAATGCAGCGATGAACATTGGGGTACACGTGGCTCTTTCAATTCTGGTTTCCTCAGTGTATATGCCCAGCAGTGGGATTGCTAGGTCATATGGCAGGTCTATTTGCAGCTTTTAAAGGAACCTCCACACTGTTTTCCATAGTGGCTGTACTAGTTTGCATT